>CM076579.1:1573260449-1573860449 GCA_034641835.2 Pinus albicaulis
AGCCAATGCCCTCAACTGCAAAAGTTTGCAATTAGAGTTCTCAGCCAAACTTGCAGTGCTTATGTGTGAGCACAATTGTTCTATTTTTGAATAGATTCATAGGATGATGTAATATTCCTAATTAGCCTCCAACTAGTTGGAATACTAATTTTTGCTTTTGTCTATAAGATAGATGAATAAGAGGGTAGAGAGACCCATAAATCTCTTTAGTAGGAATAAAACCACTTCTAATGTGAATGTGGATCATTGTATCAGTTGAATAAAGCACTCTTAGGTGTGAATAGGGGTTAAACCATGAGGATGGGGTCAAGGTTGACCAAATCAACAACATTGTCATGGAGGTAGTGGAGAGTTATTGGAGGACAGCACAATCATAATGGGAGGGAGTCTCCATGAGAGTAGCATCTTTAATGAGCAAGACCAAGGGTGAGGAAGCTCACAAAGCATATAAGGAATGGGATAGCAACCATAGAGGGCATTCTAATTATTGTTTATGTTTGGTCTTTTATGACTTTCTGCACGCTTCAGCTGTTTAGCATAAAGGTGCTTTCGGGCAAAAATCCCACCCTCATCCTCGGGGGACTTCGAGTGCCCACTCAGCAGAGGTTCATTTGAGCTTCATTCTACCATTCGGCATCAGGCCAAGCTTCAACCATCTTCAACAGTGCAATCTCCTTCAAGAATTGCATTATTTTGCAGGGCAGTTGTAGTGGAGGGTTGATAAACCCAATTTGTGAGCTACTTTTCCAGTGAGGGGGGCAACCCTTCATCCGAAGGATCTATTGGGAGAAGTATCAGCCATTTTTATATCAGATCAGCTACCTCCAACAGTCACACAGTTGCAAAGCATAATTCAGCCCTAGGGCTGCAATTTTCATATTGTGTATTTCCGAAAACCCCTTCTGGGTTGTCTTGGAATTGTGCTAGAAAGCCTAGTTCTCTGATCCTGGCATTTTCTAAACACTATATCAATAGTTCTATGTATTCTTAGTTTCCCCCTACAGTTATTCTCTACAGGACTGCGCAGTCATGGCCTTCCGACATTTTGCATAGCAGCAGTATTTCATGTTTTATGTACTAGGTCATTTAAGGCTTGTTTTGGCCTAGCTTGAGTCTCTTTCCTCAAGATCTTGCACTCATTTTCTACTATGATATCTAATAAAATGGCTCTATGGTCTGCTCATGTTGATGTAATGTTATTTTACTGCATTTTACAGTTTTATGTTTTATATCCTTGTTTTTCCTAATTTGGAATATTACAGAAGAAGAGAAATGGTTTGTAACAAAAACGATTGGATGATCTTGCCTTCGTGCAGTACAATCTTCGACTAAGGCGCAAACAATTGTTGAACAACAGACCTAATATAGATCCCATTGTGTTGGATGATATCGATCCATCTTCATAATAGGTGGAGGAGACTCATCCAACTGAGTTTGATGTTGATTTTGATATTGATGCCATGGAGTTGGGGGGTGTTAATCCTAATGCAGATCTGGTAGTTGAACTAGTCGCTGGAGAAAGCAAACCACCGGGACCAAGCATGGCACATGATATTGGTGAGGGGAGCAATAGTTGTGCAACTCGGCCAACTCGTGCATTTAGTTCTGCTAGGCCTAGCATTGCTATTGAGGTTGGAGAGGAGTGTGAGGAGTCCTTATACTCTGACCCAAATGATATTTATGTATCTCTTGTTGATGATCCCATCTCTAGTAGCGGTGATAAGTTTGATGAGTGATCATGTTGATCAATGATTTGTACTTTGAGCTTGAGTTTGTACTTTGTACTTGTAGTAGGCTAGTGGCCTAATAGCTTGAGTTTTAGCATTGTTTTTGGACTCTAGAGGCCAGTTAGAGCCTCATTGGTTATATGTTTTGTTGATGATATCATTGATATGTATTGCACTCAGTGCCATTTTGATAGATGAGAAGAATTTCCATATTTGTCTCTAATGGTTTGGAATCATGGTTTGTAATCTTAAAAATCAGTTTTTCATTAAAAATAAATATTTTATGTATTTTTTTTCAATTCCAGTTTATTGAATCCGGTTTACTCCGATTCCAGTTCAAATCATGGTTAGATAGGTGACCGGTTCAATGCCCGGTCCCAGTTTTTAAAACTATGGAATAGATAGTGACAGGGTGTTTTGCTAAGGCACTTGTGGTGTAAAGGTCACCAATTCAAAACTTTGTGGGCAAAAATCGAACCATACTAAGGGTTGGTGTGGCCCGTTGTTAAATTTGGACAACTAGGTCCAAACTCCATATTAAGATGCTCAGATTAAGAGGCTAATATTTTTGTTGGATTCCTCTTTCTGAGAGGTGTAAAATCCATATAAAATATGTCTTAATCCGATGAGCAGAACTTATATTTTTAATTTATTATTTTTAATAAATTATATGTGCAAGGTCGGCCAGTTTTGTAATGTAGGCTCGGATGCCCAACAGATGTGTCACACACCCTCATGATGGATATATATACAGGAAAAGTTGGAGAGATTTTCATAATCATCACAACTCATATCTTCCTCTCTCATCTAGGAATACGAGCTACCAAGAAGGACGAATTTAATCCACACGTGTGAAGGACGAAGAGGACAAACTGTACGGTCAAGCTGAAGTACGGATTTGCTGCTGCTAGGGTTTCGCAGTAACTTTGACCAGCGTTGACTTTGGTCAACGCTTGGTCCAAACAAGCCGAAAATTGGTGGAAGGTTCGATTTATGAAGGCCGTACTACCTGGCACAAAAATCGAGGTCAAAGGGTTGACCGTTTTGCTGCTGCGTTGACTTTTAGCTTGTTGCCCCTGCGTTGACTTTTCAGGACAGCGTTGACTTTTGCAGAGTTGACTTGGGTTGACTCATCTACTGGTTGGAGGGTTGTTGTGACACATGCTGGGCTGGCTGACCAAAGGAGACTTTGCTGGTTGAAGCATCCTGTTGACCGCCGAAACGAACACACACATTTTTCCTGTTTCTGATTTGTCTTCTGTAAGATCTACTTATATGTTCTATCTGCATTTTGCTTACCTACTTGTATGATTGCTGAAATAAAAGTGAAATTGCTTCTAGCATAGAACATCTACAAAACTTTACATGGTATCGGAGCGAGGTGAAGACAAACTCAATCTATAGCAATCATCATCGTGGAAATGGGTTCCACTAGTCTTGAATTCAAGGAGAATGACAAGCTGACCGGAAGTGATGACTTCCATCCCTGGAAGATGATATTAGATCTCAAATTAGAAGATCATGATCTCATGGATCATGTGACAGGGAGGATTCAAGAACCTCCATCCAATGCCTCTGCTGCTGTTAGAAACAAGTATAAGAAGGGAGAAATCAAAGCAAAGCTGCTGATCAGGGAATCCATAAATAAGAGTCTGGTTGCCTACATATCTGAACTAGGCACATCCAAGGAGATGTACGACAAATTGATACTTATGTTTCAGGTAAACAATGTGAACCAAGTACTATTCCTCAAGAACAAGTTGAAGAATATGAAGAAGGGCCGAGATGAGTCTGTTCAAACTTTCTTTCTGAAGTTGACCGAAACCAGGAACCATCTGCTAGCTATTGGGGAGATAATAGCCGATCGTGAGATGGTTCTCATCGCACTTGGAGGACTTCCATATGAATGGCAAGTATTCACAACTACTATCCTCAACAATAATACCATTCCTAACTTTGATGAGCTTCTGTCAAGATGTATGCAAGAAGAAACAAGGATGAAGGAATTTGATAATGAAAGAAATGTTGCCTATGGTGCTCATTCCCGAAAGAAGAACTCTGGTGGTTCTAAGGACAAAAGAAGGACAAAGACTCAAGAGAAGAAGGGTAAATGTTTCTCCTGCCATAGGCCTGGACACTATGCTAGAGAATGCCCCTTCAAGGAGGATTCTCCCGATAGTGACGATAACAACAACAACCGAAGGAATGGGAATCAAAGAAATGACAAATCCAAAGGAAAGAGGAAGGCTCACTGTGGAGGAAACAATCAACCTTCTAAGAGGTCCAGAAATACCAGGTATGAGGAGTCTAATGTTGTTGATAAAAGAAATGAGTATATTCTGGTATCTGCTCTCTCAACTGCATCTCTGCCCGACACGATGGATGTCTGGCTAATTGATAGTGGTGCCTCAAGACATATCACCGGATTCAAGGAAGCACTTTCTGACATGGTTGAAAGGGATACTAATCTAGAAATTATCCTTGGGGATAATGCCACTTATCCCGTGAAAGGGACCGGGACTGTGACCCTCCACTTGTCTCAAGGACAAGTCCTCCGTCTACAAGATGTACTCTATGTACCCAAATTGAAGAAGAACCTTGTGTCTGTATCTGCTATGGAAGACAAAGGATTCAATGTAACTTTCTCTGATGGAAAGGTGCTCATGTGGAAGAAGAGCTTCAAGGAAGCTATCTCAATTGGTTCTAGGGTTGGTACACTCTATCGGTTGGAAGGAGTCCGTTGGGAGCTATGACTTGTGATACTATCCGACAAACCGAACTATGGCACCATAGATTTGGAAAGCCCTTCCCGAAGCAAGGAAGGTGTATGTAAGGGCTGTGCTGAAGAATATAACATAACAAGGGGACCTTCTTTCCCCTCAAGTGTCACAAAGACATCTGAGATATTGCAACTGGTCCATTCTGATCTTTCTGGTATGTTGCCTGTAACATCCCTGGGAGGATGTTCTTACTATATAACATTTACTGATGACTTCTCTCGCAAAACCTGGATCTTTTGAGGAAGCCATCAAGCATCAAGTCTGGAAGGATGCTATGCATGAAGAATATGAGTCTATTATGAAGAATGATGTCTGGGATGTGGTCCCGAGACCGAAGGACAAATCTGTTGTCACTGCGGAATGGCTCTACAAAATCAAACATGGATATGATGGGAGTGCTGAAAAGTTTAAGGCAAGGTTTGTTGCCCGTGGCTTCTCTCAAAAGGAAGGAATTGACTATGACGATATATTTGCACCTGTGGCACGATATACCACCATCCGATCAATCATAGCCCTTGCCGCTACGCAAGGATGGAGTCTTCATCAGATGGATGTCAAGACCGCTTTTCTGCATGGTGCAATAAAGGAAGAGGTGTATGTAGAACAACCTCTGGGATTTGAAGTTCAAGATCGAGACACTTATGTCCGCAGGTTGAAGAAAGCCCTCTATGGGTTAAAGCAAGCACCCAGAGCTTGGTACGAGAGGATGGATAGTTACTTGATGAAGCTGGGCTTCACTCGAAGCAATGCTGATCCGAACCTATACTTCAAGGTTGTGAAAGAGAAGCCTCTCATTCTAGTACTATATGTGGATGACCTCTTCCTGACTGGTGATGACCCTCTCATTCATCAATGTGAGAGGGAGCTTGCTGCTGAATTCGAGATGAAGGACCTAGGACTGATGCACTATTTACTAGGCCTGGAGGTCTGGCAGAGACCTGGAGAGATTTTCCTTTCTCAAGGAAAATATATTGTGAAGCTTCTGAAAAGATTTGGAATGGTGGATTGTAAGTCCGTGTCGACACCGATGGAACTCAACTTTAAGAAGTTGAGGAGCAACGTTGCTGGGCCCGTCCTACTGAGTATCGTGAACTCATAAGGACCCTGATGTTCTCAATGAACACTTGTTCGAACATATGCTGTGCAGTGAACACTTTGAGTCAACACGTGGTTGATCATAACATTCACTGGGTTGGTGCCAAGAAACTCTTGAGATATCTCTGAGGCACGACAGACCATGGGCTGAGATACACTGCCGGGAGTATGACACTCCGTGGATATACTGATGCCGATTGGGCTGGCAGTGTGGTGGATCGCAAGAGCACATCTGGATGCTACTTCACATGAAGATCTGCTTCGGGCAGGAATCTAAAGTCGGCAGTCTTGAGCACCGCTGAGGCCAAATACATTGTAACATGTATGGCCCGTTGTGAAGTCACTTGGTTGCGAAAGCTCTTCTGTGAGTTGTTCGAGCATGTGCTAGATGCCACTGTTATCCTTTGTGATAACCAGAGGGGGATTCATTTGTCTTAGAATCCCGGGTTCCACGATTGATCCAAGCATGTTGATGGCTGGTACCACTTTATCTGGGATATGGTACAGCGAGGCGCCGTAAGGCTCGATCATATAGGAACTGATGAGCAGTTCGCGGATATTCTCACAATGCCCTTGGGGAAGGTCATGTTCTTAACCTTCCGTGAGAATCTTGGAATCATGGAACGACCCTATGATGTGGGTCCTGTTGGACGATGAGCTATGGGAGCTCTGGGGGGCTTTGGGGAGAGCTTCTTGGAGCTATGGGCAACCACAAGGCTAGGCTTGCCAACCTTGGTGGTGTGCTTGGACCCCACCGTTGTGATTTTGAGTTGGTTCACCTCTCATTTTCTGTGCCCCGTATGCATCCTACCCATTGAGTTCAGGGCTCATGGGAAGTACCTCTCATTTGGCCAATGAGGTGTGGGAAAGTTAGAGACTATTAGCAAAGACTGATGGACGCATCAGAGATTGCCGTACTCTCTATCTAGGATGGCACGGTCCAACCACTTGATCTGGGATCAAGATTTGTGAGGTCTGGGACCTCTGGACTGTCTATGTCAGTCGGGGGATGATGTCTTTGTGACTGACCCACTTCTGTTCTGAAATAAAGAAGCCAGCAAAGCAAGTTTCGGCGGGATGACGCACGATGTTGATTGCACAAATAGATGGAGTTCTCCCTAGTTGAGAGGGAGTGTTAAATTTGGACAACTAGGTCCAAACTCCATATTAAGATGCTCAGATTAAGAGGCTAATATTTTTGTTGGATTCCTCTTTCTGAGAGGTGTAAAATCCATATAAAATATGTCTTAATCCGATGAGCAGAACTTATATTTTTAATAAATTATATGTGCAAGGTCGGCCAGTTTTGTAATGTAGGCTCGGATGCCCAACAGATGTGTCACACACCCTCATGATGGATATATATACAGGAAAAGTTGGAGAGATTTTCATCATCATCACAACTCACATCTTCCTCTCTCATCAGGAGTACGAGCTACCAAGAAGGACGAATTTAATCCACACGTGTGAAGGACGAAGAGGACAAACTGTACGGTCAAGCTGAAGTACGGATTTGCTGCTGCTAGGGTTTCGCCGTAACTTTGACCAGCGTTGACTTTGGTCAACGCTTGGTCCAAACAAGCTGAAAATTGGTGGAAGGTTCGATTTATGAAGGCCGTACTACCTGGCACAAAAATCGAGGTCAAAGGGTTGACTGTTTTGCTGCTGCGTTGACTTTTAGCTTGCTGTCCCTGCGTTGACTTTTCAGGACAGCGTTGACTTTTGCAGAGTTGACTTGGGTTGACTCATCTACTGGTTGGAGGGTTGTTGTGACACATGCTGGGTTGGCTGACCAAAGGAGACTTTGCTGGTTGAAGCATCCTGTTGACCGCCGAAACGAATAAACACATTTTTCCTGTTTCTGATTTGTCTTCTGTAAGATCTACTTATATGTTCTATCCGCATTTTGCTTACCTACTTGTATGATTGCTGAAATAAAAGTGAAATTGCTTTCTAGCATAGAACATCTACAAAACTTTACACCCTGAGGCCAAGTGCAATCCCCAGGTGACTTCGACAACTTAGATGCCCCTGGGTTGCAACTAATCAAACCACAAGTTAGTCATACAGTCATCTTAGGACTCACATAAACTAGCAAACAAAAAAAAGGTATCAATTTACATCTTGTATGAATTATTTGGTTAGCAAGAGCAAATAGACCATTATAAACTGGGGAAACCCCGAAAATGTAAATTGTAATATTGTAGATGAAACGATGCAGACCAAACACTTGGCGGTTTCGTATAGGTGACACTATATTTGTCATCCCCTGTGCCATCAGCAACCTTGAGATTTGAAACGTTCATAAACATTGTATTTATCACATACCTTTCCTATCCTTCAAGCCCTGGGCTTAACGAATCCATGAACCAATTGCCAGTCCTTTCTTCACCGCATTTGTGGGGCCATCTGCATGCAGTATACAAATACCTCTACGAACCATATACAATTATGTTTATTTCCTTCATCTCCTTGATATTTTGTAAACACAGCTTTCCCGCAAACATGAGAGTCACTTTATTCCTGAACTCCACAAAACTCTTCCACTTTTGTTTCCAGGGAAACTATTTACAAAATTTGCCATAGAAATGTATCCATGATGTTAATCAATAAGGTAGCATGGCCATATATAAGTTAAATGGCTGATAAACACCAATAGACATCAAAACACTTATGTGCCATTTAATTTCTGTAAAGCTGAGAATCTGAAACATCAGGACAGAGTGGAGGTTGCAAACACACCGCGTAAGTTTTGAAACAGAAAAATGGTTTGGAAACCCTTGATTTCATCCATTAGATTGTGTATACGACAATCAATATTCTCAGATTTCTAAATCTAAATCATCCATACATTTTTTTTAAAGAACGGAAATTCCAGAAGCCCTATTCCAAAATAGACCATGTCTATTGGCATAATAAATCCCTCTTACAAGCCTGACATGCTTCTAAACATAAACAACACCAATACAGACACATACGCAATAAAACCCTGTAAGAAAAACACAATCCGTAAAGTTCAGGGGCTATCAATTTCTGAGATATGCCATATAAGCCTGCTTGCAGCTTCACCGATAAACAATATGTAGCCTACCAGAAATAAAAATGGAAAAATAAAAAGCAGTACCAGCATAACTGAAAGGGCCTGCTCAATCCATCCAAAAGAAGAACATGGCTCAGTCCCCTTAATAAACCATTTATTACAAACGTAATATTCAACACATCAACTCATTAGGCATATGATTGCAATATGTTTCCAACAATACATGGTATGTCGACCTACAATAAGAAGAAATGAATATTACCTATAGGCTATATCCAAATAGCAGTTCATTATAAACAGACTGCCATGACTTCAAGAAAGAGCTCTTTCTCCAGTCTCTCGAAACAAAATTACTATATATTAAAGAACTTGAAATCAATGTGTCTTTCGGAGCTTCACATGCCTCTACTTCCAAGTAATGTTTCAGTTTGTGCCACTCTGATCTGAGGGAGACAAAGAACTAGAAGGTGAAACTTCCCCTGCTGTTTCAATGGCAAGATCTTCAATACTCTTTTCGATATCATCAATACGAGATCCCATCTCATCAAGTGAAAATCAGTCAAGAAAAGATAAATATGGAAGAACAAATCACATGTTGAAAGATACAAGAATAGTGCTTTTGCAAAGCTTTTTTTTTTCAAGAAGTGTTATGCAAGTAAAACAACAAAAGCAAAACTTTAAACACACAAACAGATCATGAAAGTGAAAATATTCATCCAATACGAATGTATATAGAGTAGTGAAGATGTAATAAAGGATATTTTTTGTGATGATAGATTGAGACATAGTCTGGAACCTGGATTGCTGCAACAGAAGCAAACAGTAACTACAGTTAAACAGACCTATGAACAAATCACTCTTACCACTCGTTAAACTTGCTCATCGTTTCTCATTAAGCAACTATGATATTGCCCGTCCTACAGTATACTGGATAGTAACAGAATGGAGGGAGCATTATTGGACCTTGGAACTCACATTGCGAATAGATCAAAACTAACATCAAATAATGCCAACATGTTAAATTTCCAAAATATTGCATCCATGAGGGCAAATGAAATTACATCGGGCAAAGAACCTTACCATTTGTTCAAGAAGATTTTTAACCTGAAACAAAACAAGAAATACAAAACCAAATTAATAGTCTAGCGTGTCAATTTACAAATCTGGAGGACTTCCATAACTAGAGTATAAACCAATGCACAATAAGAAGCCAGAACATATTTGAAAACCTCATGCCAACATGTGGAATACAAAAAGACTCTTCATTTAAATATGAAAGCATTGGCAAGGACATACATTAAAATGTAGACACAATAAAGATATTCGTTTTGTAGCAGCAGAGCTAGGATACCCTCATTTGATACACCTCGTTGCTTGTCTTTAGTATGACTTATCAATGTTCATTTTTAAACTCTGTCCTTCCAACCGAAATCACTAATGTTTATCTAGGTATTAAGGTGTTTGAAAACATTTTCGGATACTTGAGTTTTAGATAGGTACGTTGGCAGTTTGATTTAAGAATCATATATAGCCATAGATACCACTGACCAATACATCCGTCAATGTCAACAGTATGTCCTATATTGGTTTTATGCATGTTTCTTGTGTTTATGTTGTATATTTAGAGACGTGAGCTTTCAAAATACATGAACAGATGTGGGTTTAGTTTTGTGTGGACTCTTAACAGACGTGTGCTTTCAAATCCATGAACTGTGGTTCAGTTGTGTGGGTTGATATTATATTATTATGAAAACAGAGATATGAATTCAAACGGACTGGAACAGCAGCAGACTAAGGTTTCTGGCCTCATTCAGCTAGAATTGCATCAAAAGAAAAGTTCAAGATCTATTCTATAACTTGTTTTTTTGGACAAGATGTTTCTTATTACCTGTTATCACTGTGCAGCAAACCTACAAACTACTATCAATCTGCAGCAAATGTGCTCTTCCCCAATCTGGGAGTATTACAATGGAATGTAGCTGGCTTAAGCCTTACAGTACTCCAGAAAGATCCCTTCGGCTGAAAGGCAGAGGGTGGGGAGCATCTGTTTTGCCAAAGTCAGCCAGAACTTCCAATTCCCAAGGGACAAAACATGTCTCAAGGGATTTGAACCTTGAAGAGGTTGAAAGTTGAAACACTCCCAGTTTACCAACAAACTAAGTCCACGTTGACTGCTAAACACTATTAACTATCAAGTCCTAGATAACGTAGAATCATTCACCCTTCAGATTTGCAGGTGAGGAGTGTTGGGGGTTCCATACCAGTTCCTATACTAGAAAATTTATGACATATTTATGCTGCATTCATCTTCTTTTCTGTGGGCTGAAGTAATGTGCAGGGCTGCCACTATAAATCTGCTGGTGCATTCTTCTTATCCAGAGGTATTTCACCCATTTTGGGGGATTTGTTTGGGTTCAGAGAGGAGTCGTCTTTGGCTGCAATCTTTTGATCCTTTCATGTGCGATGTAAACAGATCTGTAAATGAGGAATTCAATGGTTGTTCATTTATTTTTTATGACTGACCTGTCATTCTCTTTACTCTGATGATTACCCAGTGCATTGGTAGAGGTTATATGGATGGTGAATATGTATCAAATGGAATATTTCATTTCGTTTTGCACACTTATTTGGCTGATAGCCTGATATCACTAGTAGGGTTTTTCAATAGTAATCTTGTTGATTTCTTCATTTTATTCAAGGCCAATTTGTCATCTTGCTACCCAGACTTCTAGCCCATTAGGATAATGCCATAGTATTAAAAAACGGCCGGTTTGAACCGGTAACCGGTCAAACCGGCTGGCCAGGGGCCTAACTGGTCAAAACCGGTAAAAAAACCCGGTTAGGCACCCCATTTCGCTTTTTTTTCCAGTCAAACCGTCAAACCGGCCGGTTTATTGATAAACCTAAACTGGCCTTTTTATCAATAAACCGGACAGTTTATCAATAAACCGGCCGGTTAGCTGCCACGGCCACAAAAAGGACCCACAGAAGTTGATTTGGCCAGTAATGAGTGGTTTTGGAGGGAAAATGGGGGTTTTTGCCCTCCAAAAACACCCTTTCCAATCCTTTAAAGGCAGGGGTACCCTCTCATTTGTCTCACACACCTCATTTTGAGCTTTTTTGAGTTTGATTGAGAGCTTGGAGTGTTGAGTTTTTGCTGGAGTAGTGGAACAACATAGAGTTTGAGCTAAGTAGTAGCCATCATGCCTCCAAAAGGCAAGGATACTGCATGGGCTCATTGTGATATGATTGATGGCAAAATGATTTGCAAATATTGTCAAAAATCTATTGCAGGAGGGGGTATTTACAGGTTCCAGCAACACTTGGCTGGGATATGAGGCCATGTAAAGCCATGTGGAGCACCAAATGAAGTAATAGGGCATATTAGGGCAGAATACCTTCAGAAGTTTGAAACTCAAGCCACTGAACCAATAGAGAAGTTTGTGACTGGAGCAGTTGCAAAGTTTGGCAGTCGAGAGTCGAGAGACTCAAGTTCAACCAACTGAGTTTGAACTTTGATCATAATTAGAAGTTTCAACTTTCAAGTGATAATGTTGATCATTAATTAGAAATTAGTAATATCATATATCATATATGTAGATTTGTAGTAGACTGTCACTGTACTATGTAGGCCAATGGCCTCAATGCTCATAGCTTGTAGCATCGTTTTTGGACTTTGTGGGTCATTTGGAGCCTCATTACTTATGTATTTTTTCGATGATATGTATTGCACTTGGTGCCATAATGCCATTTTGATATATTCACCTTTACATGGTATATAAATGAGCAAAATTTGCATATTTTGTCTCTATTGGCTTGGAATCATGGTTGCAAATCTTAAAAACAGTTTTTTTTATTAAAAAATAATTATTTAATTATATTTCTAAAAACTGGTTCGTCTAGACTTGACCAGTACCGGTTAGACCGGTTCCGGTCCGGTTACCGGTCCATTAGGTCCACCGGTTCCGGTTTTTAATACTATGGATAACGCACTTGTCCTCTTCGATTTCATCAAATACATACTCCAAAACCATAAAGTAATCAAATCACTAATCTCATTTGCAGATCTGCATCTGAGGGAAACATGGATGGGTGATTTGATCTGAGGGAAACACCCCTTAAGCCAAAGGAGAGCTGACCTAAAGTGAATGACCACCAAGGTGACAGCAGGTGTTATCAAGTTGCCCTAGGATTTGTGCTTGGTGATTGCATATATATTTTGTCAAGAACTTGGAGGTAATACTATGCCTCATTCCATGAGGATTTTATCACTCCGTGTCACTTGATGCTTGAAAATTCTTTCTTTTTTGGGTCCCAAGTCACTCATTGATTTTGACTGAGAAATACACATCATCAATGATCAATCAATCCAAACAAGCCAAGCCAAGCTTAGAATAGAACAATCCTTGATAAAACCATAACAAACAAGAACAAAATAGAAATCTTCACAAGCTTCTTTTAAAAGCCCCTTTGAATTGATAAATCAGTTTTTTGTCAAAAACAACCTCTCTACAGTTACAATGTAGTAGTGCATTCTGAAGAATGAATAAATTCAAAATTCAAAATTCCATCAGATTAAACCAATCAACACTTTATCAGAACTAGAATTAAGCATTTAGGAGAAAATGTAATAACATAAGTCAGTCATCCCTAGTATTATCTCCAATTACTTGAAGTTGATACTAATAAGCAAAACTGTAGAACGCTATCAAGGTGGTCAAATCTTACACAAGAATACTGTTCAAACTTCAAGACTATTTTTGTTCGTTAGCGTGAATCAGCCTTAGAAACGTATTAGTGTAAGCAATTACAGGCTTGCCTATTCTAACACATCCATAAAGAAAATCACATGAATCCCAGAATAGAAAATTTATGCAATTTAACCAGGCTGGCAGACGATATAGTTTAGAGTTTTACCTTATCTGCAGTAATTTGAAATGCACCCATAACACAATTTATGTCAAACACTATCTTTCTACAATTGATTAAAGATGGATGATTTTTAAGATAGGGTAATCGTTGTAGTTTGAAGTGATAACTGCAACTTATAGTGTTTATTTTACAAAGTAATGTAAATATTATTATACTATTACATTTTTTCCCCTTTTGGGGCGAGGTAGAATTTATTAGACCTTTTATCGCAGTCAATTATGGGACCCAATGGGCCAATACTATTGAACGGTGAACCTTATATTGTTGCAGTCATGCAGAAAGAAAGAAAGCAAAAAAATTCTATGGCTATGGTAGGATTGAACAAGCCTATACGTTTTATAATCAAATACTGTTAATGCTATAAAGCAAAATAATCTAGGGGTTAGGGCTAGACAGAGTATGGGCTAGGGCTAGACAGAGTATGGGCTGGAGCTGCACTATACAATATTTCAAAGTTTTAATAATTGAATGCCCACTGCGCCATACAGAGCTATAAAACCAAATAAATCTAAGATTTAGAACCAAGCAGAGTATGAGATGGAGTTGCATCCATCCATTATGTCATTGGAAGTTCCAATAATTTAATGTCCACTACCATTACGAGCTCGCTTCTGATTTATTTTATCCTGTGATTCTAATTCTTATCCTTGACTAACTGTCAACTATCCAGCCTTGTCATTACACTTACCATCTGGAGCTTAAATTTCATAACCATTGTTCATTTTGTGCACCCCCATCTGGCCACAACAATTCAATATGGACATTCTAGGAAATGGAGCCAAGCTCCCTATCTTACTATTACTGTGGAAATAAAATCAAAGATCATTGAATGTAGTATGCTAGAGCAAGATTCCTGAACTAGATTTTGAGATGCTTCAAGAACCATGTAATTCGGTACTCCATCAAACAATCATTCTTGGCAAAACCCCCACAGTGTGCTTGTGAAGCCACTGCAAACAATATCTTAGCACGTCTGGCATAGCCCTAGCGAGACAGTAAGACGTATTCCTAACCTCAGACACACAACCTGAAGACTATGGAATTTTGATCCATGCCTAAGCCTTCGTCTTTGTGCAGACATCATATTTTTATAAAATTTATCAACGGCGTAACGCATGCTTCATCATATTTTCGACCAAACAAAGCAGTAAACCACAAAATAACTCAAATTACAGTGGAGGATCATCAAAATGGACAAAACGCCATCCAAAAGAACCAAAAAACACCGTAATGTGCCAACAACGTAGAAAAGTACTATTGCACTCTTGGCAGGGCAGTTGGATGTGCTAAACACAAGAAAAAAATGACCCACTCTGGATATAATGTCAGTATGCTCAAATCAATGCAGTATATCATGACTACTGGTCAGCACTGCAGTTGGGCATGCTTAAACAACAAGAAAATGCATCACCCATTGAAAATAACATTCAAATCAAAAAAGCGTTCCAAATTCTGGAATTTCCATTATTGGTTTTACAGATAGACCGTCTATTTGTCCATCAAATTTGCGTGTATATGTGGGAACGTATGTTAAGCCCAACTCGTTTAAAACCAAACGAAAAAACTTACAAATGCAGTGAGATCCTCAGGGTTCTTTGTTGTCTCCCTCTGTTCCTGACTTTGGTTGTTCCCCTGTCTGTTTTCCTGTTATGCATACACGAAGAAACATTAGAGAGCAGAGAAAGTATAAAATTTGATAAAGACATTATTCCAGAGCACAACAATGTATGGTAGAGAATACCATTGTGAAGGACCTGGATCAGACACACTGGAACAATGAGTTCTGTTAATTTTTAAAGACTATGCAATTCGATCCAGATTTAAGCCACCTTCTGGGATTTATGCGACCTCCTCAATATAATGTAATTAGGGCATATTAAAAGAAGATGATGTGTCATGACTCATGCCCTGCCATGTCCCAGAGCTTCATGCTTTCCCTCTAGAAAGCGTTTGAATTTAATTTTGAAATGGGACCAACGTTGGGAGAAAGCGTTTCAATTCAATTTTGAAATGGGACCAAAATTTGGTGGAGGTAGGGTAGAGCAGTGTTATGCGAGGTTAAGAATTGCGAGATTTCTTTAAAAAAATGAATTTTAACACCCGCAATTGCAAGATTTCTTTTTATAAAAAAGAAGTCCAACACCTGAAATCAGGGTATCACACTGATTTTCATCATGTTGCCTTTACAAGTAAGCAATTAATGATGGAATTTTTGAAAGTACAAAATTCCATGTGTTTTGCAACGTTGGAATTATTTAACCATATTTTTAAAATACACTCCCGCTTCCACTTTCCAATAACGTTGATGGAATAACTAATCATGTTATGAGAAATTAAAAATATTTTACAAATGGTTGAGGGAGTATGAATTGCTTTAGCATAGGGAATGAACTTGAATTACACAACCACCTCGAGGGAGTATGCATTGCTTTAGCATAGGGTATGAACTTGAATTACTCAACCATCTCTTGTAGAGCCGAGTTTACATTTAGTGTTTTACTATGGAATATTTTTTACTTATCATTTTTTAATTTATTTTTTATTTAATTTGGTGTTTTCTTGAGATAAATATTTGTTCATTTTTTGTCTTATATTTTTTATATCTAACCATGTGCCTTTCGAAATTATTACTTGGAGATATTAAAGATATATTTTCATCCTTTAATTTGTATTATTTGCTTTCATTTGATTCCTGTGTTGTATAGTGGAAATGTCTAGAGGAGTTTATTTGGATTTTTTATAATTGCTTCAAAACCCAGTGGAAGACATATTTGTGTTTAACTTACAAGATTCTACCATGAAAGCTAGGGTGGAGGTGATCTGAATATGAGCCAACTTGTTATTGCTATGCAAGCTCCATCATCAGTATTAAAAATGTATAAAAGGATCGTCTCATTTTACCACTTGTGAAGGGGTTTATGTGTGTAGTTTCATGTGTTCTTGATGATCAAATTATGAGGTAATTAACAATTAAAAACTCGTATACAGAAAAATTAAATGCAGAAACACAACTGACAACAATCACATAACAAAATGGATGATGATGGAGTTCACTCCTCCTGGGCTAAATCTCTATGGACCTACTTTAGCTAGCTAGGCCCTCTTGGGATTATGAGTAAAATGTCTGATTACAAGCACCAGTATTGTTCCAATAGATTTGAAAGTTGTTCCATTGGCTTCAAAACACTCAAATACCTCAAAAATGACTATTCAATCTCTGAATTTGGTTACCAGCTCCTCTAGGCTTGACCTCCAATTCTGGTGGTCATGGGCTTGTTTAATCTCCAAAGTGACAAAAGCACCTTTATATGTGCTCCAACACATCTCCAAATTGTACCATTGTGTTCAAAGCATCAAATACATCGAAAATTGACTATTCATTCACTCCATTTGGCCTTCGGCTGATTTGGGCATGGCCTTCCCTCTTGGTGGCCCTAGGCTTCAAAATTCTTCAAATGACCAAAAACATATGTAGATTTGTTCCATTGTCTCTGCAAGTTGTTCCCATGGATTCAAAGCATGTCAATCTGCTAATAATGACTATCCTCAAGTAAAAATTGGTCAAAAATTGACCAAGATAGACATCATTAAAGTTTCCTTAAAAAAACTCCACCAAATTTGGCAAACTACAATTAACAGGAGTTAAATCTGGAAACTCCACCGAAATTGGAGGGACCGCCAAAACTGCCGCTGGCATAAGTGCGGTCAATTAAAAGATAAGTGTGCTTAACTGTGCACTAATCCGAAATTAGTGGAGCACTTAAGACCTGGTCCTATGAGAGGGTCACGTGGGAGGCTGGCCAACCCGTGGGGCTGGCCCTCTGCCATCGGACAACACGTGTATTTAAATAGAACTTCTCCGCAAAGGTTTTCAAGTCCTCTGTTTGTGGCACGTTAGTAAATGGTTGAAGTTGGTATTGGGGAGGTCACGGGGTTGAACCCTGACCTCGCCCCTCACACAACGTTTTTTTCCCACGCACCATAGCATACGCTCCAACTTTATAAATGCACCACAAACGTTAATACACCATGGAATATGGAACACATAACCAATAGTCGCATTGCAATTTCATAATGCCGCCGTAATGTTTTCATATAACTTCAACCTTAAGGTCTGATTTAATATATATATCCACCATATAATTATGCATTGTCCCAACTATGATATATAACCCCCATGTAAATGTTTAAATGAAAAATTGCAAGATTAAGGTTTAGACAATAGATATGCGGAATTTGAGATTTAGTATAAGGTTTAGATTTAAATAACAAATATATATGTGTGGGTGTGTGTGTGTGTGTGTGTGTGTGTGTGTATTATTCCAATCCTTAATACACATGTTATTACTCTAATAATTCCCAAATTTGTGAGATTTTTGAGTTTATAGTTTTAAGAATGTTAGAGGTAATCACAAACCTACTTTCAAGCTTTAGGACCTAGCCTTCCTAAAGCTCAGAGAGTGTTTTCTCTATAAAATTTAACTTTGTTTTAATATATGATTTTAGGCTATTTATATAGGGAAATTTGGTTTTGATATTTGGTTCGGTTTGGTGGGAAAAATCACTTAATGAGATGGATAGTGATAGATATGTTTTTCCATTGGACAAATGGAGTCAATGTGTCAAGCAGATAGGTCAGGATCAAAGTCTAAAGTCAAATATTTTCAGGGCAAGATAGCAGAGTCACTCAAAATCCTTGAGGCCGATTGGTGAAGTGGTTTGATCGGGCTAAATAGCAATTAAGGATTCTTTGATCCAGATGGAGTGAAGAAGACAGAGGACATTTGAAAGAGGGAGAAATTAAGGGTTTCCTACTCTGGAAATCAGTAGAAAACATTAAAATGAAAACCAATAAATAACAGAGTGCTTTTACCAAATTCTGATATATCACTTTTTGATTTCACATTAAAATTTGGAACACATTTATGCATGAATGGAAAACATAAGAAGATTTAACAAATAGCAAAAGAAAGTACTTCACTTAAGTGGCCCAACACATGAATCCTGAAATATGATGCTTTCTTGCTTTAATCTAGCCTGCTGACTTGAAATTAGGTACAAAAGCCCTTTAGGTACAGAAATATTGATTATAGAAATCTTCAGCAATTTATTCCACAATAATACTTCAAAGAGTGACGTATTCATACAAAAATTAATACAAAATATCCTAGAAAAATCATAGGATTTTTCTAAAGAAAACAAAACATCTATTACCAAAAGATAGTGACAGCTGCTTAACAAACTGCAAGTTGTCCTACTTATTCAAATTAAATAGAAATATTGTTTGGATTTGAGTGCAGCTGGCTATTGTGTTGTCTTCGGCGCTGGAAAAAAGATCTTCAATATGTTTTGAAATTTTATCTATCATTTGATACTCATTATCTGATGCACTTTAACCACTGATACTCTTTCATCTGCTGTTGGACTGTTTTGTTGTTGTGAAAAATCTATTTTACTGTGAAAAACAACATTCTATTTTTTGTCTTCTTTGACTGTAAAATGTCTTTTACAGTGAATCAATAAGCTTTTGCCAAAACTCTTCATTAGGCAATTTAATCTTTGAAATATTTCTGAAATTCTCATCAGCCTCTATGTATCTAACAAAAGTTGGCTTGACCACAAAGAGATGTTTTATCTCATGCTGTAAATAAAACAAATCTTCAAAACTTTTGTGCAACACTTTGTCTATAGATACTCCTTGCCAATCTGCCTTGTTTACTTGTTCTTTGGCAAAATCTCTGATTTTCTTGTTGTAACCTTCTTGCCTCATTAGTTTATCATTTAGAACAAGAATGTTTGGTAAGCCTTTTTGCCTCAATGTTTCAAACTTAACCATGAATCTAGCAATGACTATGTCCATGTTTTGACACTTCTCTTTTAGTTGCTTCATCAAGTTTTTCTTTGAAATTACATTTCTCACCTTGAGAATTGTTTCAGTTCTATCAGTTATCCCTAACTCATCCAATTCTTGCTCGTTTTTACTATTGAGAAACTTGATTATTTCTAGGGCTTCTTTAGGCTTAGCACCTAGTTCTCCCTTTGTCTTCACAATTTCTTCTTTGACTGCTTTAACCAAGTCCTTTTGTCCATAAATGACTTGAATTGATGGCCAAGTGTCATTGATTGAGTCAATAATATTGGGCCATATATGATTTTGATGTAAGTCATTGGTTCTTTCAAGGTTAATTTTGCTTCAGCCTTTTTTAATTGTTCACTTACCCTCTTGGCTTTTTGTTCCTCTGTTTTAGCATTAATTTGAGCTAATTTCTTGGCATCCTCCAATTTCTTAATTTGTTCTTTTATTCTATTGATTTCAGTATTTTGTATAGACATCTCTTCCATGGCTTTAATGAGTTTGTTGGTTTCATATGTTTGTTGTACTGCTGAATTAGATGATTCAGTAGCAGAAGTTGTGGAAGAAGTGATTGGCACAGTTGTAGCCAATGGGACTTTTGGTGTCAACTCTTCTGCTAAAGTTGAAGGAACTGTTGTAGTTACCATGGGGATTATTGTAGGAGGAGCACTTTGAGTTTTTGTAGCTTCTTTCTCTTTGACAAGCTTGTCCATTTCTATCTTCATTTCCTTAATCTATGCTGTCGTTTGGAGTATGAGACTCATCATCTCATCTTTCTGATTTGCCTCTTGCACAATCTCTTTAGCCTGAGGATGTTCTGTTGGAGGTAGTTTTAATTGTTTTCTAAGTACAGCAATGTCAACATTTTTCTTTTTCACCAATTCTTCTGCAACCTTTACATCTGAAGGGTCATACCCTACCTTAATCACCAGTTCTTCTAAAGACTTAATTCTAGTGTCTTTAGCATAAGAAGAAGCTTTTTCAATCCTAATTTGATCTCTCAAATTTGTTATAGTGTTCTGGAGTTTTTGGGCACTCATTGCCTTTGTGGTCATTGTATAATAAAGCATTTCTGAGCTTTGCTTATGAAACTCAATTTTATCTAAGGGATGAATGCTTTCTACTGGTACTTCAAAGTCAACTTTCTTATAATCTGCTATTGTTTTTGGTGTTTTGACTATAAGTTGAAGTATTGACATTATCATTTTCTTATTTGTATAGTCAAAAGCTGAGAGAAGCCTATTCTGATTTCCTGGAGTCTGCTTTAAATACTGTGAATAAATTTCATTCTTTATCTCCTCATTTTTAGCCTTGATCTGTTTGTATTTTTCTTTGATAGCATTGTATGTATTCTCTGCTTGCTGTGTCGATGAAGATGCCCCCATGTTTTGTTGTTTTTCAATCATCTGAGTGTTTGAAGTATCATTTTCCTGCTTATTCTCAATAACTGTAGCAACATTTGTGTTCTTCTCTGGGTTTTCTTCATCTAGAACTTCAATTTTTTCCTTTTCCTTGTCCACTGGATTGAGCTTAGGTTTCTTATTATATCTAATCTTGAATCTGGTCTCTGTTGTTGTTTCAGCTATATATGTACCTTCTTCTCTGATTCTCTTTGTAGTTCTTTCCTCTTGATTTACAGTCTTCAAAGTGTGACTAGTATCACCCTGTTTGACTGTTTCTATTAATGTATTTCCTAGCCATTTTGTCTGGTTGGCAAACTTTTCAATCTCAGGCCTTTTATCATGGATATAAGGGATTAGTTTGCATTTTACCCTCATTTTACTAAGTATTCCATGAGGATCATAATTCCACAATAAACTTTCGTCAAATTTATATTCCAGCAATTGTTTTACTGCCTCTGTACCTGCAACCTTGTGATTGCATATGAAAGGACCCACCTGGTTCTTCAATTTGAATTGAGTCTTATTTTTAGCAACCAAGAATTTTATAGACTATGAGTTTAGGATTTATCTTATGTACTCTAAGGCAAACACTCTCATTGGCAAGTATTTTGGAAATTTATAGGGCGAGAGGTTTGACCCATAGACTCTAATCTTTGTGTGATTTTGGTAAAGGTACCAATCTCCAGTTCTGCTTTGCTCTGACAACTGTAACACTTTCTTTATCTCATTACTTATCCTTGGTTGTATACTATTTGTAAGCATGTTTATCAATGGATGAACAAAACAATCTATGAAATCCACATAAGTGAATTATGTTTATTCTTTCCTTATTAGGGAAGTCCAAAAAATGAATGACAGTGGATTACCTTCTACATCCAATTTCTAAAGAGTTATTGGAAATTTATCTGCTTGGAAGTAAAGGAACATATGAAAGAAGAAGGATGTATATCTGAAAACTCCTTCAGTGGGAAGTTTCACAAGCTGATCATGGATATTGTCAGCTATATACTCAGCATAGTTATAAATGAAAGAAGGAGGTTGACCAAGCACAAAAGTAGATAGAAAACCAAGAATAGACTCATCAGTGTGCTCATCAGTAAAATAACCAAGGATAAAGGATAACATTGAAATAACATGTCTTGATCCTTCAGGAAACTTGGAAGATGAATATGGAGGGTTTATCTTTGGGATTTCAACATATGAAGGTGTGAATGTTTGGAAGATCTGAAATCTCTTAGGAAAGTCTAATTCAATATAAAGCTTTGTAAGAGCTTCTATGGATAATGGGACTGCATTAGGATCTGGTTTTAATTGAAGCATTAGGTTTATAAATTCTGGAGTGATGGTGAAAAATACTTCTTTATTAGCATTAATAATAACTCTTTGGTCAGGGGAATAATAGGCTTGACACAATCTAATGACTTCTTGACACTGATGAATATGAGGAACTACATATTTGGGTAAGTTGGACTCCCAAATTTGAACTTCATCTCCCTGATCCAAAGATTTTTCTAGACTCCAGCAGTGGAGATCAAGAAGATTGAATTCAATTACTGGATCAGTTATATTGTAATTAACATCAACTAAAGGTGTGTGCTCAACATCTACAATAGGAGGTTGTAGTGGATTTATAACAATAGTTCTTTTAGAAGCCATTACTGGATTTTTTCTTGACAATTTTGACTTCTGGATCTTTGAAAACTTTGTTTTTAGGCTTTTTATGCTCTTCTGTAAGCTTAGACTGTTTACAGAGGTATTTTTGAGTTTGACAAAGGTATTTTTTAACAGCAAAAGGTAAAATTAGGCTTTCTTTTGGTTTAAAATTTCAATTATGCTCCAAAATCACTCTTTGGACCTTTTTACAGTCTCATGAAAGATTTAGTAAGGGTTTCCTGTCTTTTCTTGGATTAAAAAGGACTAAGAATAGTTTAATTCATGCACAAAAGGGTTCTGGGTATTTGCAAAGGATTTTTGAATCAATCAGAGGTTCTATAAGGTCTGCAAAAGGCTTAACTATCTTCAATTTTGTTTTAAAACCAGTTATAGTATTCGAACTGTGATTTTATCAAGGTTTTACAACAAATACATTATTTGAAGGCAAATAAAGGTATTTATGTAGGCAAACATGCTTTTCAAGGCTCAAATTCATAGAATTCTTCTTTTCAAATGACGAGAGGATATTTTCTTTGAAGAATACATGTTTTTGCAGGTATTTTGACTTGAAATAGGGTTTTTGGGGCGTCGAGGAGCTTTTGGAAGCTGTTTGAAGTCCTTGAAGGCCGATTGGAAGCTTTAGGCAGTCACAACAATGATTTAATGGTTTTCTGGTTCTTTGAGCATGTAAACAGAGGTAATGGCATCTTTTCTTCAATAAGAAAGGGTTAAAAAGGTTTGAAATGTGCAAATATACAGTTTTTATAGAAATTACAGTCTAAACACTATTTGTAGTTAATGCGGGTCAAGTCGAACGGAAGGTGGTTTGGCGCCGGGGAGTCGAATATTGCCAGGCGGTTATCGCACGATGGGAAGGTGATAAATGGTTTCATTCAAAGGGATTCGATCCAATTGTTTTGCACCGCGTGGAGGAGAGAGAAGAGGGAAATACTGCCCATTTCACAAATCTGAAAACGGTTAATGATCGCACAATTGAAATTGCGATACGGGTTTTGGACTGTTGGATCTGGCGGAGGATATGCGAACGACTGTGATTCATCACTGAAGTTGCTCGGTGTATGGGGTGTGGGGCCTGGGAATTTTATATGCGACGGGTTGAGTTAATACATTTAAACATGGTTTAACCGTGAAATCTAATGTATTAATATGATAGGTGGATATGTGAATTTACACAGCAAATAGGTGATATGCAGGTGTAACGCAACTGTAGGGCAGGTAATATTTATGTTTTGACTTAGGGGAAAGAGCGGAGTATATGTCACGTGGGTTTTAAAACCATAGGTTTAAACATTATTAAGTGGGTTTGGGATATTTATAAAAGGGATTTAATATATTATGGGGTGGATATTATAAGGAGTTAATATATTAAATTAAATGTTAATATGAAAATGAGGATGAGCGGAAATACATATAACACTAAGTAAAGTGTGATTTAAGTTTTTTGGGCCCATTTTCATAATGGTGGCCCTTTTTTACACTTAGGATAATACATATTTTTTTGTGGGTCTTTTGAATGTGTTTGTATGAAATGAAATTAGTTAAGAGGGGTTTTTTTACTTACCCTAAGAAAAAATGTGTTTTACATTAGGAAAAGGGATTTTATCTTAGGAAAATGGTGATAATGTTGAGGAAATGGGTTTTTATAAAGGGCTCCAATACTTATTACCAATCAGTCACTAAGGTTTGGGTCCGGTCCCAACAAAAGTCAAAGAAATGCTTTGAGTTTTTATAACTGAAGGTTTTTAATACTGAAATATTTTGAGGGAGGGGAAATTAGTAATTGGCTAGATGATGTTTATTACATGCCTTGTGCAACTAATTTCTACCTACCATCATTTATTCTACCATTTTTTCATTATTTGCATGGGTACATTTGAGCCCTAAATCCATTTTTCTTTTAAAGCATAAAATATCTAATTCTAACCTTATTTCATCCAAGGGCTGAGATTAAACTGTTGAGCTCCTCATTTATTCTCTAACTATCTACTGATTTGTCAAGTTTAAACTGTTTGATAGGTCTTTATTCTCTATCTATAAACATGAAATTTAAAGCATGAAAATGTTAAGATTAAACTATTTAACTTATCATGGATTATGGCATTTTGAACAAGCTACACATAATCATTATTTTTGCAGTAAGAGTAAAAGTAGTGGCATTTTTACTTGCATCATTTTCATGTCTTATTTTGTCTCTTTTTTGTTTGGGGTACATTTTTATTCTTTTTGATCTTTTCTTTTCAAGTCCTTTGATCTTTCTTTTAGGACTTTTACCCTCTTTTCATTTTTTTATTATTTTCAAAAATGGGAAAACAACTTGCAGAAAGCAAGGTATGTACATATTTACAAGACTAATCATACTCATTTCAAAAATCATGAACCCTATTATTATAAGACCCTAACAGTGGCTCCACATGGGGATGGCATTTCGTGGTGAAATGTCAAGAACTTTGAGACTAGTTGAGACTAGTAGCCTTTGAATTATGATTGTATTGACCTTGCAAATGTTTTTGATCTCTGCAATGATTCATACTTATGATATTTTACCTTTCAAAGTTTAGGGCCTTCTCTTCGGGCTTCAACTTTGTTAGGAAAAAATCCAATCCAATCTAAAATCTTCAATGTTATATACAATGGATAAAGTAAACAAATTGAACTATTGGTTATTTCTGAGGAGTAGTAGTTCTTCAGCATTCTGCCATTAACAGGACCACCTAGCAGATCTGATCCATCCATCTATTTCAAAAAGAAAGCATTGTTACCTCTGTAACCATAAATAATATAAGGCCCTTTCCATAGGAAATCAAATTTCCCATGTTAACCTTTTTCTTCTCTCCTTGAATCCCATTTTAGCACTGTGTCACCAATGTAGAAATCATCTTCTTTACTCTTTTTGTCAAAAAATTTCTTTATATTGTCTTGGATAAATTGAGACTTAAGATAAAACTCTTCTCTTGTTTGTTGCAAGTGAATGGTTTGGTTTATTCTTCTTTGAATGTCATTGGTCTCCACTTGTAATTCTTGGATTATCTTCATTACTGGTACTCCTAAGGAAGATGGAAAAACAACATCCATTCCATAAACAAGTTGGTAAGGGGATGTACCAATAGATTTTTTGGTGGTAAGTCTATTTGCCCATAAAGAATTAACTAACCTCTTGTTCCAAGTCTTCTTGTTATCTTCTAGTAATTTCTTGATAATGTTCACAAGGCTCTTATTAGAAGATTCAGGAAGGTCATTACCTCGAGGTTAATATGTAGTAGAATGACCAAGGGTAATGTGGTATTTATGACAAAAGTCAATCATATTTTTAGATTTTAATGTAGCTGCATTGTCAGTGATAATCTTTTGAGGGCATCCAAATCTTGAAAGTATGTTGCTCTCTAAAAAGGAGATAATGACAGTGTCAGTGGCTTGCCTAGAGGGTATGACCTCTATCCACTTAGTAAAATAATCAGTGGCTGTCAGAATCCACTTATGTTGGGCTGAGGATGGAGGGTGAATTTCACCAATGAAGTCAAGACCCCATTGTTGGAAAAACATTTATGTTGAGATGGGTTTTAATAGCAGAGGTAACAACTTTTTCTTCCCTTCAAATATTTGACACTTGTGACAGGAGGTCACATACTTTTTTACATTTGTAAACAAAGTAGGCCAGTAAAAACTGGCTCTCAGGATTTTGTCTGTAGTAGTCTTCCAATAGATATGTCCTCCATAGTCACCTGCATGAAATTCTTCTAAAAATTTGTCAGCTTCTTCTTTTAGCAAACAATTCAATAAAATTCTACCATGATCTTTCCAAAATAATACATTGTCTATGATACAAAATCTTACTGCCTTTAATTTTAAGAATCTAGCTTTTGTTCTTGATAATTCAGGAGGAGCTTGTAAATTTAGTAATACAAATATAATATCTGCATACTATGGTGAGTTTGAAAAGGTTTCACTGATCTCGGGAGTCGCCATCTCTTCCTGATCATTTACTTGGGTAATAAAATTAATGTCTAAAGCATGACAATTTGATTTAACCATGAGTTTGGCTAAACCTTGACCCTTTATGAGTTTAGTGGGTTTTATTCCTATGTCATATTCCAAAATTGTGGCAATCCACTTGTCTCTTTTACCATCAGGCCCATTTTGTGTTTGAATGTCCTTTACAACTGCATTTGGAACATAGGAAAGGATGTGTGAATAAAGAATGTATACTCTGAAATCTTTGATGGCCTTCACTAAGGCTAGTGTTTGCTTTTCCATTATATTGTACTTCAACGTGGCATCTCTAAGTGATTTTCTAAAGAACGCTATAGGCTATTCATAGCCCTGGTCATTTTTCTGCAGTAAAACTGCAGCAATAGTGTGTTCTGAAGCAAAGGAGAAAATGATGAAATCCTTTTTAAAGTCAGGACTTATAAGGACCGGTGTTTTTGTTAAGGCTTGTTTAATAGATTCAAATGGTTGCTTGGCCTCAATATTCCATTTAAGTACTAAGTCTTTTTTAAGCATATTGTTAAGTTCTCTAATTATTTCAGCTAGATTTGAGATGAATCTTCTAAGGAAATTAATTGTACCTAGAAAATATTGTAACTCTTTAATGTTCCTAGGAGGACTACTATTAAGAATGGCCTCTATTTTGGCAGGGTCTATTATAATTCCCTCTTTAGATATAATGTGTCCTAGTAACTTGCCTTCTTCTAATCCAAATAGAGTTTTCTTAGGGTTTAGGGAGATGCCAAATTTCCTGCATTTAAGAAAGACTTGCCTGAGATGATCTAAATGTTCATAATCAGTCTTTGAAAATACAGTAATGTCATCTAAATAAATCACTAAGAATTCATGAATTTCCTTTGCAAATGCTATATCCATAGCTCTTTGAAAAGTGGCTCCTGCATTCATTAGCCCAAAAGACATTTTTACATACATAAAAGTGCCCCATGGAGTAGTAAAAGCAGTTTTGGCTTGATCCTCTGGTTGGACTAAAATTTGGTTATACCCCAAAAATCCATCTAAAAGTGAAATCCTAGAAGAACCAACTACCCTCTGTAAAATGTGATCCATCTTTGGCAAAGGGTAATTTTCTTTTAAGGATACCTTATTTAAATTTCTAAAATCAACACAATCTAATTTCTCCCATCTTTTTCCTAGTGGGAACTAGATTAGAAACCCAATCAAAATATCTGATTGGTGCAATTATTTGGGCATCATACATTCTTTTTACCTCTTTTTCAATTAAAGACATCAAAACAGGATTGATCCTTCTTAACTTTTGTTTAAAAGGTTTTTGGTCTTCTTTTATAGGGATTTTATGTTGTATTATGCTAGTGTCATAGGATTTTATGTCCTCTTAACTCTAGGCAAAAACATCCTGAAATTCCTTAAAAATAGCTATGTATTTTTCTTTTTCTTGCTGAGGTCAAGCTTTGGAAAGTTTAATCATCTTAGGTTTTAACTTATGTACCAATATTACATTCCTTAATATCAGATCTAAGTGGCTCCATTTTGGGTTTTCTTACAACATCATTTGAGTCAAATAAATTTTCTAAAGGGGTTGAGCCTTTTGGTAAAAAGTTGTCTTTAAGATTTTAAATATTAGATTCATCATCAACTATCTCATCAATCGCTACTTTTTCTAAATTATCTATATCAACTTGACTAAATTTAGTAGGTTTAGCAAACTTTACATTATTTACATCTATATTATTTAAATCAATTTCACTATCTAAATTTTGATCTATTGTACAGTCTATGTCTATTTTACAATTCTAAAATTCACCTTCATTGTTCATAAAATGGTAAATATGTCCATCTTGTGAGAAAATTTGCCAATATTTAAGATTGTCTAGAATTATTGGTTTGTGTTTAAATTCTGCATTATATTTATGATTTGGCTGAAATGGTAGATTACAGGTACTAGCAAAAATTGCTAGAGAGTGAGCCTGTATGTTATGTTTTCTTGGTATTGCATAAAAATTACATTCTAACAGTTCTTTGATCAAATCTAACACAATTTCTCTATATTGGCTTAATCTTGGATTATAAACAGAATATTCTTCATTTATCTATTGTACAATCAACTCTGAGTCTCCCATAATTGATATTCTTTTACCTCCTAAGTTCCTGATAATCTGCAGTCCTAAAATGAGAGCTTCATATTCAGCCATGTTGCTTGTACATTTAAAATTCAGTCTGAAAGCTCTGCATGATTGTTTTCTATATTAGTTATCCAAACTCCTGCTCCTGCTCCTAGTTTATTGACTGATCCATCGAAATCTAGGTGCCATAATGATCCATGAAAGATATTTTCACTGTCTGGCATTTTATTTTTATCTTTTAGTTCAGTTTTGATTTCAATATCAGTTTCAAAGTTGCATAAGATGAATGAATCCATGTCTGTAGGAGTAGTGTAAATTGGGTAATTTCTTGGTCTTTCTACACTACTCACCATATATTTCATCAATGTTTCCCTATAAAGTTTCTTTGGCTGGCAAAAAATTGATATTGTTGCATATAACATATCTAGTTGTAGAGATCCCTGTAATTCAGCTCCCCATGAGTGAGATAAGAGCATCCTATACTTGGGAGGGATGTCAGCTACTACAATGTCCATGAGTATGCTTTTACCAAGATATTGAACTAATGTGACACGCAAATCTTTAATTAAACCTAAACATTTAACTTTGCTAGAATCAAATAAAAAGAGATCTTTGTAAGGCCTAGTGATATCTAAATTCAGGGTTTCCATTATTGCTTTTGGCATTAAATTATGTGAATCCCCTGAATATAACATTACATTATGTAATATCTGATCATGAACAGTTAATCTAATGTAAAATGGTGGAACTGCTCCATCTTGGTGTTTTCCATTAACATCAGGACCAACAATTAACTCTGATTGATCATCACTTAGATTTACTAAATCTTCTCCATCATTCATGTTTAAGGTTTCAGCGATAGTTGTTTTGTACAAATCATGTTTTACCAATTCTATCAAAGGAATTGGTATTTTTAATTTGGCAATTTCAGCTTGGATATTAAATGGAGGTTGTGATTTGGCAAGCTGAGTTATTTCTTCTTTAGTAACTGTAGTTTGAGTAGGTTTGTATTGTTTTTCTACAATTGTTTTCTCATTTTATGTTTGAGTTTCTACTATCTTACTGCTCTTAGTTTTCTTTTCAAGAATAGTTTGAGAAGTAGTAGATGTTTTTTTAGATTTTTCATTTTCAGAAGTTGTTTTGGGAGTGGCAGATTTGGGATCAGCAGTGGGTGTCTTAGAGTCTAAAATTTATATTTTAGCAAAATTAATTGTCTTTACAGCAACATATTTTTAAGAATCTGTTGATGTTTGGAAAACTTCATCTGTTATATCAACAATCTTATGACTAGGTGAAATTTTAGGACTTGAAATTTTCTGGGATGAATTAGAATTTTGCTTATTTTCCCTAGAGAGAATTTGCAAAATTTTAGTAGTGGGAGCTTCTACTATTTTCTTTGTTGATGTTTGTGCAGATTTCTTAGTAGAAGGCTCTGTGTTTTTCTTCCTTCTAAGATTATATTGCTTATGTACTTCATTGATAGCAAAATCATAACCTTGTTTGTAATCAAATTATTCACCAGAATCTAATTGCATTTGCTGTAAATCATATAAATCCTGATCTTCTTGTGTAAGAAAGATATTGTTATCATCATTTATACCCATTAGAATTATGGTGTCTTCATCATCATCATTTTGATGAGAACTTTCAGCATATTTCTCTTGGAAAGGAGGTCTTATTGTTTGGTCAAGTGCTGACTCTTTAGATTTTCAAGTATTTGTATTTTTCCTGAAGTTGGGATTTCTAATTTGCTGTTGGTTATCCCATTGTGGCCTCCTTTCTATATTGTCTAGCCTATCCATCATTCTTTCTAGTGTTTTTGCTAATTGATCTATTTTTAAATTTGAACTAGATGCCTCTTATTTTATTGTTACTCTTCTTTCGTTCCTTAATCTAGCTTTTCTAGCTAACAAATTTGCCTCTACACTAACAACATTTGTCTGCATTTGTTCTAAAGTCTCTGGATTTCTCTCTCTTAATTGATAGGTTATGTCTATTTCAAATCCATCAGGGAATTTGAGAAGGACAGAGCCTGGAGTTGGTTTGAGATTAATAGGAATTGAATTATAAATGATGTTGTATCTAGTGCAATAATCCTGGTTTGTCTCATTAGGTGCTCTTTTTATAGCTTCAAATTCTGATAATATTTGCAATGGATTTTTCTTCTTTTCCCATTTATTGATGAATAATATATGAAACACTTCTAAGTCAGAAATACTACCAAGATTAAGACCTTTAAACCATTTTTTAACCTCACCAATTAATGTTTGAGAAAAAAGTCTCATTTGTACATCAACATCATCTATTTCATAGATTTCAAAAAAAATTGTCATTTTATTAACATGCTACTGTGCAGTATATTGAGTGGTTGCATCAAATTGAGGTATTTTGTTTTGATAGTCCTGGGGCATGTCATGAAGTTGGGCTGGAAGGACTAAGGGAGCATATCTAGCAGCCATGGCTTGAATTATATCTTGGCTTGGAGGTAAATTGGAAGTACTTGGGGCAGAGCTTGAAGTACTTGTTGATGTAGTTGCAGAACTTGTAGATGAGATTGAAATATAAGAAGATGTACTGGCAAATGTAGTTGAAATGCTAGAAGATGAAATTGGGATATTTGAAGAAGTGCTTGGAAATGAGAATGATGTATTAGAAAATGAAAAAGGAAAACTAGTGGATGGAGTTGAGGTGGGAGAAGATGGGAATATTAATCTAGGCTGAAATGGTTGCTTAGGAATAAATGGATCTGTGGAGTGAAGTGTGGTGGAAATAATGGATGATGTAGTGGTAAAAAGAGATGAACCTACATATTCTAAAAGATTGGTATCTAATTGAGAAGTAGAGGGCTTAGGGGTATATGTTGATAAGGCAACTAATTCAACTGAATGCTGACGAAAAGCTTCATCTATTTCGTTAAGTATAGTAGTATTTATTTCATCAAGTTTATCATAAACCTCAAAAATATTTGATTCAAAATCTACTGAAACAATTTCCTGCTTTGTTTCAAGAAATGAAATAAAATCATGATCTATAATAGTACTATTTAAGTCACTTTCTGATTTATTTCTGAATAAAGAATGTTCAAAATTTAAGTCAAACTCTAAATCTTGTTTAGTTGCCAACTGTTTTGGAAGAGAATTTGCTCTAACTAAGGAAACTTTATTACCTAAATCTTCTACCTTTTTATTCTTTTTTCCAATTCTGTCAGGATTGTCTACTATGGCAGTAGGTTGTGGATCTGGATTTGACCTAGTATAGTAGATTCTTCTGGAAGCCAAAATTACAATTTTTTATGAAATTATACTCACAACTTATAAAACAGTCTTAAGGTGAAAGGATAATGGAAAATTTTTCCTTTAAGACCTATTTAAAACTGAGGATTGGTTAGTTCCCCAGTGGAGTTGCCAGTATGTTATCACTCTAATAATTCCCAAAGTTGTGAGATTTTTGAGTTTGCAGTTTTAAGAATATTAGAGGTAACCAAAAACCTACTTTCAAGCTTTAGGATCTAGCCTTCTTAAGGCTTAGAGAGGGCTCTCTCTATAAGATTTAAATTTGTTTTAATATATGATTTTAGGCTAGTTATATAGGGCAATTTGGTTTTGATATTTGGTTTGGTTTGGTGGGAAAAATCACTTAATGAGATGGATAGTGATAGATCTGTTTTTCCATTGGGAAAATGGAGTTAATGTGTCAAGCAGATAGGTCAGGATCAAACTCTAAAGTCAAATATTTTTAGGGCAAGATAACAGAGTCACTCAAGATCTTTGAGGCTAATTGGTGAAGTGGTTTAATCAAGATAAAGAGCAATTAAGGATTCTTTGATTCGGATAAGGAGTGAAGAAGAAAGAGGTCATTCGAAAGAGGGAGCAATTAAGGGCTTCCTACTCTGGAAATCAATAGAAAACATTAAAATGAAAACTTGTAAATAACAGAGTGCTTTTAACAAATTTTGATATATCACTTCCTGATTTCACATTAAAATTTGGAACACATTTATGCATGAATGGAAAACATAAGAAGATTTAACAAATAACAAAAGAAAGTACTTCACTTAAGTGGCCCAACACATGAATCCTGAAATATGATGCTTTCTTGCTTTAATCCAGCCTGTTGACTTGAAACTTGGTACAAAAGCCATTTAGGTACAAAAATATTGACTATAGAAATCTTCAGCAATCTATTCCACAATAATACTTCAAAGAGTGAAGTATTTATACAAAAAGTAATAAAAAATATCCTAGAAAAATCATAGGATTTCTCTAAGGAAAATGAAATATCTATTTTTTTTTTTTATAACTAAAACGGTTATAGATTTTTTTTATTTATCTGAAAGATTGTGGGATCTTTTCCAATCTAACCCCTTGTACAATACAGATTTCTGAATTCTGCCTATTTCCTCTATTACAGATTTCAGGGCATTTGAATATAGCTGTCATTGTTAACAAAAATTAGACCTTTCATGAGTTCACTGCCTTTATTTGCCAATTGGTCCGCTTCATTGTTTAGTTTCGTGAGGATGTGGTAAAATTTGCAGCTGTCAAATTCTTGGATTGCTCTTTTCAATCTGTCCGCAATATTGTTGAGGCTAGGGTTGTTGAAGCGAGCTCCCTTGTTTAATTTTTTTATAATAAGCTCAGAATCTCCAAAGACTTGAAGTTTATGAACACCTTTGGCCCTAGCAATCAGGCAGGCTTTGAGAAGCCCGAAGAGCTCGGCTTGGTTGTTGGTCTTCTTACCTAACCCCCAGAAGAAGAAATCTTTGGAAAGACCATCTGTTGTATATATGACTCCTCCCGCTCCAGCTGCCCCAGGGTTCCCTTTTGACGCCCCATCGAAGAAGATGGTATGAATGTTTTGTGATCTCCACCAACTTTGGAAGGTTTCCTCTTCAACTCTTAAGCGCCATCCTGGCTTTCCATTTTGAGGAGAAGGAGGAATTCTGCCCGGGAGAGGCACAAGGTCCCCTAACCATATCTTTTCTTCTTGCAGCAGAGTAGTGTCTTCTTTTGTGTATTGCTGTTTGGCCACTTCAATCAGGAATGCTTTGGCTTTTGCAGCTATTTTCATCGGGGAATGCCTTTCCTCATTAAAGATCTGATGATTACGTGACAGCCAAATCTGCCAACAGACGTATTTAGGTAATGCTGTCCAGATTCTACTCCAAAAAGATTTTTGAGGGATATGGTGGGGGTAGAGCTGCCTCCAAGTGGCAAAGAGCTCGGCTGCTGAGTTGAAGATTGGGACAGTGATCTGCAAATCCATTAGGATGAGCCTCCAAACCTCCATTGCCGCACTGCAGCCTATGAACAAGTGCTGGACTGTCTCTGAGCTGTTGTTACACATCGCACACCTGTGAGGCCCTGCAATGTTTCTTTTCTCCAAATTATCTCCTGTGAGAATTTTATTATGGATCACTGTCCAAATGAAAAAATTCACTTTAGGAGTGGCAAACGGATCCCAAACCATTTTCCAGATTTCAGCATTATGGTTACTATTTCGAATTCCCTGCAATTCTTTGTAACCGAGAGCTGTGGAATAAAGTCCTGTTGGGCCCCAACCCCAGCAGTCTCTTGCGGCCTTGTGAACCGGAGCCGCATCATCCAGAAGATCTTCAAGTTGCGTTTGCTGGTGGCTCAGTCGATCTGGGACTCCATGAAAGTCCCAGCCCTCCCACTCCCCACGCTGATTCCACATGGCAATATCGGAAAGGCGTTTAACTCCTGCGCGTTCCAACCAGTCTTTTATCTCTGCAATGTCTCTGTTTTCTTGGAGAGGAGCGTTACCCATGATACGATCTTTCCACAGGTGAATGCGTTTTCCACTGCCTGGAATTCTGTACACCTGTTTTAAAAATTGAATGCTGCTCTTACAGCAGAGACTCCAGAGTTGCGTGGTCTTATTTGTGTTTCTGTTTGATATGTTGCTGAGATCATTGTTTACCCCATACTTCTGCCTCAGTGTTCTGCTAACAGGGTGAGAGGGGTCGTGTAGCAGGTTCCACAAGATTTTCCCTCCTAAGGCATGATTTACCAGCAAGGGATCCCTTATTTGCAGTCCTCCTTCATCCTTTGGCCTTTTGACAACGTCCCAACTCACAAGGTGCATTTTGTTTTCGTTGCCTTTGCCACCTTGCCACAGAAATTGCCTGAGGAGTTTGGAAATCTGTTCCATTACGTTTCTGGGCGCCAATAGGAACGAAGCCTGGAAAATGGGTAGCGCTGACAACACTGATTTGATCAGTATTACCTTGCCCCCCTTGGTCAACCAGTAACCCCCCCATATAGCTATCTTGTTTTTTATTTTCGACACAATGTCACTCCATAAATCTCTTTTGTTGATTCCGGAGTTAATGGGCAGGCCAAGATACTTGAATCTATCCCAGCAAGCTTGCCCTTTAAACCCAAGGAGTGTGGATATGGCTTCAAGTTCTTGTTGGTCAATGTTCCAGCTATACACTTCACTCTTGCTTTCGTTCACAGCAGCGCCAGAAACTCTACAGTAACTTCTGATGACGGTGTCAAATGCTCGAGCGATTCTTGTGGAAGCTCCTCCTAAGAGGAGAGAGTCATCAGCAAACAGTGCATGATTCGAAGAGTCTGCAACTGTTGAAGATTTCAGGCCTGGAATGCTACCAGCAGCTTTCTCAGCATTTAGTTTTCGGCTTAAAGAGTCCGCCATTAGAATGTACAAGTAGGGCGAGAGAGGGCATCCCTGCCTAATGCCTCTCTTGGCTTGAAAGAAGGAAGTTGGACGACCGTTGACTAGAGGTGCAATCCATGGGGAGTCAATGCAAGCTTTGATAATTTGAACAAAGACTGGCGAGAAGCCAAAGGACAGCAGAATTTTACAGAGGTAAGATCGATTCACTCTATCAAACGCATTTGCCATGTCTAATTTAATAACCATTCCTTTCTCTTTCCTTTGTCTGCTGGAATGTATTGTTTCCTGAACCTGGATTACATTGTCCAGTATTTGCCTACCTTCCACAAATCCACTTTGAGAGCAAGAGATCACTCTATTTAACAGTGGTTTAAGTCTGTTTGCTAACACCTTAGCCAGAATTTTATATGAAGCATTACACAACGAAATAGGCCTGAATCTAGAAAATTTTTCCGGATTAGAGTCTTTGGGTATTAGTGCTAAGTAAGTTGAATTGGTTCCTCCACCGATTTTTGCTTTTGCCATACATCCTCTTATCATTTTCTGCAGGTCTACCTTTATTATCTGCCAGCAAGCTTGAAAGAAGTGGATTGTGAATCCATCAGGTCCCGGTGCCTTGTCCGGCTCCATGGCCCAAATTACATTTGTGATTTCCTCCTCCGTTATTGGTCTGCATAGATTTGCATTTTCATCTGGGCTGATGAGATTAGGAATATTTGAAAGAAAATCCCCGGTTTCCTCCTCATTGTTCTGAACTTCTGCATTGTAAAGACTTTTGAAGTGAGCTTCTGCTGCTACTTTGACTTGTTTGAATCCTTTGCAAAGTTGTCCATCTGCTGTTTTGATTTCTGATATATGGTTTCTTGATAGTCTTGCTCTGTACTGCCTATGGAAGAATGGAGTATTCCGATCCCCCGCCTTCAACCACAAACTTCTGGACTTGATTCTCCAATATTCCTCTTCCCTTCGAAAGGCTTGATATGTTGTTCGTTGAACTTGAGTTTCTGTTTCCAGCAAATTTAAGACTACTGCCCTGCAAAGTGTGTACGCTCTTTTCTTTGTTCCGAGGAGTATATGTTGCTTTTTGATCCATTCTTTCAAGGCATACTTTTGTCTCCTTTTTCAAATTTCTTGCTCCCAAACATAACTTGTGGATCCTGAGAGTTTGTGTGGATCCGGAGATAGATTTGGACCATGCCTTTTTCACAATGTCTAAAAAACCATCTCTCTCTATCCACAGAGGGCTGAATCGGAAAGGTATCGGTCCAAGATCTTCTTCTTCTTCAATTAGGAGCTGAATTGGTTTATGATCAGAGGTAAGTTTTGGCAAAATTTTTGTAATGATAATTTTATTGTTCATCATAATAGAACTTTGCACCAGAAAGCGATCTAATCTAGCTGAGATGTGTTCTAATCCTGTTCGGTTATTGGACCAGGTATAAATGCCTCGAGCTGGGTTAAAGTCCATCAGGTCCCAAGTCTGAGAGAGCTCCTCCACTATTGGCAGCAAGGGGTCTCTGCTACTAATTCCCCCCCTCTTCTCTTTTACTTTCAGTACTATGTTTAGATCCCCTGCTATAATGATATTGCTGGGAGAAGTAGTTTCTAAGAAATTAGAGAGGCTGCTCCAGCACTCTCTTTTTTCTGTGTAAGAGACTGGTACATAAAGATTAAAAAGGGAGAAAGATAACTTACTTGCTTTGTGTTTCAGTTCAGTGAAGATCCAGTGCTGTGTATCATGGGAGTTGTTCAGCTGAAATTGGTCTTCGTTCCAAAGAGTGGCCAAGCCCCCGGAGGTGCCCCTTGCACTCACTGCCTTTCCTGCTTTTTTATTCCACTTTAATCTGCTGATCTCAAGAAGGGCCTGCCCTTCTATTTTTGTCTCTTGGAGCATGAGAATTTCTGAGGGCTCAGCTTTCAGAAGGTCTTTGACAGCCTCAGTTTTGGAGGGGTTCCCCAGTCCTCTACAGTTCCAAGAGACTAGCTTCATTATTTATTGTTTTGTTGGTTGTGGCCTCCCTTGGATGGCCTAGGTCTGGTGTTTCGCCCAATAGACATTTCTATAGTAGGTTGGCTTCCCTGCGTTTTGAGCCTTTCTGCCTCCTCCTCCCTCTTTTCCTTTCTGGATTTCCTCCCTGCTTTTTTTGCTTGACGCTCGAAGGTTTCGTCCTCCGAAGTGTCCGAGCTCTCACTTGGTTTTTTCCTGGCTATATCAGCATATGATAGGTTTGTCGGACTGTCTTGGTTTGGTTCTCTCTGGGTAGCTTCCGCTCCCTCTTTGATTGGAGGTGTAGTCTCTACTTGCTCCTCATTCTCCTGCGTTGGGATAACTTGGTGGATCTGCTGTTCACTTTCTGTTCCATTTGGATTTGCGTCCTCTTCTTGATTTCTTTTGGGCCTGCTGGTTTCCCCATTCTTATTGCCTTTTCCTGAACCTTTTTTTGTGTTTGAGTTTTTCTGCACTAATATCCATTGGTCCCCATTTTGTTTGTCTCCTTGTTCCTTCGCCTTCTTCTTGCAGTGTTTGGCAAAGTGGCCATGGCCATGGCAGTGTCTGCACTTGAAAGGCAGCTGCTCATAGTCCAACTCTTGTACATATGTCCACCCAGCTACTGTAAGTTTAATTGCTTCTGGCAACCCTTCTTCCAGATCTACTTCAACACAGATGCGTGCACATGAATACTGATCCTTCCTAGCAGCTTGATCTATGTAATTTCCCAACGCATTTCCTATGATCTGCAGGGTTTTGTGATTCCAGCAATGGAGAGGCAGGTGGGGTAGCCGAACCCAGACCGGGACAGCCGAAGGAACGTCCTGAGTTGGGTCAAAGTCCGGGGACCATTTGTTAAGGTATAAGCCCTGAGGGCCCATGAAATAAGGCCCATTTCTAAATATTAATCCTTTATCATCTGAGTTTTCGAAGACAAAAACAAAGTAGCCCTTACCGACGAAGTAGCTTTTGACTCCCTCTTTAATGAGTGGTTTCCAGTTTCGTTGAGTCCATTCCTCAACCGATTTTGGCGATGGCCAGAGGCCCGTGAACTGGCCTATGAGCCCTCTATCAGCCAGATTCAGCGCAGCTCTGCATGTATCTTCTTCAGGGAGAGCTACTGTTGGGATTGTATCCATCTTCTTCACGAACTTCTTCAGGGACTCAGAGAGAGGTCTCTTTGTTCCAGATGCGACTAAGGTTTTGAAAGCCTGCACCTCCGGAGGCAGAGGAGGGGAGGCAGACTCCCCAATGGCCTCCATGGAGAACGATCACCCGGATCAGGCCTTGCTAGGAATGCGGAGGCAGTCACGGGGCCATCCACGAACCCAGCGCAAAACAACAAAGGAACCAACGAAAAGGACAGCAGCAAGCAGAAGAGCGAGCCTCCAAGAAAACGCAGCGCGAATAGCGGTGAAACCACCGGAAAGAGCAGCAGCCGGAAGAGGGGCGAGCCTCCAGAAAACGAAGCCTGCAAACAAGAGACAGGAGGAATGCCCCAGGGCCGGGCCTGAGCGCCTCTCCGGCAGCCCAGCAAATCGAGCCGAGCAACCAGGTTTTCAAATCTCGGACAAAGTTGCAGAGCGCGAAATAGGAGCGGTCGCAATCAAATGTCTAAAATGAAATATCTATTACAAAAATATAGTGACAGTTGTTTAACAAACTACAAGTTGTCCTACTTATTCAAATTAAATAGAAATATTGTTTGGATTTGAGTGTAGCTGGCGGTTGTGTTGTTTTCGGCGCTGGCAAAAAGATATTCAATCTATTTTGAAGTTTTATCTCTCATCTGATACACTTTAACCTGTTGTTGGACTGTTTTACTGCTTTAAAAAAATTGTTTTAATGTGAAAAAACAACATTTTGTTTTTTGTCTTCTTTCACTGTAAACTGTCTTTTATAGTAAATCAGTGAGTTTTTGCCAAAACTCTTCATCAGGCAATTTAATCTTTGAAATCTTTCTGAAATTCTCATCAACCTGTGTGTATTTAACAAAGGTTGGATTGACCACAAAGAGATGTTATATCTCATGCTGTAAATAAAACAAATCTTCAACACTTTTGTGCAACACTTTGCCTGTAGGTGCTCATTGCCAATCTGCCTTGTTTACTTGTTCTTTGGAAAAATCTCTGATTTTCTTGTTGTAATCTTCTTGCCTCATTAGTTTATCATTTAGAACAAGAATGTTTGGTAAACCTTTTTGCCTCAATGTGTCAAACTTAACCATGAATATAGCTATGACTATGTCCATGTTTTGACACTTCTCTTCTAGCTGCTTCATCAAGTTTTTTTTTGAAATTACCTTTCTCACCTCAAGAATTGCTTCAGTTCTATCAGTTATCCCTATCTCATCCAATTCTTGCTTGTTTTTACTATTGAGAAACTTGATTATTTCTAGGTCTTCTTCAGACTTAACACCTATTTCTTCCATTGGCTTCACAATTTCTTCTTTGGTTGCTTTAACCAAGTCCTTCTGTTCATAAACGAGTTGAATTGATGGCCAAGTGTCATTGATTGACTCAATAATCTTAGACCATATCTGATTTTTGATGTAAGCCATTGGTTCTTTCAAGGTTAATTCTGCTTCAGCCTTCTTTAACTGTTCACTTACTCTCTTGGATTTTTGTTCCTCTGTTTTAGCATTGATTTGTACTAATTTCTTGGCATCCTCCAATTTCTTAATTTGCTATTTTAGTCTATTGATTTCATTATTATGTATAGACATTTCTTCCATGGCTTTAATGAGTTTACTGGCCTCATCTATTTGTTGTACTTCTAAAGTAGATGATTCATTAGCAAAAGTTGTGGAAGAAGTAATTAGCACAACTGTAGCCAATGGGACTTTTGGTGCCAACTCTTCTGATAAAGTTGAAGGAACTACTGTAGTTACCATGGGGATCACTGTAGGAGGAGCAATTTGAGTTTTTGTAGCTTCTTTCTCTTAGAAAAGCTTGTCCATTTCTATCTCCATTTCCGTAATTTGTGTTGTCATTTGGAGTATGAGACTCATCATCTCATCCTTCTAATTTGCATCTTGCACAATCTCTTTAGCATGAGGATGTTCTGTTGGAGGTAGTTTAAATTGTTTTCTAAGTGCTGCAATATCAGCATTTTTATTTTTCACCAATTCTTCTGCAACCTATACATTTGAAGGGTCATACCCTACCTCAATCGCCAGTTCTTATAAAGACTTAATTCTAGTCTCCTTAGCATAAGAAGAATCTTTTTCAATCCTAATTTGATCTCTCAAATTTGTTATAGTGTTCTAGAGTTTTTGGGCACTCATTGCCTTTGTGGTCATAGTAGAATAAAGCATTTATGAGCTTTGCTTATAAAACTCAATTTGATCTAAGGGATGAATGCTTTCTACTAGTACTTCAAAGTCAGCTTTCTTATAATATGCTGTTGTTTTTGGTGTTTTGACTGTAGGTTGAAGTATTGACATTATCATTTTCTTATTTGTATAGTCAAAAGCTGAGAGAAGCCTATTTTGATTTCCTGGAGTCTGCTTTAAATACTGTGAATAAATTTCATTCTTTATCTCCTCATTTTTAGCCTTGATCTATTTGTATTTTTTTTTGATAGCGTTGTCTGTATTCTCTGCTTGCTGTGTCGATGAAGATGCCCCCATGTTTTGTTGTTTTTCAATCATTTGAGTGTTTGAAGTATCATTTTCCTGCTCATTCTCAATAACTGTAGTAGCATCTGTGTTCTTCTCTGGTTTTTCTTCATCTAGAACTTCAATTGTTTCCTTTTCCTTGTCCACTGGATTGAGCTTAGGTTTCTTATTATATCTGATCTTGAATCTGGTCTCTGTTGTTGTTTCAGCTATATATGTACCTTCTTCTCTGATTCTCTTTGTAGTTCTGTCCTCTTGATTTACAGTCTTCAAAGTGTGACTAGTATCACCTTGTTTGACTGTTTCTATTAATGTATTTTCTAGCCATTTTGTCTGGTTGGCAAAATTTTCAATCTCAGGCCTTTTATCATGGATATAAGAGGTTAGTTTGCATTTTACCCTCATTTTACTAAGTATTCCATGAGGATCATAATTCCACAAGAAAATTTCATCAAATTTATATTCCAACAACCGTTTTGCTGCCTCTGTACCTGCTTCCCTGTGATTGCGTATGAAAGGACCCACCTGGTTCTTCAATTGGAATTGAGTCTTATTTTAAGCAGCCAAGAAGTTTATAGAGTCTGAGTTTAGGATTTGTCTTATGTACTCTAAGGCAACACTCTCATTTGCAAGTATTTTGGCAATTTATAGGGCAAGAGGTTTGACCCATAGATTCTAATCTCTGTGTGATTTTGGCAAAGATACCAATCTCCAGTTATGCTTTGCTCTGACAGTTCTAACACTTTATTTATCTCATTACTTATCCTTGGCTATACACTGTTTGTAAGCATGTTTATCAATGGATGAAAAAAACAATGTATGAAATCCACATAAGTGAATTATGTTGATTCTTTCTTGATTAGGGAAGTCCAGAAAATGATTGACAATGGATTACCTTCTACATCCAATTTCTGAAGGGTTATTGGAAATTTATCTGCTTGGAATTAAAGGAACATATGAATGAAGAAGGATGTATATCTAAAAACGCCTTCAGTGGGAAGTTTCACACACTGATCATGGATATTGTCAGTTATATACTCAGCATAGTTATAAATGACAGAAGGAGGTAGACCAGGTACAAAAGTAGATAGAAAACCAATAATAGACTCATCAATGTGCTCATTAGTAAAATAACCAAGGATAAAGGATAACATTGAAATAACATGTCTTTATCCTTCAGGAAACTTGGAAGATGAATATGGAGGGTTTATCTTTGGGATTTAAACATATTAAGGCATGAATGTTTGGAAGATCTGAAATCTCTTAGGAAATTCTAACTCAATATAAAGCTTTGTAAGAGCTTCTATGGATAATGGGACTGCATTAGGATCTGGTTTTAATTGAAGCAAGGTTTATAGATTTTGCAGTGATGGTGAACAATACTTCTTTGTTAGCATTAATAATAGCTCTTTGGTCAGGAGAATAATAGGCTTAACACAATCTAATGTCTTCTGGACACTGATGAGTATGAGGAACTACATATTTGGGTAAGTTGGATTCCCAAATTTGAACTTCATCTCCCTAATCCAAAGATTTTTTTAGACTCCAGCAGTGGAGATCAAGAAGATTGAATTCAATTACTGGATTAGTTATCTTGTAATCAACATCAATTAAAGGTGTATTCTCAACATCTACAACAGGAGGTTGTAGTGGATTTATAACAATGGTGCTTTTAGAAGCCATTACTGGATTTGTTCTTGACAATTTTGACCTCTGGATCTTTCAAAACTCTGTTTTTAGGCTTTTAATACTCTTATGTAAGCTTAGATTGTTTACAGAGGTATTTTTGAGTTTGACAAAGGTATTTTTTAACAACAAAAGGTAAAATTAGGCTTTCTTTTGGTTTAAACTTTCAATTATGCTCCAAAATCACTCTTTAGACCTTTTTACAGTCTCAGGAAAGATTTAGCAAGGGTTTCCTGTCTTTTTTTGGATAAAACAGGACTAAGAATAGTTTAATTCATGCAAAAAAGGGTTATGGGTATTTGCAAAGGATTTTTGAATCAATCAGAGGTTCTCTAAGGTCCGCAAAAGGCTTAAATATCTTCAATTTTGTTTTAAAACGAGTTATAGTATTCGAACTGTGATTTTATCAAGGTTTTACAGCAAATACATTCTTTGAAGGCAAATAAAGGTATTTCTGTAGGTAGACATGCTTTTCAAGGGTCAAATTCACATAATGCTTCTTTTCAAATGACGGGAGGATATTTTCTTTGAAGAATACCTGTTTTTGTAGGTATTTTGACTTGAAATAGGGTTTTTGGGGCATCGGGGAGCTTTCGGAAGCTATTTGAAGTCCTTGGAGGCTGATTGGAATCTTTAGGCAGTCACAACAACGATTTTAATGGTTTTATGGTTCTTTGAGCATGTAAACAAAGGCAATGACATCTTTTCTTCAGTTGGAAAGGGTTAAACAAGCAAAAGAACGCAAAAAAGGTTTGAAATGTGCGAATATGCAGTTTTTATAGAAATTATGGTCTAAATAGTGTTTGCAGTTAATGCGGGTCAAGTTGAATGGAGGGCGGTTTGGCGCTAGGGAGCCGAATACCGCTAGGTGGTTATCGCACGATGGGAAGGCCGTAAATGTTTTCATTCAAAGGGATGTGATCCAATTGTTTTGTCCCACGTGGAGGAGAGAGAAGAGGGAAATACTGCCTATTTCGCAAATCTGAAAACGGTTAATGATCGCGCAATTGAAATTGTGATACGGGTTTTGGATTGTCAAATCTGGCAGAGGATATGCGAACGACCGTGATTCATCGCTGCATCTGCTCAGTGTATGGGGCGTGGGGCCCAGGAATTTTATATGCGGCGGGTTGAGTTAATCCATTTAAACATGGTTTAACTGTGAAATATAATGTATTAATATGATAGGCATATATGTGAAGTTACATAGCAAATAGGTGATATGCAGGGGTAAAGTGACTGTAGGGCGGGTAATACTTATGTTTTGACCTATGGCGAAGAGCGGAGTATATGTCACATGGATTTTAAAACCATAGGTTTAAACATTATTAAGTGGGTTTGTGATATTTATAAAAAGGGATTTAATATATTATGGGGTGGATATTATAAGGAGTTAATATATTAAATTAACTGTTAATATGAAAATGAAGATGAGCGAAAATACATATAACATTAAGTAAAGTGTGATTTAAGTGTTTTTGGCCCATTTTCATAATGGTGGCGCTTTTTTACACTTATACTTAGGATAATACATATTTTTTTGTGGGTTTTTTGAATGTTTTTGTATGAAATGAAATTAGTTAAGAGGGGTTTTTTACTTTCTCTAAGACAAAATGCGTTTTACATTAGGAAAAGGGATTTTATCTTTGGAAAAGGGTGATAATGTTGAGAAAATGGGTTTTTGTAAAGGGAATCCAATACTTATTACCAATCAGTCATTAAGCCTTGGGTCTAGTCCCAACAAAAGTCATAGAAATGCTCTGAGCCTTTATAACTGAAGGTTTTTAATACTGGAATATTTTGAGGGAGGGGAAATTATTAATTGGCTAGATGATGTTTATTACATTCCTTGTGCAACTGATTTCTACCTACCATCATTTATTCTACCATTTTTTCATTATTTGCATGGGTACATTTGAGCTTGCAACTCTAAATCCATTTTTCTTTTAAAGCATAAACTATCTAATTCTAACCTTATTTCATCCAAGGGCTCAGATTAAATTTTTGAGCTCCTCATTTATTCTCTAACTATCTACTGATTTGTGAAGTTTAAACTGTTTGACAGATCTTTATTCTCTATCTACAAACATGAAATTTAAAGCATGAAAAAGTTAAGATTAAACTATTTAACTCATCATGGATTATGGCATTTTGAACAAGCTGCACATAATCAGTATTTTTACAGTAAGAGTAAAAGTACTGGCATTTTGACTTGCATCACTTTCATGTCTTATTTTGTCTCTTTTTTGGTTTGGGGTCCATTTTTATTATTTTTGATCTTTTCTTTTCAAGTCCTTTGATCTTTCTTTTAGGAATTTTACCCTCTTTTCATTTTTTTATTATTTTAAAATATGGGAAAACAACTTGCAAAAAGCAAGGTATGTACATATTTACAAGATTAATCATAGTCAATTCAAAAATTATGAACCCTATTATTATAGGACCCTAATAACACATAATTTTTTTTTTCCAACGCATAAATTCATGAACCCAAATTCAACCTTAGGAGGTTATTGGGCGATTTTTACCTTCACAAACCAAACTAGCGAATCCAACAGTGACACTTGTCTCTGTCCTATTGGACTAAAACTGAAGAAGATTCTCAGCATGCTAACTGAACTGCCATGTTATCAGATGTACCTGTTCTACAATATTTTTTTTTTAATTTTGCATGTTATGAACGACGATCAGCAGACCATAACTTCCTCATCCGAACTCGGTTTTCAATGAAACGAGTTGCGTTGGATTCCTTGCGATGAGTCAGTCACTTTCATTCTAGTTTGGTGCAATTCTGAACACTTTCATTTTTTAGCTAATTTTTGCCCCTGATCTAGATTTCGATCACACCTTCCCAATGACATTCTTTTGAACCCCCAAAATTTGGTTATCTCATGAGTTCTGAACACGCTTCTGTTTCCCAAATTCCATCATCTTGAATATACTTGGAAAAATCACCATGACAACCACTTGGTCACTGACATGCCTTGCCTTGCCTTGCCAATGCCTTATCTCTTCAACCACTGTTCTCCTTTTGTTGCTGACCCAAACCAACACTTGTTGGCTGCTTGCTAATATAACACTTTTTTATGTACCAAATCGATTCCTCGGTGCCTTCCCACTGAGAATCATTTTCCTCCTTTTGCACAATGAGTGAACTACAACAAATAGATTCCAACATCAGTAAAATAAGAAAAGAAATTACCATTATTTTACCTCCATGGTTCCAAATTCCACATCTGGAACAATGCATTTACCATCTCCTTCTCTTCTTGGCGTCAATACATAAAATGGTCTACAATGGCTGCACTTTTTTTTGACATCTTGTCACAAACACACATGCAAGAAACATAACTTGAAGACATATCCTCTTGCTCCTTCAAAGCAACAAATTTAATATCATGTGAACATCGCCATGTACTCTCACATCTTGGTGTCAAAATTCATCGACCAAACATAAGTCGACAAAACATGCCTCTTCAAACAACTGACTCTCAAGTTAAGCATAAGCATGTATAACAACTTGACGATTATTTTCCCAAAACAAAAAGAACTTCACATCTCATGAAACACTTCATCAACATATCCTTTTCATCTTTGGAGACAAAACCAACTCTTCCAAGTCGATATGACATGCATGTAACACACAATTGATCAACACAAGTTGACACTCATGCATGTGAAAATGATCAACACTCTCAAGTTGATAACATACATGTTAAAAAAAGAAATCAACCAACACAATTCAATTACTCATGCATGTTCAAACATAATGAAATCATCAAAATTCCATTGTTCATACACACAAACTCTGATGCATGTATACAATTCTTCAACTCTCTCACAAGTACAATCATAAGTACAAGAACTCCATTCATATGTACATGTACTTAAAGCTTAAATAAAATAATTTTGCTGCAACAAAGTGAGTCAACATACTCCACTTTCAATCACCTTCCTGGCATAAACATGCAACATGCATTCAATTGGCAAAGAAATGCATCAACATCAAAAGACATGTAAAGCCTTAATTGGATAATAAATCTAACCATCTCTTACCAAATTATTTCAATGGCACTTCTTTCAGCTGCACATCATCATCATGTGAATCATCTTGACCCACATCAATTATGGAATCCTCTTTTCCATTATTGCTATTCTCTTTCTCCACCTTCTTCAATTTTCATGGATGACTTGCTGGATACAAAGTCCTAGCACTTGTTTACAAGATGACCTTGCTTATCGCAATGACTGCAAAACAATCGCCTCTTCTTTTCAGCATGGTTTGATTTGTCTTTGGCTTTCTGCCTCATTTGCTTCAAAAGTTTCATATGCATGGATATCTTCTTCCAACATCTTGAAACATTATGGTTATCCAAACCACAAAAGGAACATGCAAATTTTCTCCAAATCTTATGTGAGAATTTGCCATGTTTATCATAATCAAAAGAAACTTGATTAAAAACAGATTTATACCTTGAACATTCACCTTTGTCGCCTTCTTGAAGAGGTGATTTTGATGAGGTAGTGGCTCTCTTCGGAATACCAACAATGCATTCAATGGCTTTAGAGCTTTCAACATCCTCTTGTTCGCCATTCTCATTAATTGCATGCTTATGAGCACCTTCTTGCAAAGTGGGTGTAAAAATTTTGCATTACTCATGAACACAATCTTCACAAGCTTGAGGTAATGAACATGAAATGAAAGTCCTTCTTGGAACACCTTCATGTGCCTCCTTGGATTTAGAGCTTTCTCCATCATGTTGTCCATAACCAAGACCCAAATACTTAGGCCTTTCCTCAACAGAAATTGGCTCAACTATGCCTTATGCATGTTTGCCTAATCCTTTACCTTCATAGCCCATCTTCATCAATAATTTGGACCCTATTCCTCTAGTGTGTCTTTCAAAAGCACCTACACATTCATTTTGAGAGGAAATTGAAGATAAAATTGAATTTCTTACCTCTTTTTCATGTACATGCTTGGCTAAGGCTTCCTTGGAAATATGGAGCTGAGTCTCCATCTCATGCATCCTTTCAAGGTTCTCATTTGCAATATGGAGTTGAGTCTCCATCTCATGCAACTTTGCAAGAAGCTCTTGCTTCTCCTCCTTCATGGAAATAAAATTATCTTGAAGTTTAATGCTCCCCCTCTTATCTTCATACTTCTCTTGCATCATATCAAACATGATGTAGAGTTTCTACAACAACTCTTTATCAAAGAGTTTTTGTAAGGAATATTGGCTAGAAAAAGTGTTTAATGAAGTTGTCATCACGCATGAAATGCATAAAAATATTCTTTGCTGTGATTTGAGAATCCAAAGTCTCAATCTTGACCTTCTCCTTCACACATAAACTTGGCAAACTATTAAATTCTCCTTGCACAAATTCAACAACCAATAGCTATAGAATCAATAGCTAATTCTTCTAGATAACCTTGGAAAAAATGAGCTAAAATTTTTCTTTGATACCAACTTAATCTGAATATGAGCAAACTTGTTATTACTATGCAAGCTCCCTCATTAGTATTAAAAATGTGTTTAAGGATCATCTCATTTTACCACTTGTGAAGGGGTTTATGTGTGTAGTTTCATGTGTTCTTGATGATCAAATTATGAGTTAATTAAAAATTAAAAACTCATATACAAAAAATTAAAGGCAAAAACATAAATCACAGCAACCATTTTGAAGATTGCAACAAGAAACAGTGAAGGAGGCATCCTGAAACATCTTTCCTGATCCTAGTTGAAAAGTGATCACCAAAACTAGGTGGGGCCCACACAGGTGATTTTTGTCGCAAAGTCTATTTTTAGACATGTCGATCATATTCTATGAGCTGCGGGATGCTATTTTTGGATGGTTGGTCAAGTTGGAAAAATAGATGGACTTCTATTTTTAGACATATTGGGTGGAATCTATTTTTAGATTGCCAGTCTAAAAATAGATATGTCAAATATTATTAGCTCTTAATAATATTTGGACTCTAAACATTATCTTATTCTCTTGGAGCACTTCAGTTAAGTGCACAGATGTGGCACAGGAGCTGACAGAAGGAATTACGCTATTCCTGAGGGTTAAGTGGAGCTATTGCATGGATACTTCAGTTAGAACTCATGTGACAGAGTTTGGTGGAGTTGATTGAGAAAGTTAGTGGAGTTGTATTCAGTTTAACTAATCTAAACATAGTTGAGCTATTTGTATTTAGTTTAACTAATTGATACAATTAGTGAGAGTGGTGTGAATTAATTATTAATTAATTCACTAATTATAAACTCAATAATCAACTAAAGAATACATCAGTTAACTTCAGTGCATGGACAGTTTCAGTGGAGACCAGTGCAAAGATAGGTGAAAGGGCAAGTGTGAATATCAGTTGTGACTATAAGTGATGCATGGTTTGCATACAACACTCAATAGAGATGCCTATAAATACTGTGTGAGCAAGGCTGGGGTAATTCATTCTCATCAAGAGGCATTCTTCAGCAGGGATTGCACAGTAGAGGCTGGCTAAAGGCTGGCAAAGATCGGTGCATGGGATTTGCAAGATCGGGCCTGATTAGTATGTAGCAAGTGGAGATTGTACTGAGAGCTTGTGAGGAGCTTTGTATAATGATTTTTACATGATATCTATGACATATATAATATACAGATAGTTGGGGGTTTTTCAGCTTTAAGGTATCCCATTACATACTCTGTTCATATGTGTGAATTTTTATGGTTTTAATGTGTGCATGCAATTGATTTTATTTCCGCATGTAATGATCAATGGTAGAAGAGATTCTGTATTGTGCATGAAGATGGAAAAATAGATGGACTTCTATTTTTAGACATATTGGGCGGAATCTATTTTTAGATTTCCAGTCTAAAAATAGATATGTCAAATATTATTAGCTCTTAATAATATTTGGACTCTAAACATTATCTTATTCTCTTGGAGCACTTCAGTTAAGTGCACATATGTGGCACAGGAGCTGACAGAAGGAATTACGCTATTCCTAAGGGTTAAGTGGATCTATTGCATGAAGACTTCAGTTAGAACTCATGTGAGAGAGTTTGGTGGAGTTGATTGAGGAAGTTAATGGAGTTGTGTTCAGTTTAACTAATCTAAACATAGTTGAGCTATTTGTATCTAGTTTAACTGATTGATACAATTAGTGAGAGTGGTGTGAATTAATTATTAATTAATTCAATAATTATAAACTCATTAATCAACTAAAGAATACATCAGTTAACTTTAGTGCATGGACAGTTTCAGTGGAGACAAGTGCAAAGATAGGTGAAAGGGCAAGTGTGACTATCAGTTGTGACTATAAGTGATGCATGGTTTGCATCCAACACTTAGTAGAGATTCCTATAAAGACTGCGTGAGCAAGGCTGGGGTAATAAATTCTCATCAAGAGGCATTCTTCAGCAGGGATTGCGCAGTAGAGGCAAGCTATCAAGTGGCAGAGATTGGAGCATGTGTTTTGCTAGATCTAGCTTGATTAGTGTGTAGCAAGTGGAGATTATACTGAGAGCTTGTGAGGAGCTTTGTATGATGATTGTTACATGATATCTATGACATATATAATATACAGATATTTGGGGGTTTTCATCTTTAAGCTTTCCCATTACATACTGTGTTCATATGTGTGAATTTTTATGGCTTTAATGTGTGCATGCAATTGATTTTATTTCCACATGTAATGATCAATGGTAGAAGAGATTCTGTATTGTGCATGAAGTCAAATAGTGTGTGATCAGGAGAATCTCGGTGAATAATATATCAGTTATTCAAATTTATACATGGTATCAGAGCGATATTGATCATTGGAGCAATTGCAAAGCATTGAAGCAGTTGAGTTTTGTGCTGGTGGAATTCGAAATTTCTATAGTGATTTCTTGGTGTCAAAGTTGAGATGTCTTTCAACGGATTGCGATTGGAGTATGCCCTTGAGGGTAGCTCGAATTATATTGCATGGAAGGACAGGATGGAGGCGGTGCTGGATGACAATGGGTTGAAGGAGTTCATAGATGCAGAAATTCCAAAACCTACTTCTAGTGATGCTACCGTACTTGACGCATGGCAAAAGAAGACAACAAAGTGTCGAAGGATTCTGTTGGAAGGTGTGAAGGATCACATAGTGTCCAGCCTTCATGGTAAAGCTTCTCCATTCTTGATGTGGAAAGCTTTGACAGATTTGTTCCAAAGCAAGAGTGACCAGAGGAAGTTGGCGCTCAAGGATAAACTCAGGAAAATAAAAATGGAGAAGAATGACACTATTCCAGTATACTTGACAAAGTTTGTCCACTGCAGGGATTCGCTTGGGAGTGTAGGAGTTAGTGTGGATGATGAGGAATTGGTGATCTTGGCTCTCCTTGGGCTTCCGAAGAGTTGGCATTCCTATCGGGACTCTGTCAATGGTCGGGAGAAACTGCCAGGATGTGAGCGACTTTGGTCAGGTCTTGTGCAGGAGGAGATAAGGCGAGATACCAGGGATGGCTCTTCATCAAAGAATGATGATGAAGAGGATTGCGCTTTGGCTGCCAAAGCAAGGAAGGGGAAGGGTAAGAAGAATGCTTCTCAATCTGGTGCGGATGGTAAAGAGCGTGACATGTCCAAAGTGAAGTGTTTTCACTGTCACGAGCATGGGCATTACGCCACAAATTGTCCACAGAAGAAGAAGAACAAGCAGGTTGCTGGAGCTGCAGCTGGTGAGGCTCTTGCCTCGCAATTTGAGTTGGACTTCTCATTGATCGCATGCATGGTGTCTAGTGCATTGGGATCGGGGTGGTATTTTGATAGTGGCGCTTCCTTTCACATGACAGGAGATGTGAATCTTTTCAGTGACTTGGTGGAGAAAGATCTCCAGTTGCATGTTGAGTTGGGCGAAAATGGACGATACAATGCGACCGACATTGGTACCATAACCTTTCAGAGGGAGTCAGGTTTATATCATTATTTTACAAGATGTAGTGCATGTTCCAGGTTTAAAGAAGAATTTGATCTCAGTCGCAATGTTAGAGGATAAAGGGTATGAAGTTGTCTTCAGTGAAGGAAAAGTTTTCCTTCGGCACAAGGCAACAGGACAAGTCAAGAAGGTTGGGATTCGAGTAAAGAATCTCTACAGACTTGAAGTAGATGGGATGTCTACGGAGCTTCCTACTGTTGGGAAGTGCAAGAAAGACATGCAATTGATGCTTGAGAGGGAGCAAGTTTTGCATGCAGGTAATAGTGAACCTCAGGATGTGGAGCAGCCACAAGATGAGGATCATGGAGTGGAAGAAACCACTCATGCAGAGAAATTTCGTGCCAAATGGGCAGAGGGAGTGCATGCAGCTATACCACCAGGTGAGAGGTGGGGCGACATGCATGATTAATCCCAAGAGGAGATTTTCTGAGCAGGATTCATGATATGGTGTGGATCTCATGAATTGAACCTGGCTACGAGGTGCCCACAGCGTAGCAGTAGCATGATCATTTGGATTGATGTAGGCAGATCAAAGTGGCAGTGTCGGATACTGGAGCGCGAATCAGATTTGACAGCAAGTGCAGAGTGCATGGGTGCAAGAGTTCAACAGCGCAGTGGTTCCTGATGACATGTGCAATTGGGCCCAACAGAAGTCAAAGACTTTGATGATAGATGCATCAGACTGATTGAGTTGTTTGGAGCCTATTCAGTTTCAGAGGAGTTGCAGAGCAGATGCATGGAGTTGCATGGCGCTTGTGAAGGTTGCAGGGCGAATGCATGGAGTTGCATGTCGCATGCAAAGATAGTCCTTTCTTGTTGAGAGGGAGTGTTGAAGATTGCAACAAGAAACAGTGAAGGAGGCATCCTGAAACATCATTCCTGATCCTAGTTGGAAAGTGATCACCTAAACTAGGTGGGGGCCACACAGGTGATTTTTGGCGCAAAGTCTATTTTTAGACTATGTCTATTTTTAGACATATGGATCATATTCTATGAGTTGCAGGATGTTATTTTTGGATGGTTGGTCAAGTTGGAAAAATATATGGACTTCTATTTTTAGACATATTGGGTGGAATCTATTTTTAGATTGCCAGTCTAAAAATAGATATGTCGAATATTATTAGCTCTTAATAATATTTGGACTCTAAACATTATCTTATTCTCTTGGAGCACCTCAGTTAAGTGCACAGATGTGGCACAGGAGCTGACAGAAGGAATTACGCTATTCCTGAGGGTTATGTGGAGCTATTGCATGGATACTTCAGTTAGAACTCATGTGACAGAGTTTGGTGGAGTTGATTGAGGAAGTTAATGGAGTTGTGGTCAGTTTAACTAATCTAAACATAGTTGAGCTATTTGTATCTAGTTTAACTGATTGATACAATTAGTGAGAGTGGTGTGAATTAATTATTAATTAATTCACTAATTATAAACTCATTAATCAACTAAAGAATACATCAGTTAACTTCAGTGCATGGACAGTTTCAGTGGAGACAAGTGCAAAGATAGGTGAAAGGGCAAGTGTGACTATCAGTTGTGACTATAAGTGATGCATGGTTTGCATCCAACACTTAGTAGAGATTCCTATAAAGACTGCGTGAGCAAGGCTGGGGTAATCAATTCTCATCAAGAGGCATTCTTTAGTAGGGATTGCGCAGTAGAGGCAGGCTATCAAGTGGCAGATATTAGAGCATGTGTTTTGCTAGATCTAGCTTGATTAGTGTGTAGCAAGTGGAGATTATACTGAGAGCTTGTGGGGAGATTTGTATGATGAATGTTACATGATCTATATGACATATATAATATACATATAGTTGGGGTTTTTCAGCTTTAAGCTTTCCCATTACATACTGTGTTCATATGTGTGAATTTTTATGGATTTAATGTGTGCATGCAATTGATTTTATTTCCGCATGTAATGATCAATGGTAGAAGATATTCTGTATTGTGCATGAAGTCAAATAGTGTGTGATCAGGAGAATCTCGGTGAATATTATATCAGTTATTTAAATTTCTACAAATCACATAACACAATAGATAATTGTGGAGTTCACCCCTCTTGGGCTACATCTCCATGGACCTACTTTAACTAGCTAGTTCCTCTTGGGATTATGAGTAAATTGTATGATTACAAGCACCAGTATTGCTCCAATGGATTTTAAATTTGTTCCATTGGCTTAAGAACACTCAAATACCCAAAAAATGACTATTCAATCTCTGAATTTCGTTACCATCTCCTCTAGGCTTGAACTCCAATCCCGGTGGCTATGGGTTTGTTGAATCTCCAAAGTGATAGAAGCAACTTCATATGTGCTCCAATGCCTTTGAAAACTATACCACTATGTTCATAGCATCAAATACATAAAAAATTAACTATTCATTCACTCCATTTCGCCTTCATTTGATCTGGGCATGGCCTTCCCTCTTGGTGGCTCTAGGCTTCAAAATGATTCAAGTGACCAAAAAACCTTGTAGATTTTCTCCATTATCTCTGAAAGTTGTTCTCATAGATTCATATGATAATCTGCTAAGAATGACTATTCTTGAGCAAAAATTGGTCGAAAATTGACCAATATAGGCCTCATTAAAGTTTCCCGTAGAAAAAAACTCCACCAAATCTGGCACACTGGAGTTAAATCTTGTAACTCCACAGAAATTGGAGGGACCGCCAAAACTACCACCAACATAAGTGCAGTTAATTAAGAGATAAGTGTGCTTAACTGCACACTAAACCAAAATTAGTGGGGCACTTAAGACCTGGTCTTATGAGAGGGTCATGTGGGAGGCGGGCTGGCCCCCTTCGCTCCTCAGCCATCGGACAAACGCGTGCATTTAAATAGAAATCCTTCACAAAGGCTTTCAAGTCCTTTGTTTGTGGTGCGTTGGTAAATGGATGGAGTTGGTATGGAGGAGGTCACAGGGTCGAACCCAGACCTCGCCCCTCACACAATGTTTTTTTCCCACGCATCATAGCACACGCTCCAACTTTATAAATGTGCCACCAATGTTAATACACCATGGAATATGGAATATGGAATGCATAACCCATAGTCACATTGCAATTTCATAATGCCACCGTAATATTTGCATATAATTTCGACCTTAAGGTTTGATTTAATATATATATCCACTATATAATTATGCATTGTCCCAACTATGATATATAACCCCCCATGTAAATGTTTAAATGCAGAATTGCAAGATTAAGGTTTAGAAAATAGATATGCGGAATTTTAGATTTAGTATAAGGTTTAGAATTATATATATATATATATATATATATATATATATATATATATATATAATTCCAATTCTTAATACACCAAAAAATCCAACACATAAATTCATGAACCCAAATTCAACCTTAGGAGGTCATTGGGCGATTTTTACCTTCACAAACCAAACTGTCGAATCCAACAGTGACACTTGTCATAGTCCCATTGGACTAAAACTGAAGAAGATTCTCTACATGCTGACTGAACTGCCATGTCATCAGCGATACCTGTACTGTAATATTTTTTTTAAATTTTGCCTGTTCTGAAAGGCGTTCAGCAGACCATAACTTCCTCATTCAAACTCGATTTTCAATGAAACGAGTTGCATTGGATTCCTTGAGACGGGCTGATTGATTTCGTTCTAGTTTGGTGCAATTCTGAGCACTTTCATTTTTGAGCTAATTTTTTCCCTTGATCCATATTCCTATCAAGAGGGGTGGTGGTATCTAGAAAAGTGCGAAAGCACTTTGCATTTGAAATTTTCTAAGAAGTATGGTTTCCATTGGAGTATATAGGGAGAACATAGGGTAAACCTGTCACTCTCAATGTCAAATTTAGACCACTTGGGAGGCGAAATGAGGCATTAGAAAGAATTTGTCGACTTCATCGATGACCCTTGGAGGGTTAGGAAATTTAGTCCAAACTTATTATAGATCATTTGGATGTGTTGAAGGACTCCAACAAGCTACACTAATTTGGGTCCAGGCCCCTAGAGGAGACCATCGTAGTCATTATGGGCAAGCTGGCATAGGCATTAAGTGTACAGGGTGATAAAACCTTGGCGCAAGTGAAGAATAGGGTGACAAGACCTCTTAAGAATCAAACCAAAGACCACAATTGCTTCAATGTATTTCCATATGCTTGGACTTATGAATTTGATCATGTGGATCCATAATCCTTGAAGGCATGGTCAGAGCAGGATGGATGTTTATTGCACTCCAAGTATGAATTTGAAAACACATTGACTGTGATCTATAAAGAATTTGATTTCTTTTGCAAGAGTGTTATTGGTCAGTAGGATTATCTCTCCAATTCTAGTTTTATGGGCATTAGCACTATGTTGTATTTGAAACTATTGAGTGGTGCCCCACCCTTCAAATTGGAGGTGGTATAATTGTAACTTAGGAGGGTTCAAGAAAGCCTAAAAGCTATAAATATATCAAAAAGACACAAAAGGCTATTAGCATGAATCTTGGTGGAAAAAATAAATGCAATGACATTATGGAAATGGGGTGCTAAGCATTGGTTGGATGTTTTCCGAAGAAAATAATGAATAATAAGTAGCTAAACAATTAGACCAAGCCCAATTTTAAGCTAGTGGTGGGGGTATTTCTATGCACCCTGATTCTGGTAAAAGGTTGGTTGGTTTGGGTTCTTAGGTCAACCAAAGAAGCAAAAAAAAGATTGCACCAACACGAGAAGTGGGGACCTCAATCCCCATTCTAGAGGAAATTGCATATAGAGTGTGATGCTTGGTTAGCTAGTGAGGATATTCTTTCGATATGGGTTTATTTTCAACGACTACCGTTGATTTTTTGGTTGGAAGAGGTGTTTGAAAAAATTGGTAAGACTTTAGGTACTTCTATAAAACATGCTTATCTTTCCAGGAGATTGGATATTATTTCATGGCTCGAATCTTAGTAGGGTTGGAGGTGAGCAAACATATATATCATAGTTGATAGATATTAGAAGGGGAATTGATAATTTATGCCTCAATCGGGACTATGAAGAGAAAAAAATTAGATGCAAATGTTGCCACTATTACAGAAACCTTGTCGTAGAATGGAATTATCCAAGTATGTGGAAGAATTGGGTGTTAAGGAAACAACCAAAAATTTTGGAGTCATTGGAACTAGAAACAATCTAAATTGTGAACAAAAAGGAAGATGTAGGAGCTCAAACAACCTCAAATGGCCTTTAAATAATAAAATTGATGATAGATGCTCAAAACACACACACTAGATAGTTCAAAGAACCTAACTAGGGCATAGTAAGTGCTAACAAGGAAAACAAAACAATTTGAGGAAAGATTTATTAGTCTCACTCTATGAATAAAAGTATTTCCTCAAAAAACTTTGATTTTGTGACATGGAGAAATGAGATTGGATCTAAAGAACCAAAATCCTTGAGTGATTTCATACCTATCTTTTCCGATATAGAAGGGAAGAAAAAACAAAACAAAACAAACAAACAAACAAAAAAACCCAACTCATTACCTCTCATACCCATTCCTAGAATTATAGAGGGTGTGGAAGTTGGACAAGCTCCAGAAGGTTCCACAATAAACCATAGTTTGTGTTGGGCCACTAAATTGTCATTCTTATTACCATTTCTTAACATATATTTCATCCATTCCTACCACTCTTTTATCACAATATTTATCATAATTTATCATTTAATCCCATTTTGTAATTATTTATGATCTTATGGATAAGTAATATTTATTCTCCTTTATTTTTAATAAATTGAATATTATTATGAATTATTTTGTAAATGATGGTTTATTTAATGAATTTTTTATAACTCACGATTTTAGCCTCCAAGATCTCTTCAGATTGGAAATCCGATCTTCAGTTCATAATTAAATATTCCAACTCAGAAATTCTCTGGAATAACAAGCGACAATTTTGTGTTGGACATTTCGAGAAAACGAAGAAGAATATTGAAAATTTGAGACATGGGTTTTGTGCAAAATGGACAAAAATAGTTTGTTAACGAGAAGTTTTCCAAAATTAGGTCTTCATTGGGAGAAACACAAGGTTCTTCGAAGGACATATTCATAGATTTTATGGTGTGGTCGTTTTCCAAATTTCCTCAATTGCAATAATCATATTCGACTTGTTACAGTTGAATCATGGTGGAAAGATCTCTTAGATTTTGTAATCAGTTGGTTGGAAATTTACCTTTTGTATCTTGTATATTTAAAGGACACAAATCAGAGAGAGGAGGGAGGAGATCACCATCTTGAATCTATAACTTTCAATCATCATAATACAAAAATATTGTGTTGTTGTTACATGCGTTTTCTGGTTTAGTTTCCGTTAAGTTCTTTCTCTTCCCGCGCCTTGCTAGGGAGGAAGGGCCCTCCTCTTTAGCAGGGATTGCAGCGGTTAAGGTAGATGTGTATATATCTATTTCTTATTTTGTATATGTTTCAGTAGAAGTGTCATTGTTGTTGTTTCAGCTGTGAATATATCCGCTTCAATTTCAATATTTTGTATGTTGTTACACATATGAGATTAGAGATACCAGCTGGATAATTATTGTGTGGCACGCTAGAAAAGATTAATTGAAGTGTGATTACAGTCTTGTAGATCATTTTATTTCTGCATGAGTGATTTAATTCCAACATTTACTTCAACAACAATTTTTTTCCTTTGGAATTGCTTCTGGTTGGGTGTATCGGCACAGACAGTGCAATTGTCATTGAAATAAAAGACGTCCCTGGATTGATAATTTATATGTACTATTTTAGTCATTTAATAGTGATTAATACAACCCAACAGTTTGGACTACTCTTTAGATGGAAAGGTACATGGGAATCTAGTCCCTTTGAACTAATAATGTACAATTTAAGACCTAGAAGCAAAGTCATGCTTGAATTTTCCAAGAACGTGGTAGGGGGTTTAATTTTTTTGAAGAAAAAAATATCCAAATCCAATTAAAGGGGAAGAAAATATTTCGTGTCTATTACATAAAAACAAGCATCCTCATAAATTGGGCATGGAAAAAAAATGTCCTTAATTGGAGCTTTTAGAGAAATTGTCCCTTTTGAGGGTTCCAAATGATTTATTCGACTCTCAATTGTAGAGGGTGGGTAAACCCCTCAAAGAAATTGGCCATACAAAGATTAGTTGGTACTATCAAACCTTTTATTATTCTAGTTGTAGGAGACAATAACATATGGGAAGAAAATCACTCAAGAACTCTCTAACTACTTGGAAATTTGTACTTCCATTTTATTGATGTGATTGAGATATTAAGTGGGAATATAAATAGATGGAATATATACATTGTTTCTCTCACAAATTCATTGGAATTTTGTTTAACCAAAACAAGAATTTTGCGTTAAGAAAAAGTTTACAGCTAGAACACATAGCTAAAGTACATTTTTTTTTTTTTTAAATCTTGGTAGGACTACATCTTCACCATGTCCAATATATCACCCTAATCAGGGCAAGGAATTGAACTGGTAACTTCAAATCAAGGAGTGCCTTAACAAAGCACCGGATTATCGTCTATCCAAGACCCCATGGACACATAGCTAAAGTACATTACAAACAATATCGTAGAAAATTTTTATTCAATGATTGTAAAATAGGGAAAAAAACCATCCTCCCCCAACAAAAGAACAAGTGGGGGAGATCCAATACTAAGATTTTTGAGACTTGAGCCTACGACATTTTGAGAACAGGAGTAGATTCTTACAAAGCGCTTTCAAAAGATAATACAAAAGGAAAACATTTCTAATATTTAATTAACCCCCCACTATAACCGTGAAAGGCTAAAGAATTATGGGCATCAAATATTGAGGATTTTTTTCTTTGATCTTTTTTGCTTCTTGTCAATGGAGGAGAAGATAGTTTATTTATTTTTATAACAAATGAATAGGAATGAGAAGAAAAGGAGAGATTGACATCTTGTTCCTATGAATTGGAATCTTCTTATTTCTTATTTAAATGATGGGTTTTGTAAATATACTTAGAAGTAGTCTCTTCCTCGGTGAATTTATGTTCTTTGAAGGTACTTGATCTGAATGCAAATGATTTGCCTCAACATGTGCCTCTAAGGAATTTAAAGCTTCATATCTATTATTGGAGGGAGAATATTGATGGAATTAAGGACTACTAGAATTAGGCCTCTTAGATGGATGATTCTTGTGCTTCCTTGAAATTGGTTTGAATTCTCCTTTCTCATCTTTACTTTGAGAAGATAGAAAAAGGATAGAAGGAGATTGAGATTGTTAGGTCCCTATAATAATAGTGTAGCCCCTTATTGTTATTGTTAGTGTAACCCCCTTATTGTTATTGTTGTGCCCATGTAGTCCCCATATTGTTATTATTGTGGCTCATAGAAGCCCACTATTGTTATTGTTGTGCCCTCACATTATTATTGTTATGTAGGCTCTAATTATATTATGATCCCTTAGACTCCTATATATGGAAAGTAGGTTTTTTCATTTGAATCATCCAGTAATTGTTCATTTATGTAATGTAAAGGAGGTTTCCCCCTCGATGTGGATAATTTTTAAGCCATTGATCTATATTTTATTCTATTTTGTGAGGTTGTTGCATAACATTTGGTATCTGAGCTTGGGATTCTAGGGTTTCACTTCTTCAAAACATGCCATCTTGGAATTTTATCTATAAATTGTTTTATACGAAGCTTCAGAATCTGAAATTTTTACCACGTGGATATGAAATCTTGATGAAATTTGTGTAAAAAGGTAAGACCTTGGTTCACAAAAATTTCGGAGATATGATCTATGGAAGTTAGGGTTTTTGCAGGCTCCATAATTTCATCTCTAATAGGTGACCAAGGGAAAATAGTCATAACTTTTGTTTCAGGCATCAGATTGGAATTCTGTAAAAAGTGAAAGTGCATGGGCTTTAGTTTCTTTTATATTGATTTCAAATATGAAGGTCAAAACAATGACACATGGCATGCCATACAATCTCACTCTACTGAACTAGTCCATAATTAGGTCATTGTGGGATATCAGGCATAAATTTGGATTGAAGAATCCAAATTAGGTCTGACCTATGGCATTGGAAAGAAGACTCAGACGGATACAACAAGACAAAATTTCAAATCTTGGAGATCCAAAATTATAGAGTCACAATCGTTTCAAGATTGAGCTCCTAAAATAAAGAAAAAAAATGTGTATTTAAAAAAAAAAATTGCATAACTTATGTTTGAAAAATAAGTTTGAAGTGATTCCAAGGGCATATTGAAGCATATATATCTGTATTGGGATCTAAAATGCTTCCAAAAAATAATTCTACACCCATTAAGCCATCATAAAACTCTACTATGACACATGAAGAGGAAGAATTGTAGCATGATATATCAAAGTTTACGGGACCAAGTGCAACAAATTTTAATCTCACAAAGAGCAACCAAAGATGACATAGATGGTTCAAAATTAGACATGAAAGCTAATATGGATGGTATAGAAGAAAAAATGGAAGATTTAAAGAATGGTTTAAAAGAATATTTGACAAAGTTGCTAGAAGAAATGCTTCCGGCGAAAAGGTATTAGATGAAACTCATAATGAGAACAAAAAAAAATGTTAATCATGATCCCATAACCTCTAGTGTTGGATTGAAGACCCACCATATTCCAAATATCGATATGAGGAAGTTTGATGGCAAGGATCTGATAACATGGATACTACAAATGGAGCAATACTTTGAGCTCTATATTGTGCAACACACACAAAAGGTACGCATTGCAACTTTATATTTAGAACAAAATCATTTATATGGTATCAATGCTTTGTTCTCGTAAACCACTTGTCACTTGGTCAATTTTTATGGAGGAAATGATAGCACATTATGAGGACACAAAGAGAAACATCTTCTTTAGCCAAGTGATAAATATCAAACAAAAGGGTTCAATGATGGAGCACATTGAGGACTTCCAAAAAGTGACTGTAAGGGTAAAATATATTCCATAGGAACATAGGATTGATGTCTTAATAGGGTATTTAAAGGATAACATCCAACATGAGGTTCTCCTTTGGGAACCTGATACATTGCAGAAGGCATTCAGGTTGGCAAGAAAAATTGAAAGCAAGACTATGGTGACAAGGAAGCCTATCACTCACAACTATAAATATGGAAGTGTTGCTACTCCTAGCCTTCCAAAACCTACAAGGTTGACACCATAACATTTGGAATAAAACATAGCAAAAGGGATTTGTTACAGTTGTGATAAAAAATACATTAAAGGTCATAAGTGTGCTCAGAAGAAATTATTTTACATAGATTGTGAAGAGGAGGAATAAAAGGAACAAGAAACTTCAAAAGAATAGGATATACACCAGAAACCAGCCTTAGAGAAAGAATATATGAATCCGATCATATATTGTAATGCATTGGCAGGAATTACCTCTCAAACTCTCAATATAGAAGGATTTATCAAGAAGAAAAAGGTAATAGTGTTGATTGATTCGGGTAGTACCCATAATTTTATTCATTGTAAGATAACCAAGGAATTGAATTACTTCTTATATCCAGCACCATAGTGTCAAGTGATGGTTGCAAATGGAGGAACTATAAATTTCTCTGGAAAATTCCATAATATCAATCTAACCATGGGGTAATATGTATTGAATAGCCCAATGCTTTCCATTCGAATGGGTGCTGTTGATGTGGTACTAGGAGTTCAATGGTTACAATCTTTGGGTTCGATAACTTTTAATTTTCAAGAACCTTTCTTGAATTTTTGTTAGGACGGAAAGGAAGTTGAAATAAGGGGTATTACAGGGGAACCAGGAAATATAATCAGCTCTAATGTCACGAAAAAGCTTCTAAAAAAAGAACAACAAGGCATAATTGCACAATTATGATCACTAGAGCTTCAAACATAAAAATAATCTATTTCTCCAGATCTCCAAAAAGTCTTGGAAAATCATTCCAAGGTATTTGAGACTCCCAAATGCCTCCCACATATTTGTGATCATGATCATGCTATTCATTTTATTCGCGGAATTGTTCCTCCAAACATCATGCCTTATAGACATCCTTATGCCTAAAAGAACGAAATTGAACATATGATTGCAGAAATTCCAGAGGCTCGTATAATTCAACCTAGTTAAAGTTATTTCTCTACTCCAATAGTATTGGTGCACAAGAAGGATGGATCATGGCACATGTGTCTAGATTATAGGGAGCTCAACAAGCTCACTATTAAAGATAAATTTCCCATTCCTGTCATTCATGAATTATTGGATGAATTACATGGAGCAATTTACTTCACCAAGTTGGATCTTCGTTCAGGATATCATAAAATTAGAATGAAGACTAAAGACATTCTAAAAACAACATTTAGCACTCATGAGGGTCATTATGATTTTTTGGTCATGCCTTTTGGCCTTACCAATGCACCTTCAACATTTCAAGGGTTGATGAATTCCATTTTCAAACCCTTCCTTAGAAAATTTGTGTTAGTATTTTTTGATGATATACTAATCTACAACAAGTCTTGGAACGATCATGTTCAACATGTTGATAGGGTGCTCAAACTATTGGAGGAGAAATAATTATATGCAAAATCCTCCAAATGTTTCTTTGGAGTACATGAGGTGGAATATCTTGGTCATATTGTATCTCATGAGGGTGTTAAGGTAGACCATAACAAAATTAAATCCATTAAAGAATGGGAAATCCACACAACCATAAAGCATATGCGAGTATTTCTTGGGTTAACAGGGTATTATCGCAAGTTTTTTAAGAATTATGGGAGAATAGCAGCACCTCTAACAACATTACTAAAGAAAGATGCATTTTCTTGGACTACATAACCAATTAAGGCCTTTGAACATCTTAAAGAGGAAATGTTCCAAGCACCGGTCTTAGCTACATAAAATTTCACAAAAACCTTTATTGTGGAATGTGATGCCTCATGAAATGGAACTGGTGTTGTTTTAATGCAAGAAGGAAGACCCATTGCTTTTTAAATCCACCCAATCAAAGGAAAATATTTACAAAAACCTGTTTATGAGAAGGAAATGTTGGCAATACTACATGCACTAAAGAAATGGCGGCCCTATATAATGGGAAGATACTTCAAGGTAAAAACATATCATGCTGGTCTTAAATACTTTTTGGAACAAATACTATCTTCAGAAGAGCAGCAAAAATGGGTCACAAAGATGTTGGGTTATGGCTTTGAAATCATCTACAAAAAAGGGAAGCTAAATGTTGTTGCGGATGCACTCTTAAGAAAAGATGAGGATGTGGAAGCATTGCTTTGTGCCATTTCTATTATCCAACCGGATTGGATAGCCGAAGAAAGGGAGGAATGTAAGAATTACGAAAAAGTGTGGACACTCATTCAAAATTTGTTGCAAGATCCCAGTATATCTGATACATTTAGCTGGAAAAGTGATTCACTATGGTACAAAGATTGCTTATATATTTGTAAGAATTCCCAACTAAAACAAAATATTCTTTTGGAATTTCAAACCTCTCCCTTAGGAGGACACTCAGGATTTTTTAAAAATTACCACAAGGTCAAGAAAGAATTTTTTTGGGATGGCCTTAAATATGATATTCAAAAGTTTGCACATATTGTTTGGTCTGCCAACAAAATAAAGTTGAGACAATTAAGACCTAGGGTCTGCTAAAACCTTTATCCATTCCAAGTCAACATTGGGAGGAGGTTCCAATGGATTTTATCACATGATTACCCAAGTCCGAAGGAAAGAGTGTCATCATGGTGGTAGTTGATAGACTTACCAAGTGTGCACACTTTGGTGCATTATCTCATCCATTTAAAGCAAGTACAATTGCTACTGCATTTATGGAAACAATTCAAAAGCTACATGGAAGCCCAAAGATTATTGTAAGCGACAGATATCCCATTTTCACTAGAAATTTTTGGACAAAATTATTTTCTTGTTTGGCACTCAACTAGCTCATAGTTCATCTTCTCATTCTCAATATGATGGGAAAAATAAGATAGTGAACAAATGTTTGGAAGGATATCTTGATATATTTGTATCTGATAAACAAACATAATGGGTCAAGTGGTTACCTCTGGCTAAATGGTGGTATAACACTTCCTTCCTTACTGTAGCAAAAATGACCCCATTTATGGCACTTTATGGATATCATCCACTGTCCATCACATCATATTTAAGAGAAAATTCTAAGGTTGAAGCAGTGGAATATCACATCAAGTATCAACAACAAGTTCTCCAACTCTTAAAGGATAACCTCACTTTGGCGCATAATCGAATGAAACAACATGGAGATCAACATCGCAGCGAAAGAAGTTTTGATGCAGGCAACTGGGTAGTTTTACGGCTACAACCATACAAACAAATGTCCCTCAAGCAAGCTAAGAAGGACAATAAATTATCACTAAAGTATTATGGTCCTTACAAGGTGGTCACAAAATATTGGTACTATGCCATACAAATTGGAGCTTCCTGCATCTTCCTAAGTGCACTCAGTTTTCCATGTTTCATGCTTAAAGAAGGCTATAGATGACAAGCTCCCAGTTAAAAAATACTGCCAGAACTTGATGAGGAAGGAAAAATCATATGGGAACCTGAAGCAATCATGGAAAAAAGAACTCAACAGCTACGAAATTGATCAATTTTGGAGTATCTCATCAAGTGGAAGAACTTACCCATTGAATATTCCACATGGGAGGATGAGAATTTTATAAAAAATCTTCCAGAACTACTCAAGTTTTGAGGACAACAATTTTTGAAGGAAAGGGGCATGTTAGGTCCCTAAAATACTAGTGTAGCCCCTTATTGTTATTTTTTTTTTGGTAAATTAGGCTAATCTATCTTAATTCGAAAAGAGAAACAGTTACATATGCTACAGACTGGGTTGGTAAGCTATGCTTAACCATTCCCAACCTTAGTTCCATGGTTTCGGGGCTGCCTCTATGGAGGAAACCAATCCGGAAAATTCTTGAGACAGGAAAGTACAAAATGCGCAACAACGCTAGTCTGTCCAAAAATTACAAAATAGTAGGAGCATAAGTATAACTTGAGATTCCATGGTAATAGCATGTGTGACAAAAAACAAGGAAGAATTGAGCTAATTCGCAGTCCTTCGTCTTCAGCTTCATCATTATTGTCTGGCTCTTACTCCACTATAGGGCAGGCATACGCCTACGCAGTCACTTCCTCCGTGTCAGTGGTGGACACGTAGGTTTGGGGATCGGTGTGCAAAGGATGGGAGCCTACGGGTCTTCTTCGTCAGGGACACGCGTCCAATTACCTTCAGAATCCATAATCCAGACATTTCTGTCATCACCCTCGTCTTCCTGAGCCGGCAGAGGTTCGACCTTTCAAGGTTGGAGGTGCGCCTGATGTGCAATGGTAGACTTTCGTGGCCCACATCTACCAATCTACGAGGCTTGTATGGGGACCTCCTCCTCCTGATTTGAATCAAGACTCTGTCTAGCATAATTGCCTGAGGAGGAGCCTTCAACAGACTCCAGACGATTGTCCGTCCCTCAGTGGTAACAATCGGGGAGTGCTCCTCTCTACCCTCCACAGATGGTTCTTTGGTGCAACCTAGGAGCCTTGGCTTGCTGAAGAAGAGGAGTGACAATGATGGAAGGATGCGCGATAGGGGGAGAGGAACAAAGCAGGGGAAAAGCAACAGGATAGGGAAAACGATGAGTGGGAAAGCAAAAACTAGTGGGTGCGCATAGACTATTAAGCCTGGGCAGATAGATGGAGCTGGGATAAGAAGCACAGAATGGATGAATCTTGGCCCAAAGAATTATACGCAACACAACTCTAGGAAGAGGGTTGCGCATCGGCCTAGTGACGCAGAAGGGCAGGGACAAAATCAACAAGAAAAACTGCAGGAACTGATTGTGTGTCTCTTTGTGCTGCGGGGCCTTCCTTTTAAAAGGTTTGTGACATATGAGAAGTGGAAGGTCATGATTGAGCCTTGCACGCAGCTGCGTGCCATAACCGTTTTCATGTGCGAGATCAAATGAAGAGTTATGGCTGATTGGCATATCAATCCAAGTAATCATTTAGGATGATTGTTGCAGAGAGGTACCCTGGAGGGGGTGACATTGTCCAAGCGTATCTTCGTCATGCCTTAACTCATTCATCTCGTGCGGATGGTTACCGATATGAGGATCCACATCGGGTGAGGACCTGCACTGTAGATCTTCGTCCTCATGGGCATGAGAGAGATGATTGTCATTCGTACTCCTATTGTCACCCACATCCATGGTGCCCCTTATTGTTATTGTTAGCGTAACCCCCTTGTTGTTATTGTTGTGCCCCATAGAAGCCTATTATTGTTATTGTTGTGCCCTCACATTATTATTGTTATGTAGGCTCTGATTATATTGTGACCCATTAGGCTCCTATATATAGAAAGTAGGTTTTTTTCATTTGAATCATCATTTAATTTTTCATTTATGTAATGTAATGGAGGTTTCCCCCTCGAAGTGGATAATTTTTAAGTCATTGATCTATTTTTTCTTCTATTTTTTGAGTTGGTTGCATAGCAAAGATGTTGGATCTTTTGGAAAATTCTTTTCTAAGTTCCCATAATCATGACAAAAATTGCATTTAAAATGAAATTTCTCATAATCTAGAGCCTAAATATGGGATTATCCCTTGAATTCAAGTTGAATCACCTGAAGGATTCCTTTTGCAAAATCCATTTCAATACAAATTCTGGCACATGAGAATTTAATGTCCTTACCTTGAGAACTAGTAATGTAGCAACCCAAATTGTCACCTTGGATTTGAAAATACCATCATTGTAGCAAAGAAGGGGAAGATACAATAATATAATTTAGAAAGATGTAGAAGATATCTCCATGGTAGCATTAAAATATAGATTCTAGTGGGTGAGAAAACATTCCATTAGAGCCCATGAGATAGGACCCAAATATGTAGATAAGATCCCTATTCTCTTTGCTTTCAAAAACAAAAGAAAAATAACCATTTCCACAATATAAAGTACCATTGGGCTCATTATCTACCCAAATGTTGGATATTCACTCTAAAACAAATCTATAACCAGTTCAAAGCCTGGTGAAATTACCAATCAACTTTATTCCCTAAGGGTGTTAACATTCTTCTTTGTAGAGGCAACAAACTATAAATCAAGAGAAGGAATTGTATCTTCCCTTTTTACAAATCTATCATGGGGTAGAAATCCATGACCATCCATGCTAAGGCTGGAAAGACCACCCATTGTACAGGCAATGGACTCAATAGAACTAGCTGAGAGAATAGATCAATCAAGCCAATAACAAACCAGGTAGTATACAAATAAGTTTGAAACTTTGAATCAACAACATAAACTCTTGATCTACCATGAAGACTAAAGCACTCTACACACAAACACTATAAACAACCCAAATTTGCAACCAACCCCATCGGTCCATTGCACATATCTGTAGTGAGCAAGGAGAAGTGGTGGTGGCAATGAAACCCTAGTTGCTCCCTCCCTTGATAGGTTCAACTCCATAATTAAAAAATATATATAATCCATTGGGAATTTATTATAGGGATTGAGACCCTTTTCTATTTGGATCTAAGAAAAAATATCATTGGATGGATGTTTATGGTTATTGTATGGATAGGAAAAAATACTAAGTGTTGTGCAGGTAAATCCCCTCTGCGGACAGAGGCAATCCCTCTAGCCCTGGGTGGGTCTAGCAATAAGGGAACATGCTAATGCTTGGATTCCTAGTTTATGAATGAAACTGAGTTGGGATAGATGTCCTACCTTTGTTCCAACATAGTTGTCGTAGCTGTGGCAGCAGTCTTCTAATCTTCGTCCTGACACATCGTGGTCCTTCAATGATAGTATTTAGGTGCCTGCATAAGGATTAGAGAAAGATAACAACATACAAAAACATACTTGCATCCATAACTATCTAATTGGTCAAGGAGAATTAAACGCATTGCACAAGATTAAACATATCAAATGAAAAATGGGAACCAAAACACCATTTAACTATTAATAAGTAGAGAGAGAAAGAGTTTAAAACCAAAAGAGCCTTAACATTGCAGCCTCCTTCAACGGGTCCAGTCGAAACGCGTCTCAATCATTTGTCGGGGATTTGGACTTGGCGAGGCAATAGTCCGAGACTCTCTCTCGACAATGGATTCCTCTCTGCTCTATCTCACACCAGCTACAGTAAGGACTGTTCAACTATTCAACCATTTCAACTAGCTGCAACTATGTGAGAGAGATGTATTTATAGGAGAGGAGGAGGTCATTTGGGATCCCCCATAAGGTGGAAGGGAGACCTTATCCTTTGGGGAGTTTCTCAAAAGTAGGAAACAAGAAGGCAAAGGAAGGTCTTCGATGTTATTCAGTCGAAAAAACCATGCTAACTTTGCTCACGAAGTGGTTGGGAATGGAAACTTCACTTCTATTTTAAAAAAAATTCCAAAAAAATCTTAGCGTAGGCAGTCCACTGAGACAGAGCGCCAATGGGCGCGAGGCCTAGCGTTAATTTTTGTATGGGCGTGAGGCCATAACTACCTACCAGCACCGACCCAAAATCGTGTGTTTTTGAGAGCCTGCTCCAGGAATAGTCAACAGAGAAAATGTTCTTCTCGTGCTAAGGGATGAAACGACACTTTTTGCAAGGCATGACAATACAAAGAAGTCACAGAAATGGTCCCCCAATGTGCGCGATGGGGATTGCAGGGACAGTGACAAAATACTGTGTAACACTAAGATATATTTTTCAAAATGGATAGTGTTCAAAATTAACTTGTTGAGATTTAGAGGGAGCTTGAATTTCACCAAGGGATCATCAAAGATATAAGGTTTGGTTGCTCAATTGGACCCTCTCTTTGGATATTTTATTATAAAATTGGAAGAAAATGATATTTTTGATATTGAACCAACCAAGTTATCTCCCACTAGGAGCAAAAAAAGAGTTGTGGAAGCTTTAATTGCTAAGAGATTTGATATATTTTTAATTCATGAAACCTTCCTCAATGAAGTCATTAGGATCAAACAAAGTGTTACAAGTGGAGGGTATTTATTTTTTAACCAGGGTGGATTGGTAACTCATTGGAGTGACCTGAGATAGGCCTAGGATCAAACCTTCCTACTACCACTATATCACCAAGAGTATATCTGATTTTCCTGTAAAACGAATACACCAAGAATATATGACTTAGCAAGAACTAAGGCATCTTGTATTGACTACGAATGAAGAGACTCCATGGGGCCACTTATTTCTATAACCTCATCACAACGGGCTTAACGTTTCATTTTACGGAATCAAACTTGGGTGGAGAGGGACCCGCCTTAACCACTCGGTCTACCCATACTATTGGAGGGGAATTTGACCATAATCCCATTGTGTTTGAAGTGGCTCCCTCAATAGATAAACCTACCAGTGCCTTTAAAATAAATCTATATTGGATGAATATGGAGCATTTTATGGAGAGCATCAAAGTAGCCTGGAAATATTTTAGTGGTAATATAAGAGAATATGCTTCACTTTAATTCCATCAAAACTTAGAAGAGAAAAATGTAGTTATTAATTGGATAAGGGAAAAGATGTTGAAAGATGATAGGGTTCTTGGGGAAATAAAGGAATCCGTGGAGGTTCTCTATAATAGGGAAGGCTTTGAATATAAGAATGAGGAACTAAAAATGAATTAAAGGTGTTGAAAAGTCAACAAGAAATGTGTGTCTAATTTAATTTTCCCTTAATTAAATTGGAGAATAAAATGTAATCTTATCTCATAATCACTTGTAATAGTTAACTGAGTGTGATAAACTCAGTTAGCTCATGAGTTTCGAGTTGAGGGTGGTTGGTGAGGCATGCAGAGTGATTCTATTAGTTATGGAGTTCGAGTTGTAGTTAGTGCATTAGTTTAATGCATGAGAAATCAGTTAACTAAATTTATTGAGTTAAAATCAGTTGAACTAGTTGCAACTGTTTGTTGCACTAGTGAGAGGTCAAGTGATTTAAATCAAATTTAATTCACATGTAGTGATATGTCATGCAAATGATGATTTATTATTAATAGCTGCATGCATGCCAGTTCTAGTGGAGACCCAATTGAGACAAAGAAAAAAGGGATGTTAACTATTAATTGTATTATTAGTAGGTTTTCCGCATGCAGTAAAACATCCATAGGATTGCCCAGGAGAATTGCGCAGTTTTGGAAGGCTGAATTTCCTAAATAATAGGGATTGCATTCAACATGAACTGCGTAAGCAAGGCAGGATGAGCAGAGGCTGAAAATTGGCTAAGTGTTGGTCGATTTTGTTCGGAACAATGTGACAGTTGTGAGAGTGCATGAGACTCTTGTGAGAAGAGTGCATTTTAATTGTTTCATGATTCCTTAGTGAATATACAATAAAAGATAGAGGGGTTTTGAGCAGTAATCTTTCCCCGGGAAAATATATGTGTTGTGGTTTGATTTTCTTCTTTCTTTACTTGTTGTGGTTGGTGATTGTGTTTATTTTCCGCAATTAATTTATAGAAGGATTCAGTATCTTGCTTTAGCATATCGCATGATCGGAGTGAATACGTTAATATACATATTGTTCGTAGAATTTCTACATGGTATCAGAGTGTAGGAAATCACTATATTGTAGAAGAAATTGAGTTTTTGATTGAATAACATCCGAATTTGCAAAAGTATTCATTGGTGCGACAACGGATCAAGATGGATTTCAATTGATTGAGATTGGAGTATGCACTAGAGGGAAGCTCTAATTATATCACATAGAAAGAAGGATGGAGGCAGTTCTGGAGGACAACGGGTTGAAAGAATTCATTGATAATGACATTCCCAAACCCACAACAGCAAATTCCGCTTTTCTTGATGCTTGGAAAAAGAAGGTTGCAAAGTCGAGGAGGGTCTTACTAGAGGGAGTACGAGACCACATTGTCTCAAGTCTCCATGGCAAAGCGACTCCATATGAAATATGGAAGGCTTTGACAGATATGTTTCAGAATAACAATGACCACAAAAAATTGGCACTGAAGGACAAGCTCAGGAAAATCAAAATAGATAAAGGCGAAACTATTCTGAAATATTTAACAAGTTTTTCCAATGTCGAGATGAGCTTGGGAGTGTAAGAATTATTGTCGTGGATGATGAATTGGTGAGCCTAGCTCTTATAGACCTTACCAATAGTTGGCATAGTTATCAGGACTCTATCATTGGGAGGGAGAAGCTGCCAGATTGGGAGCGACTTTGGTCGGATTTGGTGCAAGAAGAATTCAGGTGGAATACTAGGATCCTCATCTAGGATAAATTATGAGGAAAATTGTGCCTTGGATAGTAAGGTGAAGAAGGGGAAGGGAAAGAAATCCTATTCCAAATCTGAGACTAGCAAAGAAGGAAAGAAGCGCAACATGTCCAGAGTGAAGTGTTTTCACTGTCACGAGCATGGAAATTATGCCACTAATTATCCACAGAAGAAGAAGAACAAGAAGGCTTCAGGATATGCAATTGGTGAGGCTTTCGCCTCGCAATTTGAGTTTGAATTATCACTCATCGCATGCATGGTGTCAAGTGTGATGGGACCAATGTGGTACTTGGATAGTGGTGCATATTTCCACATGACGGGAGACAAAGAACTTTTTAGTAGCTTGGAGGAGAAGGATCTCTAGATGCAGATCAAAATGGGTGATTGTTGTGTAACCAACTCCAAAAATAGAAGAAAAAAGATATCAACGCCTTATAAATAAGCCACTTCGAGGGGGCAACCTCCAATACATTACAGAAATGAACAATTATTGGATGATACAATTTACAAAACCTCCTTTCTATATATAGGAGTCTATGGGGCCATAATGTAATCCTAGTGGGCCACAATGTAATCCTAGCTGACCTAACAATAATAATTTAAGGGCACAATAATAACAAAATGGGGGTTACAAAGGTACAATAATAACAATAAGGGGTTTACACTAACAATAATAAGGGACTATACTAGTGATATAGGGACCTAACATGCCCCTCTCCTTCAAAAAAAAGTGTTGTCCTCAACACTTGAGTAGCTCCGGGTGCTTCTGTATAAAATTCTCATCCTCCCATGTAGAATCTTCAGTGGGTAAGTTCTTCCACTCGATGAGATACTCTGAAATTGATCGATTCCGTAGCTGTCGAGTTCTTGTTTCCATGACTGCTTCAGGTTCCAATATGATTTTTCCTTCCTCATCAAGTTCTGGAAATATTGTTTGAACCGGAAGATTTTCACCTATAACCTTCTTTAAGCATGAAACATGGAAAACTGGATGCACTCGCGAAGAAGCAGGAAGCTCCAATTTGTATGCCATAGTACCAATCTTTTGCAACACCTTGTAAGGACCATAGTACTTTGGCGATAATTTATTATCCTTCTTAGCTTTCTTGAGGGACATTTGTTTACATGGTTGTAGCCGTAAAAATACCCAATCTCCTACATCAAAACTTCTCTCGCTGCGATGTTGATCTGCCTGTTGTTTCATTCGATTTTGTGCCAAATTCAGGTTATCCTTTAAGAGTTGGAGAACTTCTTGCTGATGCTCGATGTGATCTTCCACCGCTTGAACCTTCGAATTTTCCCTTAAAGATGATGTGATGGATGGTGGATGATATCCATAAAGTGCCATAAATGGGGTCATTTTTGCTGCAGTATGGAAGGAAGTGTTATACCACCATTCAGCGAGAGGTAACCACTTGACCTATTGTGTTTGTTTATCAAATACAAAACAACGAAGATATCCTTCCAAACATTTATTTACTATCTCTGTTTGACCATCAGATTGAAGATGATAAGATGAGCTATGAGCTAATTGCATACCCAAACAAGAAAATAACTCCGTCCAAAAATTTCCAGTAAAAATGGGATCTCTGTCGCTCACAATAACCCTTGGGCTTCCATGTAGCTTTTGAATTCTATCCACAAATGTAGTAGCAACTGTACTTGCTTTAAATGGATGAGATAATGCACAAAAGTGTGCATACTTGGTAAGTCTATCAACTACCACCATGATGACATTATTGCCTTCGGACTTCGGTAAACCCGTGATAAAATCCATTGAAATCTCCTCCCAACGTTGACTTGGAATGGATAAAGGTTGTAGAAGTCCCGGGGTCTTAATTGTCTCCACTTTATTCTGCTGGCAAACCAAACATTCCGCCACAAACTTTTGAATATCAGATTTAAGGCCATCCCAAAAAAATTCTTTCTTCACCCCGTGGTAAGTTTTTAAAAATCCTGAGTGTCCTCCTAAAGGAGAAGTGTGAAATTCCAGAAGAATATTTTGTTTTAGTTGGGAATTCTTACAAAGATATAAGCGATCTTTGTACCATAAGGAAACATTTTTCCAACTAAATGTATCAGATGTACTAGGATCTTGCTGCAACTTTTGAATGAGTGTCCATACATCTTTGTCCTTCTTCCATTCATCTCTTGCTTCAGTTATCCAATCTGGTTGGATAATAGAAATGGCACAAAGCAATGCTTCCACCTCTTCATTCTTTCTTGAGAGTGCATCTGCAACAACATTAAGCTTTCTTTTTTGTAGATTATTTCAAAGTCATAACCCAACATCTTTGTGACCCATTTTTGCTGCTCTTTTGAAGATAGTCTTTGTTCCAAAAAGTGTTTAAGACTATCATGATCAGTTTTTACCTTGAAGTGTCTTCCCAATAGGTAAGTTCGCCATTTCTTTAGTGCATGCAATATTGCTAACATTTCCTTCTCATAAATAGGTTTATGTAAATACTTTCCTTTGATTGGACGACTTTCAAAAGCAATGGGTCTTCCTTCCTGCATTAAAACAACACCAATTCCATTTTCCGAGGCATCACATTCCACAATAAAGGTTTTTGTGAAGTCTGGCGTAGCTAAGACAGGCGCTAGGCACATTGCCTCTTTAAGATGTTCAAAAGCCTTAGTTGCTTCAGGAGTCCATGAAAATGCATCTTTCTTCAATAATGTTGTTAGAGGTGCCGCTATTCTCCCATAATTCTTAACAAACTTGCGATAATAGCCTGTTAACCCGAGAAATCCTCGCAACTGCTTTATTGTCTTGGGGACTTTCCATTCCTTAATGGCTTTAATTTTGTTAGGGTCTACTTTAACACCCTCGTGAGATATAATATGACCATATATTCCACCTCTTGTACTCCAAAGAAAAATTTGGATGTTTTTGCATATAATTCTTTCTCCTGCAATAGTTTGAGCACCCTGTCAACATGTTCAACATGATCCTTCCAAGACCTGCTGTAGATTAGTATATCATCAAAAAATACTAGCACAATTTTTCTAAGGGTTTGAAAATGGAATTCATCAACCCTTGAAATGTAGAAGGTGCATTGGTAAGGCCAAAAGGCATGACCAAAAATTCATAATGACCCTCATGAGTTCGAAATGCTGTTTTTGGAATATCTTCAGTCTTCATTCTAATTTGATGATATCCCGAACGAAGATCCAACTTGGTAAAATAAATTGCTCCATGTAATTCATCCAATAATTCATCAATCACAGGAATGGGAAATTTATCTTTAATGGTGAGCTTATTGAGCTCCCTATAATCCGGACACATTCGCCATGATCCATCCTTCTTGTGTACCAATACTACAGGAGCAGAGAGAGAACTTTGACTAGGTTGAATTATACCCGCCTCTAACATTTCTGCAATCATACGTTCAATTTCGCTCTTTTGGAAGTAAGGATATCTATAAGGCCTGATGTTTGGAGGAACACTTCCCGGAATCAAATGAATAGCATGATCATGATCATGAATAGGTGGGAGTCCTTTGGGAGTTTCAAACACCTTGGAATGATTGTCCAAGACTTGTTGGAGATCTGCAGAAATAGATGATTTTGATGTCGGAACTTCTAGTGAGCATAATTGTGAAATTACGCCTTGTTGTTATTTCTTTAGAAGTTTTGTCATGACATTAGAGCTTATTATCCTTCCTGGCTTCCCTTCAATACCCCGTAATTCGACTTCCTTTCCTTCTGAAAAAAATTTCAAGAAAAGTTCTTGAAAATTAAAAGCTACCGTCCCCAAAGATTGTAACCATTGTACTCCTAGAACAACATCAGCACCTCCCATAGGAATGGAAAGCATTGGACTAGTCAACACATATTCCCCCATGGTTAGCTTGATGTTATTGCATTTTCCAGAGCAATTTATAGTTCCTCCATTTGCAACCATCACTTGACATTCCGGTGCTGGGTATAGGAAACAATTTAATTCCTTGGCTACCTTACAATGAATAAAATTATGGGTGCTACCTGAATCAATCAACACTATTACCTTTTTCTTCTTGATTTTTCCTTTTATCTTGAGAGTTTGAGGAGTGGTAATTCCTGCCAGTGCATTACACGATATGGTCGGATTCATTTCTTCCTCTTCTGGGGTTGGTTCCTGGTGTATATCCTCTTCTTGTTCATTTTCTTCTCCCTCTTCACAATCTATGTAAAATAATTTCTTCTCAGCACACTTATGACCTTTAGTGTATTTGCTATCACAACTGTAGCAAAGCCCTTTTGCTCTTTTTTCTTCCAATTGTTGTGGTGTCAACCTTGTAGGTTGTGGAAATCTAGGCGTAGCCACACTTCCTTCTTTATAGAATTGAGTGGTAGGCTTCCTTGTTTCCATAATTTTACATTCAAATTTTCTTGCCAACCTGAATGCCTTCTCCAATGAATCAGGTTCCAGAACACGAACTTCATGTTGCATGATATCCTTTAAAGTGCCTATGAAGAGATCAATCCTGTGTTCCTCTGGAATATCAGTTACCCTTATATTCAATTTTTGGAAGTCCTCAATGTGCTACCCCACTAAACCCTTTTGTTTGAGATTTATCAATTGGCTAAAGAAGGTGTTGCTCTTTGTATCCTCATAACCGTAAAAATTGACCAAGTGACAATTTTTTTACGGGAGCAAAGCCATTGATACCATACAAATGTATTTTGTTCTAAATGTAAAGTTGCAATGTGTACCTTTTGTGTGTTTTGCACGTTATGGAGATCAAAATATTGCTCCATATGTAGTATCCATGTTACAGAATCCTTTCCATCAAACTTCCTCCTATCCATTTTTGGAATATGGTGGTTCTTCCCGCCAACATTAGAGTTTATGAAATCATTAATATTTATTTGCCTTTCATCACGTAGGTTTTCTTTTAATATTTTTCACCTTAATAAAATATTTAGGTCACACCAATAATCATGTTTGATTATCACTTATCCCAGCTTCCATGTTGCCAAATTTCAGCACATCCATTTTGGCTGTGCACCATCACCATGCTCAAACTTCCATCGGCCTCAATTCTTTCAGCCACCGCCATCCACCTGGGCTTCTGCCTTTTCGTCTGCCTTGGCCTCCCCCGATTTCCACGCCTTTCTTCAAAACTTCCATTTCATTTTTTGTTGCTCTTTTCGAGAGTGAAATTTGTTGCACTTGCTCTTGTAATTTTGATAGATCATGTTGCAATTCTTCATCTTCATGAGTCATGGTAGAGCCTTCTGAAGGCTTAATGGGTGTTGAATTATTTTTAGGGGCCATTTTAGAATCCAATATTGATACCTATTCTACAATATGCCCTTAGAATCAATTCAACTTGATTCTTCAAACAAGACTTATGCAATTCGGAAAAAAAAATACACACCTTTTACTTACTTTGAGGAGCTCGATATTGAAAATAAATTATCTCTGTAATTGAAAATATTCAATATCTGAAATTCAGCCTTGTAGTAGCCCTCTGAAGCTTCTTTCAAATGCCACATGTCTGATCTAATTTGGATTCCCCAAGACAAAGTGGTGTCTAATCTCCCACAATGACCTAATTCTGAACTGGTTCAGTAGAGAAAACTTGTAGGACTTGCCACGTGTCATTGTTTCATCCTTTGTCTCTGAAATTGATAGCCAAGAAACTACAGTCTGTGTACTTACGACCACTTTTTACGGCACTCAAATCCACTGCCCAGAGAGAGAGTTATTGAACTTTTCCCACGATCACCTCTTTGAGATGAAATTCAGGAGCCTGAAAAAGCACTACCTTCCACAGATCATATCTCCAAAAATATTGCGAACCAAGCTCTAAAATTTTTTGACGAATTTCCTCAGGATTTCAGCTTCGCACCATATGAATTTCAGATTCTGAACCTTCGTAGAAAAAAATTTATAGCGAAAATGCCACGATGACTTGTTTAGGAGCTTGAAAAAAGACCTAACTTCCACAGATGATATCTCCGAAAATATTGCGAACCAAGCTCTGAAATTTTTAGAAAATCTTCCTCAGGATTTCAGATTTTCACCCTAAAAATTTCAACTTCTGAAACTTCGTATAAAAAAAGTTATAGCGAAAATTCCACGATGACCTGTTTGGAGCAGCGAAACCCTAGAATCCAAAGCTTTGATACCAAATGTTGTGTAACCAACTCCAAAAAATAAGGTAAGATATAAACGCCGAAATAAGCCACTTCGAGGGGGAAACTTCCAATACATTACATGAATGAACAATTCTTGGATGATTCAAATTACAAAACCTCCTTCCTATATATAGGAGCCCATGGGGCCACAATGTAATCCTAGTGGGGCCACAATGTAATCCTAGCCGACCTAACAATAATAATTTAAGGGCACAATAATAACAAAATGGGAGTTACAAGGGTACAATAATAACAATAAGGGGGTTACACTAACAAAAATAAGGGACTATACTAGTAATATAGGGACCTAACAGTGATCACAGGAGGTATAACGCTACCTGGATTAGTACAATTACCTTCCAGAGACAGTCAGGTAAACCCTTCTTATTAAAAGATGTAATGCATGTACCAGGATTGAAAAATAATTTAGTTTCAGTTGCAATGTTGGAGGATAGAGGCTATGATGTGGTTGTTAGTGAAGGGAAATATTTCCTTCGACACAAAGCCATAGGACAAGCCAAGAAGAGTGGGATTCATGTAAAGAATCTCTACAAACTTGATGTAGATGGCTGCAAAACATTGATGGGTAAGGAAGACAAAGTGGTGAGCCGGGATGAGGGTGAGTTATGGCACAAGTGATTGGGCCATCTACACCACAGTGCCTTAAAGGTCACGCAACAAATTTCTACAGGGCTTCCAAAGGGTACTCTTGCGTAGATAGACACATGCAAGGGTTGTACCATGAGGAATTATGCAAAGGCCACTTTTCACGAGAAGGAGAACTGAGCAGCGAAAATCCTTGAGAGAGTTCACTCAGACGTGTGTGGACCATTCTCTACAGCTCCGACATTAAAGCACAGGTATTATGTGATATTTGTTGATGATTTTTCTAGAAAATGTTGGATCCACTTCATGCAGAAGAAATATCAGACGTTCTTAAAATTTTGTGAGTTCAAAGCACTGGTGGAGAAAGATACGGGGAAGCATGTGAAGGCTCTTAGGAGCAACAATGGTGGTGAGTAATATCCAATGAGTTCAATAACTTCTGTAGAAAAGAAGGAATTCAGAGAGAGTTGATTACGCCTCATAACCCACAACATAATGGCGTCGCAGAAAGAAAGAACATAACAATTTTGGGTGTGGCACAAGCGATGTTGCATGAGCAGGGCCTACCGTTGCATCTGTGGGTGGAAGCATGCAGCATAATGGTATTTGTGCAAAACCATAGTCCTCATCGGATACTTGGCATGAGTACACCAGACGAGGAATTTTTTGGTAAGAAACTTGACGTTTCATATTTTAATATTTTTGGCTCATATGTCTATTTCCATGTGACCAAAGATTCTTGGAAGAAGCTAGAACCAACAACTAAGATTGGGATATTTACGGGGTACATTGATACTCCCCACAACTTTTGGGTGTATTTTCCAAACAACAGGATGACTATTATGAGACAATATATAAAATTTGATGAGGAGAAAGCCATGTGATTTCCCCTTGAGAGGGAGCTTGATTTTCATGTAGAGGAGGAACTATTGGTTCCAAAGGATGAACCTCAAGATGTGGAGAAGCCACATGTGGAGGATCATGGAGTGGCATGAAACACTCATGCAGAGCCATCCACCAACCATGGTATAAGGCACACCACAAAATCTAATAGATTGAGACTTGATGCGGCAGAACATGTAGGAGCACCTACTTCATTGCGCAGACAGAGATAATCTCCATACATGTTTATTGGATACATGGCTCTTATGAGCAAGTGTATTGTGAAAAAACCATCCTCTTTTGAGGAAGCTGTGCATCAAACAATTTGGTTTGATGCCATGGTTGAGAAGTATGACTCCATCGTCAAGAATAGTGCATGGAAAGTTGTCCCAAGACTAGTCGTAAAATCAGTGGTTGGATTTAGATGGATCTATAAGGTGAAGCAAGTGGCATATGTGAGTGTGGAGAAGTACAAGGCTAGATTTGTAGCTCGGGGATTCTCACAAGTTCAGGGGATTGACTATGAGGAGAATTTCGCACCAGTTACGAGATACTCATCGATGATATCTATCCTTGCACTCTCAGTGCAGATGGGGTGGCAGATACATCACATGGATGTGAAAATTGTGTTGAGTGTGGAGCCTGATTATCTTGTTTATTTTGTATTACAACATTGGACCCCAATACCTTAATGGGGCAGAAATGCCGCCCATAATTAAACGCTGCTTGGGGGATCCAGGGGGGGAAGCTGCAACTTTATGGAGCCCTCCCTGGCGGGGGGCTTTGGGGGCAGCGCCCCCGAAGCTAAAAACATATTTAAAATTGCCTTGTAAAATTATAGTAATTTCTAGTCAATCAGGGCCGTTCATTAGGCGGATGATCTGACGATAGAATTTATGTTTAGTAGGGTTATTGTTATCAGGGTGGGAATTTTTATGAAGAAATGCGGGTTTTCAAAGGAAATGCCGATGCGATGGGGGCTCGGGGTAAGAAAAAGGCGCGGTTCTGTGGGAGAACGAAGAACCGGGGCCAAGGGAAGAGAGGCTGAGAGCGAAAGGTTTAAGTGCCCGGTTGCGGGGCTTAGTCACATGATGGGGAAAAAGCTAGGGGCTAAGCCGGAAGGGGCTAAAAACCTAAAACTTTAACATGAGCGAAAAAGGCCTAAAATGAGGCTTTTTTGAGGTGTTTTTAAGGTTTCGATAAGGAAAAATGGGTAATTTAAACCATAAAAAAATGATTTTTTATGAGTTTAAAAGGAATTTTTTAAAGGTTTTTTTAGGATAATGAGGGTAAAATGAGAAGGAGGGAAGGGGATTTTTCAGAGGAAAATGAAGGATAATAAAATGGACCAATGAGTGAAATAGACTTAGAAAATGATGGGAAATGGCCTGAAAAACAGTCTCTTTGGATATCAACATGGTTTCTTGGTGGATTTTTTCAATGAAACAGCAGTGAAGATTACTTTTGTGTTTAGATAGCATCAGAAGGCTTCAAGAATGAGCAGTTTTCTATGAAAATAATCTCTTCAAGGCTCAAGACCTGTTTTAGCCATCATTGGCTCTGAAATTTTTTTACTGATGGCTAACAGTGGCTCCACTTGGAGATGACAACTCCTTGGAGGTGTCAAGAACTTTAGAAATTGATCTCTGGGATATAGACCTGTGCCTTTATCCATTGACAACCTTTTTCTTTGATCATGTTGCTTAGAAAAGATGATCAGTATTTCATATCAGCAAACAAATTTCTCCCAAACATTCTACCTACACAGCCTACTTTTCCTAACATTTTTTCTTCATAAGGTACACTTGGACTTGCAAACCTTTGACATCAAAATTTTATTCTTTTATTGAATGCAGGAAACTAATCTAAATATACCCTTATTGCTTCCATGAGTTCAGATTAAGTAGTTGAACTCATTAATTCTCTACCTAAGCTAATATCTGCCAGGATTAAACTGTCTGGCAGATTTTATTCTCTATTCTTTAAGACAGAAATATAAACACAGTCAAATCAGGATTATACTGTCTAAATTTCCATGGTGTATATGGCTGTATGTACAAGCTGCACATAGACTTTATTTGCAGAAAATTTAAACAAAATTGTGAAGGCTTAAGATCTGAAAAACAAAAAGCATCCTTCAATCTTCTTATGACTCAGCTTTGGATCTATTTTGAGTCATCTTTTCTTTTCTCTTTTGGCTCAGATTTTGGTCTGATTAGAGCCATTTCTTTCTATCCTAATCTAATCTACTGATAAGCCAAGATTAAACAGTGTGGAAAATTTGATTCACTAACCTATCAACAGTAAATTGAAATCTATATAGTCATGATTAGGCTGTATGACTAAATAGCAGTGTTCTTTTTAGTAGTGGAATTTAAGCTTGCACACTTTCAGATTTCTCTTTTTTGGTATGGGGTTGTACCTTTCATCTTTTATCTCTGCCCTCTTTTTCTATTTTCTATTGTTTTTTGTATTTCTCTTTTTTCAAATTCAAAGCAGTGTTATATACAATGAAAAAAAAAGCTCTGGAATTAAAATATCAGCTAACAGAAATAATGTTTGAGCATCCTGCCATTGACAAGACCTCCAAAAAATTCAGCTCCATCCAATTCTTGTAAAAATAATGCATTGTTTCCAAAAGCAGATTGAATAATATAAGGGCCTTGCCATAAATTATCAAACTTTCCATGTTTGCCCTTATCTTCTCTCCTTGAATCCCATTTTAAAACTTTATCACCAATTTTAAAATCACTTGCCTTGGTTCTTTTGTCAAACAACTTCTTGATGTTTTCTTGTAGTCGTTGTGCTATGATGTATACTTCTTCTCTATTTTGCTGTAGATGTATAGTCTAATTTATTCTTCTTGTCATATCATCATCTTCAGACTGTACTTCTTGGATCAGTTTCATGATTGGCACTCCTAAACTGGTTGGAAATATTGCATCAGTTCCATAAAATAGCTAGTAAGGTGACATCCCAATTGATTTTTTAACTGTCAATCTGTTTGCCCATAATGCATGTACTAGCTTACTGTGTAATGATTTCTTGTTATCTTCCAACAACTTCTTGATTATGTTTACCAAACTTTTATTTGAGGATTCTGCCAAACCATTAACTTGGGGGTAATAGGCTGTAGAACGACCTAATATAATCTGATATTTATGATAGAATTCCACCATCTTTTTAGACCCAAATGCAGCAGCATTATCAGTTATGATCTTCCTCGGACAACCAAATCTAGACAGTATATGGTTTTTAAGAAATGAAATGATGACTGAATTTGTGGCATTCCTAGATGGGATGGCTTCTATCCACTTGGTAAAATAGTCTGTTGCTGTGAAAATCCATTTATGTTGGGCAGATGAGGCAGGATGGATTTCCCTAATGAAGTCTAAACCCCACTGCTGAAAAGGAGCTTCAACAGTGATTGGTTGCAGAGGTAAGGGAAGCAGTTTTCTTTTAACCTTAAAAAATTTGGCATTTGTGACAGGCAGTAATCATTTTGTGGACATCTTGAAAGAGAGTGGGTCAGTAGTAACCAGCTCTAAGGATTTTGTTAGCAGTAGACTTCCAGTAGAGGTGGCCTCCACATTCTCCTTCATGAAACTCATGCTTGATCTTTTTTGCATCATTCTCAGGCAAACATTTAAGCAATAATCCACTAGCATTTTTCCAATATAAACATTTATCTAAAATGTAGTAATTTATAGCCTTTAACTTTAAGAATCTTGCCTTTGTTTTTGACAAACCAGGAGGGGCATTTAAATTGAGAAAAACATACAAAATGTCAGCATACCAAGATGAATTCAAAAAATGATCTTCAATAATTGGAGCTGTCAAATCCTCTTGTTCATCTAATGCATTAAACATGTTTATATCAAGAGCTTGAAAGTTGGATTCAGCCATAAGTTTTGCTAGACCTTGACCTTTTATGAGCTTAGTGGGCTTGATTTCTAAGTCATATTCAAAAATTATAGCAATCCACTTTCCTCTTTTTCCATCTGGATCTTGGGTCAATGTGTCTTTTACAACTGAATGAGGCACAAATGCTATAATGTGGGAATGTAAAATGTAAACTATGAAGTCTTTTAAGGCTTTGACCAAGGCAAATGCTTGTTTTTCCATTATATTGTACTTCAGAGGTGCATCTCTTAATGCCTTGCTGAAAAATGCAATTGGCTGCTCTTGTCCATTCATGTTCTTTTGTAATAGGACAACAGCCACTGTGTTCTGATGCAAATGAAAAAATGAAGAAATCTTTTGAAGAATCAGGACTAATGAGAACCGATGTTTTGGTAAGGGCTTGTTTTACTAGCTCAAATGATTTCTTTTCTTCTAAGGTCCATTTAACTCCTTCTTATTTTTTAAGCATGTTTGTCATAATTCTAAGGAGTTCAACTAGATTGAGTATGAACCTTCTCAAGAAATTAATCTTTCCAATTAAATATTGAAGTTCCTTGATGTTTCTGGGATGGATGATTTGCCATATACCATCGATCCTCTTTGGGTCTATCCTTATTCCCTCTTCAGATATGATATGTCCAAGAAGTTTACTTTCTTGGAGACCAAACAATGTTTTCTTTGGATTTAAGGACAACCCATATTTTCTGCATTTCTCAAAGAATTTTCTCAAGTGTATTAGGTGTTCTTCATCTGTTTTAGAATAGACAATGATATCATCTAAGTAAATCACTATGAAGTAACCTATTTATTCTGAAAATGCAATATCCATGGCTCTTTGAAATGTGGCACCAACATTCATTAAACCAAAGGGCATTTTCAAATACATGAAAGTACCCTAAGGAGTAGTAAAGGTTGTTTTAAGTTGATCATCAGGATGTACCAACATTTGATTGTAACTTGAGAAGCCATCTAGCAAATAAATTCTTTTAGAACCAACTACCCTTTGTAAGATATGATCCATTTTGGGTAAGGGATAAGTGTCTTTTAATGAGGCTTTGTTTAAGTTTCTAAAGTCAATGCAAAGCCTTATTTCTCCTGTTTTCTTCCTAACAAATACGAGGTTATACACCCACTCTGAGTATCTAATAGGGACTATAATTCTAGCATCATACATTTTTCTAATTTCTTTCTCTACCAGAGGTAATTGAACAGGGTTAATTCTGCACAATTTTTGTTTAAAAGGCTTCTGGTTTTCTTTGAGGGGTATCTTATGCTGGATTATTTCTGTATCATATGATTTCAGATCTTCATAACTCCATGAAAATACATCAGAAAATTCTTTAAAAAGCTCAATGTATTTCAGTTTAATGTGAGCTAGCAGTGTCTTGGATAATTTTATCATTTTGGGCTTTTCCTCACTGCCTATGTTGCATTCTTCCACTTCAGATTCAATAGGTTCCAGTTTTGGTTTTTTGGCAGCATCATTCAAGTCAAAAAATTCTTCTAATGGGGCCAGTCCTCTTGGCAAGCTATGATATTTAGATTGCAGCACTTCTAAGTCTTCATTTTCTCCATCTGTGTTATTTTATATTGTATACTTGGGTTCATGGGCTAACAAATTTATTTCAGCAATCTCAGGAGATTTTTCTTCTTCAAAAAGTGGATTTTCTTCAGTAGGACAGTCTTGTTCATACTCCGAATCTGAGTTTGGTGTTTCAAATTCATTTTTGGACTGTAAGAAGTCTTTTATTTGTTTATCTCCATCAAAAACTTGCCAGTATCTTTCATTATCCGGGACAGCTGGTCTATATTTGACTTGGGTGGTGCATTACTTGGTTTCATAAAGTGTAAGACAAGTTCTAGCAGCAAAAGCTAATCCATTAGCAAGAATGTTTTGATTCCTTGGGACAAAGGTAAGTTTAAATTTAGAAAATGTTTTTAACAAGTCAATGGCATCATCTCTATAGACTCTAAGTCTGGGATTTTTAGCAGTGTATTCCCCATTTACTTGCCTAATTATCAACTCTGAATCCCCATGAAATTTTATTCTTTTGGCCCCTAATTTCTTCAATAAATGCAGGCCTAAAAGGAGAGCTTCATACTTTGCTATGTTGTTTGCACATTGGAAGTTTAATCTATAGGAATGACCCTCAGCATGATTGTTTTCAGTGTTATGCACCCATATGCCTGCTCTTGCACCAGTTTTAGAGCATGACCCATCAAAACTCATACTCCAAAGAGGAATATTTTCAGATTTTTCATTTATTTCATTACTGTCCTCTTTGTTTTGATTGCCTGATATGTCACTGTGCTGTCCCTGTAGGTCTGTACTATGCTGAATTTTGTTTTGTTCCTCAATATTTTCAATGTTTTGAGGTCTTATTCTTTGATTTTCATGATCTGTACTATTTTTATGACTGTTTTGGACCTCAAGACTTGTGATCTGTTTGCTGTAATTTTTTGAATTAACAAACTGTATTTTAGTTTTCTCCTTGTTTTCCTCTTCATCTATGGCTGCCACTATGTTTGGATGTGGAGTGACCACTAGATTGGGTGATGTTTCATTGACTAACTCTTGCTCATTAAGAATCTCATCATTGTAAAGAATGAATGAGTCAAGATCAGTGTGTATGGAATAAAGAGGAGAGTTTTCTGGTCTTTCTTGGTTACTCACCATGTATTTCATGTGTGTTTCCCTATAAAGTCTTCTAGGTTGACTGAAGACAGGGATGGTGGCGTAAGTCATATCCATCTGCATAGTACCCTGTAACTTACCACCCCATGATCTTGAAAGAAGCATGCCATATTTGGGGGGTATATCAACCACTACAATGTCCATCACTAAGCTTTTGGTTGGTATCTGAGCTAAGTTAACACATAGATCTTTTATTAGGCCTAGGCACCTTACTCTGCTTGAATCAGAGGAATATAAATCCTTATAAGGTCTAGTTACCTCAAGGCCTAGTTTTTCCATGATTACTTTAGGCATGAGATTATGTGATGCCACTGAATCAAGCATGGCATTATGCAAAATATTATCATGGATGTTCAAACTGATGTAGAATGGAGGGGTAGTTCCTTCTTGAAAATTTCCTTCAATTTTAGGACCAAACATAAGCTCTGGTGTGTCATCATTCAGGTTAACAGTATCATGAATTTATTCTATGTTTAAAGCTTTCAAAACTTGAAATCTATATACATTTTGAGTGACTAACTCAGTGAGTGGGACAAGGATTTTAATTTTGGCAATTTCACTCTCTAGGCTAAAGGGAATCTGATTTTTCAAAATGTTTGATTAAGCCTTTTTAGTCACTGATTCATCAGCAAAATCAGCTTGCTGATTTCTACTATTTACAACAGTTAAAATGGTTTTTTCAGGAGCATTAGCTGAAATTCTAGTGCTGCTAGGGTCACTACTGTGTTTTTCATTGATTTGGGTGTTTTTTCCCTTGATTAGATCAGAACTTTCAGCCACTGTTTGATGGTTTTCTACTATCTTTTTAGAAGTGTTTACAGGGCTGTTTTTGGCAAAATTTTCAAAGTTTTCTTCTTGGGAATTTCTTGATTCTTTTTACTTCTTAGGTCATATTATTTAGGTGATCCTATGATTGCATTTTCGAGTTCCGGTTCATAGTATTCATTTTCTTGTCTTCTATCATCATAGGGTGTATATAGAACTTGTTTTCTTTCATAAATGAAATCAGAATTCTCATTGCTTACTCCCAACATGTTTATGTGCTCATCCTCTATTTGTTCATTTGTTTCTCCCTCCTCATTGACATAATTTTCTTGAAAAGGAGGTCTGATCTGCTGATCAGCATCTCTTTGTCTGTTTTGAGGTTGATTTCTCCTAAAGTTTTGATTTTGGTTTGGGGATTGATTCCTGTTTTGAGGAGCTGTTTTATTTTCTCTAGATTGAGCTCTCTCATACATGATCATTCTCTCCATCATTATTTCTAGTTTTAATTCAGATGTGGAAGGTATAGTTTCATCCCTATATGATACCCTCTTCTCAGTTCTCATTCTAGCTCTTTTCTCAATCAGATTTGTTTCCACACTAAGAGCTCTCTTCTGCATATCTTCTAAAGTTAAGGGATCTATTTCTCTTAGCTGATAGGCCATTTCAGGATCAAATCCTTCAGGGAATTTGGCCAAATATGAGCCTTGTGGAGGTTTCAAATCTGGGGGTAGTGCATTATAAATACTATTAAATCTAGTTGAACACTTTCCCCAGTATTTATCTTGAGGTTGTTATAATATGAAAGTATTTGGAGAGGGTTCTTCCTAACTTGCCATTTGTTTAGGAATGTTTGATGGAAAGCTTGGAGATCATTGATACTATGAGGGGTTAAGCCTTTGAACCATTTTCTTGCTTCTCCCCCTAAACTTTGAGCAAACAATCTGAGTTTAATGGTCTCATCATCTATCTCATTTCTATCAAAATAGTCATTCATCTTGATCACATGTATTTGAGTAGTAATGGAACCACTAGCATCATATAATGGGATCTTGGACTGGTAGTCCGGTGGTAGATTGGCTAAAGGTAAAGAAAGGACTAGAGGAGCATACCATGCTGCCATGATAGGGGGTTGTGGAAAAAATGGGGGGTTAACAAGCGGAGGGTTTATGAAAGGAGGAGGAGGATGGAATGGAGTAGTTTGTACAGTGGGTGTATGAATAACATAAGTGCTTGGACCAGCAAAAGACTGTTGAACAAATCTAGGATGAGAAAAACCAAAGCTATGAATGAAATTAAGGTTAGGTGGGGTGGTTTCTCTACTACCAGGATGTTTACCACTATGTTGGGGTGAATGTGAAGGCTCAAAGTATATCTAATCTATATCAGTAAGTGACTTAGTTCTGGAAGGGTCTCTTAAGTCAACTTGTGTATCTCGTAGAGTTGAGAGATTTTCAGGGATAGAGTTAGCTCTATGAATTGGTCTGACAACAATTGAAGTCTTAGATTTAGGAGATTTCCTAAGGATGCTTTCTGGATTATCAACTATCTCAGGAGGATTTGGGTCAGGATAGGCTCTAGTGGAAATCCTTCTAGAAGCCACTATGTGGTGTTTTTAGACCCAATAATGAGAAAATTTCAGCCAAATATGACAATATTTAAGGGGTTGATTAATATTTTTCAAAGAAGACTCAATCTTCAAAGTCTTCTTAACTGAGTTTCTATGGTGTTATGATAAATTTTTTCCCAGTGGAGTCTTAGGAAAAACCAAAGGGGTCAGCAGGCCTACTGAATACCAATGGAGTTGCCAAGTGAAGGATTTTTACTTGTTTTCAAGGTTTGGTTGTTGTTCACCATCAACAATCAATAATAACCAGTCTTGGTGACACTTGTTTCATTTAAAAATAGGGGTTAGTTGAGTTGTGAAGTTATCTATTACTCAGCAATATCCCCAGTATAGTCGCCAGTATGTTGGGGTCTTTGTAATTTGCAATATTGGCAAGAACAAATGCTGCAGAGCCTACATCAAAACCACTTTGGAATCCTAGGATCTAGCCCTCCTGGATTCAGAGAGGGATCTCTCTATATTAGTGTTTTCAAAGATATTTCTTTAAGGCTTATGATATGATATTAGGCTAGTTATAAGGCACAAGGGTTTGTTTGTTTTTGGTTGGAATGAATATCATAAAAATGAAGGAAGTCTTTTTGAGGGGTAAAGGTGTGAGTAGGTTGACAAAATAGTTCAGTTGATAGGATAAGTAAGAAACAATATCAATCCATTGGGCTATGGAGTCACAAAAATATTTAATTGCACAACAAGTTTCAAGAGTGGTCCATGGGGCAAGTCATCTATGTCAAAGGATTATTTAGATTTATTTGTGATATGGAAACATAAAAATTGTTGTGAAAGAGACAAACATACAAGAAAAACAAAGGACAACCTAAGATCAAGTAAGTACTTTTAAACTATCCTGCTTTTGGCATTCACTTAATGGAAAGACACAAAGTAATCTAAGATCAGGTGAGTACTTTTAAACTAGCCTGCTTTTGATATAATTTTAAGGGAAAACATTAAAAACAAAGAATAGCTTAAGATCAAGTAAAGACTTTTAACTTAGCCTAATTTTAGCATATTCTTAAGGAAAAACAATCTAAAACAAAGAATAGCTTAAGATCAAATAAGGACTTTTAACCTAGTATGCTTTCAACATATTCTCAAAGGAAAACAATGAAGATGAACATAAAAAGTAGCCTAAGATCAGGTAAGTACTTTTAAACTAGCCTGCTTTTGACATACTCTTAAGGGAACTTTTCAAAGCAACTGTTGGAGATAAACTAGAGGACAGGGCTAACCATAGACTTCCCTAGTTCAACTTTACTTAGTAGACTTTTCAAGAACTTTCAAGGACAAAATTTCAAGCTTTACTCAGCCAGACAAGGACTCACCAACATTCCTGGATTGATTACACTCTATTGAATTATCCCCAAATACACAATTAGCAGAAAACATAAAGATAAAGATTTATCAGTGAGATTTAGGGTATGACAGGTAAATCTAATCTGTAAATGCTATTCTTTATCAAGAGAAGAAAGTGAATAGGTATGAAGAGTATGAGGAAAAAATGACAATTAGAGTAAGAAAAAGCCCATTGTGTAACTTGACTTCAAAAATAGAAGAAAAGATATATCAATGCCTTAGAAATAAGCCACTTCGAGAGGGAAACCTCCAATACATTACATTAATACTGATTGTTTGAGACAGTACAAATGAACAATATATACCTGCAAGGTCCATGAGACACACCATACACAATATAATCCCTGAAATTATGAGTGGGCCCATGATGTAATCCTAGCCGACCTAACAATAATAATGTAAGGGCACAATAATAGCAATATGGGGGTTCTGGGTACAATAATAACAATAAGGGGGGCTACACTAACGTAATAAGGGGCTACACTATTAATATAGGGACTTAACATGCCCCTCTCCTTCAAAAAAGTGTTGTCCTCAACGCTTGAGTAGCTCTGGGTGCTTCTGTATAAAATTCTCATCCTCCCATGTAGAATCTTCAGTGGGTAAGTTCTTCCACTTGATGAGATGCTCTGAAATTGATCGATTCCGTAGTTGTCGAGTTCTTGTTTCCATGACCGCTTCTGGTTCCAATATGATTTTTCCTTCCTCATCAAGTTCTGGCAATATTGTTTGAACTGGAAGATTTTCTCCTATAAACTTCTTTAAGCATGAAACATGGAAAACTGGATGTACTCGCGAAGAAGCAGGAAGCTCCAATTTGTATGCCATAGTACCAATCTTTTGCAACACCTTGTAAGGACCATAGTACTTTGGCGATAATTTATTATCCTTCTTAGCTTGCTTGAGGGACATTTTTTTATATGGTTGTAGCGGTAAAAATACCCAATCTCCTACATCAAAACTTCTCTCGCTGCGATGTTGATCTGCCTGTTGTTTCATTCGATTTTGTGCCAAATTCAGGTTATCCTTTAAGAGTTGGAGAACTTCTTGCTGATGCTCGATGTGATCTTCCACTGCTTGAACCTTCGAATTTTTCCTTAAAGATGATGTGATTGATGGTGGATGATATCCATAAAGTGCCATAAATGTGGTCATTTTTGCTGCAGTATGGAAGGAAGTGTTATACCACCATTCGGCGAGATTTAACCACTTGACCCATTGTGTTTGTTTATCAGATACAAAACAACGAAGATATCCTTCCAAACATTTATTTACTATCTCGGTTTGACCATCAGATTGAGGATGATAAGATGAGCTATGAGCTAATTGAGTACCCAAACAAGAAAATAACTCCATCCAAAAATTTCCAGTAAAAATGGGATCTCTGTCGCTCACAATAACCCTTGGGCTTCCATGTAGCCTTTGAATTCTGTCCATAAATGTAGTAGCAACTGTACTTGCTTTAAATGGATGAGATAATGCACAAAAGTGTGCATACTTAGTAAGTCTATCAACTACCACCATGATGACATTCTTTCCTTCGGACTTAGGTAAACCTGTGATAAAATCCATTGAAATCTCCTCCCAACGTTGACTTGGAATGGATAAAGGTTGTAGAAGTCCCGGGGTCTTAATTGTCTCCACTTTATTCTGCTGGCAAACCAAACATTCTGCCACAAACTTTTGAATATCAGATTTAAGGCCATCCCAAAAAAGTTCTTTCTTCACCCTGTGGTAAGTTTTTAAAAATCCTGAGTGTCCTCCTAGAAGAGAAGTGTGCAATTCCAAAAGAATATTTCGTTTTAGTTGGAAATTCTTACAAAGATATAAGCGATCTTTGTACCATAAGGAATCATTTTTCCAACTAAATGTATCAGATGTACTAGGATCTTGCTGCAACTTTTGAATGAGTGTCCACACATCTTTGTCCTTCTTCATTCATCTCTTGCTTCGGTTATCCAATCTGGTTGGATAATAGAAATGGCACAAAGCAATGCTTCCACCTCTTCATTCTTTCTTGAGAGTGCATCTGCAACAACATTAAACTTTCCTTTTTTGTAGATTATTTCAAAGTCATAACCCAACATCTTTGTGACCCATTTTTGTTGCTCTTCTGAAGATAGTCTTTGTTCCAAAAAGTGTTTAAGACTATCATGATCAGTTTTTACCTTGAAGTGTCTTCCCATTAGGTAAGTTCTCCATTTCCTTAGTGCATGCAGTATTGCTAACATTTACTTATCATAAATAGGTTTACGTAAATACTTTCCTTTGATTGGACGACTTTCAAAAGAAATGGGTCTTCCTTCCTGCATTAAAACAACACCAATTCCATTTCCTGAGGCATCACATTCCACAATAAAGGTTTTTGTGAAGTCTGGCGTAGCTAAGACCGGTGCTAGGCACATTGCCTCTTTAAGATGTTCAAAGGCCTTAGTTGCTTCAGGAGTCCATAAAAATGCATCTTTCTTCAATAATGTTGTTAGAGGTGCTGCTATTCTCCCATAATTCTTAACAAACTTGCGATAATACCCTGTTAACCCGAGAAATCCTCGCAACTTCTTTATGGTTGAGGGGACTTTCCATTCCTTAATGGCTTTAATTTTGTTAGGGTCTACTTTAACACCCTCGTGAGATACAATATGACCCAGATATTCCACCTCTTGTGCTCCAAAGAAACATTTGGATTTTTTTGCATATAATTGTTTCTCCTGCAATAGTTTGAGCACCCTGTCAACATGTTCAACATGATCCTTCCAAGACCTGCTGTAGATTAGTATATCATCAAAAAAATACTAGCACAAATTTTCTAAGGAAGGGTTTGAAAATGGAATTCATCAACCCTTGAAATGTAGAAGGTGCATTGGTAAGGCCAAAAGGCATGACCAAAAATTCATAATGACCCTCATGGGTTCGAAATGCTATTTTTGGAATATCTTCGGTCTTCATTCTAATTTGATGATATCCTGAACGAAGATCCAACTTGGTAAAATAAATTGCTCCATGTAATTCATCCAATAATTCATCAATCACAGGAATGGGAAATTTATCTTTAATGGTGGGCTTATTGAGCTCCCTATAATCCGGACACATTCGCCATGATCCATCCTTCTTGTGTACCAATACTACAGGAGCAGAGAAAGAACTTTGACTAGGTTGAATTATACCCGCCTCTAACATTTCTGCAATCATACGTTCAATTTCACTCTTTTGGAAGTAAGGATATTTATAAGGCCTGATGTTTGGAGGAACACTTCCTGGAATCAAATGAATAGCATGATCATGATCACGAATAGGTGGGAGTCCTTTGGGAGTTTCAAACACCTAGGAATGATTGTCCAAGACTTGTTGGAGATCTGCAGAAATAGATGATTTTGATGTTGGAACTTCTAGTGAGCATAATTGTGCAATTACGCCTCGTTGTTCTTTCTTTAGAAGCTTTGTCATGCCATTAGAGCTTATTATCCTTCCTGGCTTCCCTTCAATACCCCTTAGTTCGACTTCCTTTCCTTCTGAAAAGAATTTCAAGAAAAGTTCTTGAAAATTAAAAGCTACCGTCCCCAAAGATTGTAACCATTGTACTCCTAGTACAACATCGGCACCTCCCATAGGAATGGAAAGCATTGGACTAGTCAACACATATTCCCCCATGGTTAGCTTGATATTATGGCATTTTCCAGAGCAATTTATAGTTCCTCCATTTGCAACCATCACTTGACATTCTGGTGCTGGGTATAGGAAACAATTTAATTCCATGGCTACCTTACAATGAATAAAATTATGGGTGCTACCTGAATCAATCAACACTATTACCTTTTTCTTCTTGATTTGTCCTTGTATCTTGAGAGTTTGAGGAGTGGTAATTCCTGCCAGCGCATTACACGATATGGTCGGATTCATTTCTTCCTCTTCGAGGGCTGGTTCCGGGTGTATATCCTCTTCTTGTTCATTTTCTTCTTCCTCTTCACAATCTATGTAAAATAATTTCTTCTCTGTTTACCTTGTGACCTTCCAGACATATTTGCTATGTCTGTTATGGCAAAGCTGCTTGCTCTTTTTCTTCCAATTGTTGTGGTGTCAACCTTGTAGGTTGTGGAAATCTAGGAGTAGCAACACTTCCCTCTTTATAGAAGTGAGTGGTAGGCTTCCTTGTTGCCATAATTTTACATTTAATTTTTCTTGCCAACCTGAATGCCTTCTCCAATGAATCAGGTTCCAAAACACGAACTTCATGTTGGATGTTATCCTTTAAAGTACCTATGAAGAAATCAATCCTGTGTTCCTCTAGAATATCCGTTACCCTTATATTCAATTTTTTGAAGTCCTCAATGTTCTCCCCCACTAAACCCTTTTGTTTGAGATTTATCAATTGGCTAAAGAAGGTATTTCTCTTTGTATCCTCATAATGTACTATCATTTCCTCCATAAAAATTGACCAAGTGACAATTTTTTTACGGGAGCAAAGCCATTGATACCATACAAATGTATTTTTGTTCTAAATGTAAAGTTGCAATGCGTACCTTTTGTGTGTTTTGCACGTTATGGAGATCAAAATATTGCTCCATCTGTAGTATCCATGTTACAGGATCCTTTCCATCAAACTTCCTCATATCCATTTTTGGAATATGGTGGTTCTTCCCACCAAAATTCGGGTTTATGAAATCATGATTAACATTTATTTTGTTCTCATCATGAGGTTCTTCTCCTATATTTCCGCCATTAGGAATCATTTCTGGTTTTAAGCTTGTCATCAAGCCTTCCATGCATGCCTTTAGATCATTCTTCATGTTTTCTATGTTGTCTTTTATGTCATCCATCTTAGCTTCCATGCCCACTTCCATGCCATCCATCTTAGCTTGCACACCATCCATTTTAGCTTCCACGCCTTTCTTCAAACCTTCCATCTTTACTTCCACGCCATCCATCTTAGCTTCCACGCCTTTCTTCAAACCTTCCATCTTTACTTCCACGCCATCCATCTTAGCTTCCATGCCTTTCTTCAAACCATCCATCTTCACTTCCACACCTTTCTTCAAAACTTCCATTTCATTTTTTGATGCTCTTTGCGAGAATGAAATTTGTTGCACTTGTTCTTGTAATTTTGATAGATCATGTTGCAATTCTTCATCTTCATGAGTCATGGTAGAGCCTTCTGAAGGCTTGATGGGTGTTGAATTCTTTTTAGGGGCCATTTTAGAATCCAATATTGATATCTAGTCTACAAGATGCCCTTGGAATCAATTCAACTTGATTCTTCAAACAAGACTTATGCAATTCCGGAAAAAAAAATACACACCTTTAACTAGCTTTTAGGAGCTCGATATTGAAATTGAATTATCTCTATAGTTGAAAATCTTCGATATCTGAAATTCAGCCCTGTAGTAGATCTCTGAAGCTTCTTTCAAATGCCACAGGTCTGACCTGATTTGGATTCTCCAAGACAAAGTTGTGTCCAATATCCCACAATGACCTAATTCTGGACTGGTTTAGTAGAGCGAACTTGTACGACTTGCCACGTGTCACTGTTTTGTCCTTTGTCTCTGAAATTGATAGCCCAAAAACTTCAGTCTGTGTACTTGCGACCACTTTTTACGGCACTTCAATCCAATGCCCAGAGAGAGAGTTATTGAATTTTTCCCACGATCACCTCTTTGAGATGAAATTCAGGAGCCTGAAAAAGCACTACCTGCCACAGATCATATCTCCAAAAATATTGCGAACCAAGCTCTGAAATTTTTTGACGAATTTCCTCAGGATTTCAGCTTCGCACCATATGAATTTCAGACTCTGAAACTTCGTACAAAAAAATTTATAGCGCAATTTCCACGATGACCTGTTTGTGAGCCTGAAAAAATACCTAACTTCCACAGATGATATCTCCTCAAATATTGCGAACCAAGATCTGAAATTTTTAGACAACCTTCCTCAAGATTTCAGCTTCGCACCCTAGAAATTTCAGCTTCTGAAGCTTCGTAGAAAAAAAGGTATAGCGAAAATTCCACGATGACCTGTTTGGAGCAGCGAAACCCTAGAATCCCAAAGCTCTGATACCAAATGTTGTGTAACCAGCTCCAAAGAGAGAAGAAAAGAGATATTCACGCCTTAGAAATGAGCCACTTCGAGGGGGCAACCTCCCATACATTACATGAATGAACAATTCTTGGATGATACAAATGAACAAAACCTCCTTCTATATATAGGAGTCCATGGGGCCATAATATAATCCTAGTGGGGCCACAATGTAATCCTAGCCGACCTAACAATAATAATGTAAGGGCACAATAATAACAATATGGGGGTTACGGGGGTACAATAATAAAAATAAGGGGGCTACACTAACATAATAAGGGGCTACACTACTAATAGGGGCTTACGAGAAACACATCACCATTAACATAAATCAGGATCCCATAAATCAACTTGTGTATTTTATGTTCAAACTAGTTACAATCTTCAAGTCCAGTGGGTCTTTTACAACTTCCAACTTCTCATCTCAGCCTATCTTTCTTCAATTACAAAAAAGAGCTTCAGCAGCCTCGATAGCTATTTACACTTGATGAGTATTCAACCAACAATAATAATGAACTCCTCAAATGATATTTATAGGTAAATTTGAGGAGGTGGAGTGAAAGGAGGTCTATTCGTTTAATTAATCACAGAGTAAATGCTTCTCGGCCTTTGGGAGGCCAAATGGAGAAGATTTCAGATGTTTAACTCTGTTTTAATCAATTTTACATTAACTTTTATCTACTTCAGTCACTTTTGTTGACTTTGGAGGCTTTTGGTAGGCTGGAAATTAATTCTGAGCTGTCTTTGGCAAATATCTCTGACTGTGCATTCATTTTGTATTCTTTTGAGGAAAATAAAACTGTAGGTGGAATTTTTGATCTTTGGAGGAGTAAAGGATTTAGTGATTTGGCATTTAAAGCCTTCCTCCTGCTGATCTATCATAATTTGTCACTTTTAAACCCTGATTAGGCCTTGATATTGCTTTTGGGCCTTTGTAATCATCTTTGGATTTTTTAAACCTTTTTTGTTGACTGTATTTACGGTTAATCATCCCTTTTCTTTGGTTTTTAGCCTTCATCCCTTACTTTAATTACTTTTCGGGCCTTCTATCTTTAATCCACCGTATTAACCTTTAATCTTGATTTTAGGCCTTAATAGCTATCTTCGGGCTTTATTTACTTTGTTTATCCCTTCAAACCGTGGATTAAGCCTTTTCATCTTTAAAATTTGCGCTTTAACCTTTGACTTTAAGTTCAAACTTTCAATCTTTAATCCCTGTTCTTTGCTGTGCGTGCAGGTGGCTCTTTTACAGTGCTGGACGGTTTTATGAATGCATCGATGGTCATGAAGCATCGATGGAAGCTTTGAATCATCCCTCTATCCCTTTATTCATGCATTTTGATCCCTGGATCATCACCAAAGGGATTCTTGCCACTTTAATTGGCAGCGGGAAGCCTGCAGACTTCAGGCGCCATTAAAACCTATAACACAACAAAAAACATTGTATAAAACCTGCATGGGAGGGTTTGAATGCTTAGGAGGCTATCGGAGGCGGAGGAGCTTATGCAGAGGAGCGGGATATGCCGACGGAGGAGTGGAGGAGGTTTTATGGAGAAAACCTACGAAAACCGGATTTAAAATGAATTTTGGGCGAAATATGTCTTGGTGGTTTTGTGAAAACCGTCGACAGTTTTTGCGTTCGATTCAGGTGGTAAGTGGTTTATGCCTAAATGAATGTGATTCAATCGTTGCGTGACACGCATCCTCCAGAAAACCGGAGGTTTGGCGTGAATTTTGGTGTTTAAACCTCAGACGGAAAAGTTGTGCGTAATGCGATGTTTACTGTTGGGTCTGGTGGCGTAGATCCAACAGTGGGGGAGGAGTGTGATGGAGAGAAGTTCTCGGGTGAGGGAGTAGTGGGATCCAAGTGTCAAGAGGGGATTGGGCCGGACTTTAAATAGTGAGGGGTGGGACCAAAGTATGACGTGTGTTATTTTGTTGCGGGGTGAAATTTTAACGGGTGAGGTTGGATGTCGAGAGCCATTGGATTGAATGAATCGACGGTGGGGATGGATGGACGGATACTCGGGTGATTGGAGGATGGGAGAGGAGGTACGATGGGTTGGAGATGGGGTCAAATAGGGACCGTCGGATCCTATGGATCTACAATGTAGATCTCGGTGGGGTATTGTTATCGGGGTGGGAAGTTTTATAAAGAAATGCGGGTTTTCAAAGGAAATGCCGATGCAATGGGGGCTTGGGGTAAGAAAAAGGTGTGGTTCTATGGGAGAACGAAGAACCGGGGCCAAGGGAAGAGGGGTTGAGAGAGAAAGGTTTAAGCGCCTGGTTACGGGGCTTAGTCACATGACGGGGAAAAAGCTGGGGGCTAAGCCGGAAGGGGCTAAAAACCCAAAACTTTAACATGAGCGAAAAAGGCCTAAAATGAGGCTTTTTTGAGGTGTTTCTAAGGTTCCGATAAGGAGAAATGGGTAATTTAAACCATAAAAAAGGGATTTTTTATGAGTTTAAAAGGAAAATTTTGAAGGTTTTTTAGGATAATGAGGGTAAAATGAGAAGGAAGGAAGGGGATTTTTCAGAGGAAAATAAAGGATAATAAAATGGACCAATGAGTGAAATAGGCTGAGAAAATGATGGGAAATGGCCTGAAAAACAATCTCTTTGGATATCAACATGGTTTCTTGGTGGATTTTTTCAATGAAACAACAGTGAAGATTAATTTTTGTGTTTAGGCAACATCAAAAGGCTTCAAGAATGAGCATTTTTCTATGAAAATAATCTCTTGAAGGCTCAAGACATTTTTTAGCCATCATTTGCTCTCACAAAAATTTACTAATGGCTAACAGGAGGTATGCTCCTGAATGAAGACATCTTGCAACAAGGAAGAGAGGCAACACTTGTTCTTGTAGATAATAAGGGTTTTTGCACTTGATGGTCCAAGTAGAGTGCCAAACAATGATCAAATGGAAAGAATAACCATGGAGGAGGTACACCAAAAACCAAACATGAAGAAAAGTCTATCAGATATGATTGATGAGACAAGGAAAAAAGGTGAGGTGAACTGGACAGAAATGGATGAACTTGAAAGGGCTATAGATAACTTAGAAGACAAAATTGATGATTGTCTTAAAACACTCCAAACATCTAGGGTTTTGGAAAAGTGACCAGAAAAGGTGAAATTATGATGTTAAACCTCATTGTGAAAGAAAAGGAAAGATTATGAAGATGTCATTATGTGATCAGATCCTAAACTTGTCAAAATGAGTTTATCTTTCCTAAATGATGAAATGATGAACTGAACTCCATGGTGCAGAAAAAAGAGGGTTTTGAAAGTGCTTTTATGAGGAATCCTCCCAAAGGTGTTTTATGAGATTGCCATGTCTAAATGAGAAAAATATGAGGTTAAGCTCCAAGGTGGAAGTAAGGGAGGTTTTTAAGGCTGTTGCTGTGTCAAGATGAATATATAAAATCCTCAGGATCAAAAGAAAAATAAATCTCATAACTCTAGCAAACTGCCAGCCAAGGTGAAAAAGATAAGTTGAGTATTGTAATGGGAACAAAGGATGGATTTTGAATATTTTTCCTTGTGTTTTGAGTCCCAAAGGTGTCAAAATCAATCTGTCATGCCTCCATGACCAAAAGAAAAGTCAAAATTCATCATTTATCAACTTGCATGCAAACAATGTAAGAAGGTTAGTGAGAAAGGGTGAAAAGCTTAAGTTGAGTTTCATAGTGGAAATTACACAAAAATTTGAAGAATTTTCTATGTGGCTAAGTCACAATGGTATTAAAAGAAACATATAAAATTTCAAAGACCAAAAGAAAAGCTAAATCAGTGATTTCAGCAAACTACAAGCAAGCAAAGGTGAAAGGTTGAGGTGAGTTTCATGATGGAAATCACAGAGGATTTGGAAGCTTGCTGTTATATGTAATCATCACAAAAATGTCAAAATAAACATGTGAAGGCTCCAAGATCAAAGGAAAAGCAATTTTCATCACTTCAGTCACCTACAGAGCAAAAAGTCAAAGAACATTGGTGAGAAAAGTGAAAAAGGCTTAAAACATTAGGAAAGTGGGTTTGAAAAGTTAGATCTAATTCCCAAGCCTATAAAAGGTCATTTTGTATTTCAAAAAATCATTTTTCACTTGAAAAAAGAGTTGCGAGCAATCAGGAGAAGAATTTTTGTGTTTTCAAGCCAAACTTGGGCAAATTAGGTTGGCGATGCGCACCTGGAATCGGGCGTTGTGCACCTGGAATCGAGCATTGCGTGCCTAGAATTGGGCGCTGCGCATTTGACCATTTATCCCCGTGTATTTTACATAGGCATTGCGTGCCTGGGAGGTGGCGCTGCGCTCTTGCCCGACACCCACAATAATTTTTCCCTTGAGCGTTGCGCGCCTGGACTGAGCGCTACGCGCCTGGGATTGAGCACTGCGCCCTCAGCATAGGCGCTGCGCCCTTGGCCAGGAGGGCCTCCTACACCCTGCAAACACTCAAACCAACTCAAACTGATTTCAAGCTTCATTCAAGGTTCTCCAAGGAAATTATTAATGGTAAGTGGATACCCTAGCCACATCTTCAAGCATTTTTGATGGCTTAATTGGAAGAAGTTGAAACCCTAAGAAGAAAACCCTAAATTTCATGATTGAAACCACTGTTTGAACCTCACTCCTTCTGCCTATGGAGAGTATCAGTCAAAACAAAGAGTAGTTGCACAACTGGGGGTTGTTATTAAGTGTTTTAGGCTCTCACTCAGCCTAGTATACCTATACCCTCACTTATTCATTCCCTCATTAGCCTCAACTACGATTTCATCACCATATTTTCATTTCATTTCCATTTACACTCTAAGGTTTGAAAAACAGAGTATAAACATGTCAGCAGAGGGTTTTCATTGAGTGGTTAGCTTATCCCTCATTCTCATATACTTACACCCTCACTCATTCATCTCATTCACTTGTAAATTCTTCCATTCCACCATCCCTTCATCTCATTTCCATTTGCAGTCCTAGGGTTTCTCAAAGGAAGAATCTACAATGTCAGAAGATAGTGGTAATGGAGGGAAAGGCCAAATCTTAAGGAGGCATGAACACAAAGGTGGAAAAATCAATAGGTTTGAACCCCTAAACACAAGGGAGCTAATGGCATCTCCCCTAACTGTTTCATGTTTTAAGCATGTAGGATGCTTTGATTTTTGTGAAAGGGTACAAAAAGTGCAAAACCACCCTGAGCTGACTAGATTATTTATCATTAACTTGCATGACAAACAAGTTAACCTTGCAAGGGTCACTTTTGAGTTATATACTAATGCTATTGCCCATGCCACTGGGATACCTAGTTTAGTGGAGAAATGGTTCGAGCAGGCCAATGTTGACATGAGCTACTATGAGCCATATTTAAAACCTAGGTACAAAGACCACAATAAATCCATCTTTCCTTTCTCTCACTTGCTTGATAGATATGCACCTACGATGATGATCATTATGAAGTATTTTACATGTGAGTGAAGGTTCTCCTGGCTTTACTCCTACCACATCAGACTACTTATGCCTTTTACTAGGGTAAGGATGTTGCATATACCCTATTACCTCTACGTAAGCATTGACAAAATGGCCTATATAGTGCAGAAGAGAGATTTTTCTTAGAAGATGCAAAGCCTCTTCCACCACTCACTCATTAAAATGGTTGTTATGCACCAACTTCAACAGAAGGGTATTCCATGGGAGACCTTCATTGCCAATAAAGTGTTTACTACTCCACAAGCCCATCCACAGCAAGATATGCCTTCATCATCTCATCCTCCTATTCCTACTGCTCCATCACCTACTGCTGATCATGTTTCTCCATCCACACGTATTCCTTCACCTCATGAAAATCCTCCTTCATCACCCTCTCACAACCCCTCACCATCCTCTCATGGTACTAGTGCATCAAACAATGAGGGATATGAAAATGAAAAATCAAACAATGAGGAAGGTGACAATGAGTAATCAAGTGGCAGTGAGGGAAAGAGCAACGACAAAGAAAGCAAAGAAGAGGATATCAGTAAAGAAGATGACAATGAGGAAGAAAACAATGAGAAATCAAACAGTAAAGAAAGAGCAGTGAAGGTAGTGAGGAAAATAGTGATGAGGCGCATATCAGTGATGAAGATAGTAGAGAGGGAATTAGTAGTGAGGCAGGTGTCAATGAAGAAGAAAGCAACAAATAAAAGAACAATTATGATAGTAAGGAGGATGTTAGTGAGGCAGAGAGCATTGAAGAAGAGGTCAGTGATGATGTTGGCATTGATGATGGCACTAGGCCAAAGAGCCAAGAAAGAAAAGATGATAGTGAGGACAGAAAAGCACATAGCAGTGAAGATGATGTCAGTGGGTCAAAAATCCATGAAAGCAGTGATGATACCAATGATGATGGCAGCAATAATGGAAGTGAAACAAGTGGCACAGAGATGGTGAAAATTGAACCTTTTCCTTTGACCTACCAAAGGGGAAATAGGCATGTGTTTGCTACCCTCAAGAGGCAAGGGGCCATGCCTTCAACATCAACCAAGCAACTTGACAAAGGTAAGGAAAAGGTCATTGATGAAGAAGAAGAAGACCAGCATGAGACTGAATAGGAATTTCAACTTATTCATGTTGATAGTGATGATGAAAATGAGGAGAGGATCACAGGCATGCTGCTTAAAATAAAATATTCCCAAATTAAGGATTTTCAAACCAATCTAGGTAGGGCTAGGAATGTGATTCACTATTTTGAGGTTGAAAACAAGCAGGTGGAGGCAGAGAAGGTATTTATGAGATCAGAGCTATCAGAGCTTGGAAAGATGCTGCAAAGACAAAGGCAAAGCTAGATGAAGTATTAAGCACTCATGATGACACTGAAGAAGAGGAAGAACAACTTCCTAGGAGGAGTCCAACGGCAATTGACTTGAAGAAGGCCTTAGCCAAGGAGAGAGAGCAAGAGACAACCTTGGTAGAGCAGCTCACTCCAAGTGAGCTGCTTGCCATGGAAATAGAATATGATTGGGAACCTTGGCTAGAGAGGTCAAATATACACTTAGAGGGTCAGTTGGAGAAGACCAAGAGAGACCTTCACCTCTAAAAGAATATGGCAAGACATTATGCCTTAAGAAACAAGATTGCAAGGGCCAAGCTCAAAATATCCCTTGCAAAGACTCAAGCCCTAAAGGAGGAAAAACGAAAACAAAAGCTTGACATCCTTGCTGATGCTTCCCTAAAAGCATCCCAAACCTAATCAGCAAGGTAAATCTAAATTTTGGCACAATTTTGAAGATTTTAAAATTTTGACTGTTTTGAAGGGCCAAAGGCGTAGCACCACTAGTGCTGCGCTTTTTTTTGGGGTACCCATTGGAGGAAAACTTAACCTTTTTAGGATCCTTTGGCCAAGTAAATCACCCTCACAATGTTTCAGCTCATTTGGAGCAAAATAGGTCCTCCAAAAGTGCCAAAAACATGAAAAAAATCAACTTTCTGCCCTATTTTTAGAGCTGGCGCTGTGCCCTGAGAAGTCTTGGGATAATGCGTTTTTGAGCAAGAAAATGGACACCAAATGGAAAAATAAAGGTATATTTGGAAACTAGACAGGACAGGCTTTCTAATGAGCTATCATGGAGCTCATTTGGACACCTGGAAGGCCTCCAAATCTAGGTTACAAAATAGGAAATTTTCCCAGTATTGGCACTGCGCCCTTGAACCTCAGTGCTGCACCCTTTCCAAAAAGTCAACAAAACACACTTGGAGATATTTTGAAAGTTATTGAGGAGCCTCAAAGTCGTTTTATTTGGCAAATTTAGTTGAGGAGTTAATTTTGCATTTATTGAATTAGGATATTTGTGCCTTGGGCCTTGCATGGTCTCATAGGAAAAAAATGACATTTATGAGTAATTAATGGTTTCTAAAACCTAAATAAGGTTTTGGTCCTCCTTTTCAAGTTAAATAATAAATTGTGACCTCATTTGACATGTTGGTTGATTATTGAGAAGAATATCATAGACTTGAAGTTGATGACAAATTGGTTTCGGATTTTGTGGATGTCTTGATTTGCATGACAATGGAGCAAGCTCACTAGAAGGATTCATGAACATAGTTAATGGTGATGTGTTTCTTATTCATTACTTGTCTTCTTATGTTTTACATATTATCCATCTTTCTCATGCAGTAGGACTAAAGTTTAGGTTAAGAAATGCTGTTTAGAGGCACCTTAGCTCTGTCTGCTTTCTATTGCTTGTATGTTTTCCTCTGCTAGGTCAAATTAGAGAATTCTTAAATTCTCTCTAGTTCCACTTATGCTTGTTTATCTTAAATATGATTTAATGAAGCCAATGTCAAAGTAGTTTATGGTTAGCCCTGCCCTTTGATGTAACTTAAACATTGTTTTTAAGGTCTTTTATTTTAAGTGTTACTAATTAGGGTTTAACTAAAGAGATTTATGGTTTGCATTGCCCTTTTGTTCATCTTAAATGGTTTCTTTGAAGGTATTTGTAGTTTGATTAAGGAAATTAAGAGTTCCCTACTCTTTGATATTTACTATATGTTGTCTTAAATGTTTTCTTTGCCTGAAGGTGAAATCACTAGAGGACTTACAAGTTTCTTGCTCTCTATGGTTCACTGGATTGTTGTCTTAATATTTACTTGCTAGGGTTTGATCAAAGAAGTTATTGGTATGCCTTGTCTTTGGTTATTTCTTTATTCATATTGATCTTAAAGGCCATTCTTGTTAAATTATTTGTTAAATTATTCTTAACTTCCCTTTGCACCTACTATGTTAACAATTTAATGTTCACTTCATTCACATAAGCTTTTAGATCCCTTTGGCTTTGTTAGACTTGCCCTGTGATATACCCTTAACATCAAGACATTTTGCAGACTCCATAGCCCAATGGTTTAAACCTCTCTCACTCTACCTATTCTGCTTGATAACCTACTCAACCAACCAAACAAACAAACAAACCCTATCCTTATAGCAAGCCTAAAATCATAAAAGTTACATCTTTTACCAAATATAGAGAGAGCCCTCTCTGAGTCCAGGAAGGCTAGGTCCTAGGACTCCAAAGATTTTTTTTATGTTACCCTTGTACATTTGGTCTTGCCAATCTGACAAATTATGGGTACCTAACATAATGGCGACTCCGCTGGGGAATCTGAGTGAGTAACAACTTAAATATATCTGAGTGAGTAACAACCTAAGTGTTCCTAAGACCTCAGAAAACCCCTGTCAATAGTAACCTCTGACTCACCATCTAACATAATGGCGATCATATTGGGGTAACTGAGTAAGTAACAAGCTTAAACATTCCTTAAGAACTCACAAATCCCTTGTCAAGACTTAGACAAATCTAGTGTTAAGCCAAGAGTTATATCTGGTTGATTCATCATACGAGAACCATGTTGACCATACTGGAGAACACTCATTGAAAATCTTAGTGTTACATAAAGAACTTAGAAAACCCAAAAAAATCCTTAGATTGGTATTCAGTTGTTGATGGTGGACAACAAGTACATCTTTAAAATGGTAAACATCATCCACCTGGTGACTCCACTGGTCTTCAGTAGCCCTGTTGACCCCACTATTTCTCACAGAATCCCTTGGGAATGAACTAATCATTCATACCAGTGCCAAGCCCAGTTACATACTGTGTGAACTTAGTACCCTTGCAGATAGGTCTGTTTTCAAGGCACTCCTAAGCTTTTAGCTTCTCTACATTTTGGGTTTGAATTCTGGCTTCACAAAGGATAAGCACCAGATCTCACCTTGACCCAAACCCTCCTACAATAGTTGATGACCTAGAAATAATCTTGTGGAAAACTTCTAGGACTAAAGACTCAACTACTGTTAGGACCATTCACAAAGCAAGTTCTGTCCCTGAAAACCTCACAGCCTTGCAAGATCCCTAATTTGACTTACACCATAGAAGAAACCTTTTCAAAACTAAGTCTCAAAGTGTGATAGACCAGACAGACCTTGAGCCCATAGATTTACAACAGAGTCCTAGTAGAGAAGCCTTTCCTTCCACTCCTCCTGATTTTTAGCTTCTCCAAAACTTTGGCTCCTTTCATTCCAAATCTGCTCAATCTCAACTTGTTGGTCCAAGTACATCTGCCACCCCATTCACACATCCACTGTGCAAACCACTTCATTTCATCCTCCACCTCTTCTCACAAACCCCCCTCTCACAAATCCTCCTTAGGTTCCTTTACCTCCAATCATGGCATCATGGTTTTCCCCATTGGTACTACCCCAACCTTTACTGCCTATGCCACAATACTATCAATCTAAAATCCCTCACTTTATTGGAGCTGACTCTACCACTTCCCAACAACATGTAGACAAAATGACTGATGCATTTGATTACCAAGAAATAGAAGAGGAGACCATTAAAATGAGAATGTTTGCCCAAAGCTTAGGAGGAGAAGCAAAGAAATGGTTCAAAAACTTAACTCCTAACAACATTCATGACATCCCTTCCCTCTACCAAACATTCATAAACAAGTGGGAGACTAAGAAAAATCCTCTTCAAATCCTATCAGAGTATGATAACCTTAAGAGGAATGTTGGGGAAAGTGTCCAAGACTACTGCACTAGGTTCAATAGTGTTTACAATGCACTCCCACCTCACATGAAACCCCCACAAGGCCTAGCCTTAATGAAATTTCTGGAAGAATTTGATCCAGACATGTGTTATCAATTAAGAGAAAGAGATCCTCTAACCTTAGAGGACATGCAAAGAGGATCAATAAGTGTAGAAGCCAACCTAAATGCTAGAAGGGCTAGATTAAGGGTAGAGAATAAGGTTACATATAAAGAGGTAACCATAGCCTCCACCTATGATGCTAAAATTGAAAATCTAGTTAGGGTAATGGAAAGAATGATGGAGAGAATCAATTTGAATGAAAAATCACCCAATACGGAAAACCAAGCAAATCCTCAAAACAGAAATAGAAACAAAAACTTCAGAAGTGACCCTCCTCAAAATAGACAAAGAGATAATGACCAGCAAATCAGACCTACTTTCCAAGAAAACTATGTGGATGAAGAGGAAGGAGATACTGAAGAGAAGGAAGAAAACCATGTAAATCTGATAGGCTCTAATAATGAAGGTGATGTTTTTCTCACAAAAGAAGAACAAGGTCTATTTTCCTCAAGACAAACTGATAGAACATATGAGGATTCTGAAGAGTACAAGCTAGGATTTGAAAATGTCATCATGGAGGTTCATAGGCAGTATGACCTTAAGAGTAAGAAAGCCCAAGAAGCCTCCAAGAAAAACAAACTAGAAACTGCTGTTAGAAGACCCATGAAAACATTCTCAAAAAGACGGGGGAAAACACCAACATAATGGCCAAAACTCCTAATAAAAACAAAGACAAAACCAACCAACCAAATGGTAACCAAAGCTGCCCTAGTGCATCAACTAGTGGCCCTGGAAAAACTACTCTAATTGACATTCCAAATAAAACTTAGCAAACTAAAGTTGCTGAAAATACTATGTGTGATAAAACTGATGTAAACATGCCAAAAACACCAGCACCTTTCAGTTTTGAGAGTGAGATTTCCAAGATCAAAATAGCCATACCCCTCACTGAACTGGTGACTCAAGATGTATATAGGTCTCAAGTTTTGAAGGCTTTGAACATAGGAAATGACACCGACACTCTAAATTTGACTGATGACAAGCCATAGTTGTTGTTTGGACCTGAGGTAGAGGGAAAATACCAAGAAGGAGATGTGCCTCCATTCTATGTCAGTTTGAACATTCATGACAAAATCTTTCACAATGCTATGCTAGACTACGGTTCCTCACACAATCTCATGCCAAAGGTAGTGATGGAGATATTAGGCCTCGAAATAACCAAACCTTACAAAGACTTATACTTTTCGATTCAAGTAGAGTTAAGTGTTTATGCCTAATCAAGGATTTGTGTGTCTATCTGGCACAAATCCCAGCTAAAAGCCTAGTTATGGACATTGTAGTGGTTGACATCCCCCCGAAGTATGGCATGTTTTTATCTAGATCATGATGAGCCAAACTCCAAGGAAACCTCCAAATGGACATGACCTATGCTACCATTCCGGTCTTTAACCAAACAAGAAGACTTTACAGAGAATCTCACATGAAATATATGGTAAGCAGCCAAGATAGGCCAAACAACACCCCTCTCTATTCTATACATTCAGACCTTGACTCATTTATCTTGTATAATGAAGATGACATTAATGAACAATTAAATGAAAAGGAGGAAGAGCTAGGCCTATAAGAATGGTCAAACCAAAAACCAAATGAAGAACATGATAGTAAAAATCCTTGCAGCCATGAACAACAACATAATGACGAATATGAACTTGAAACACTTTGGAACATGAGCTTTGATGGATCTTGTGGAAAAACTGGTTCAGGAGCAGGTGTTTGGATACATAACACCAATGAAGGCCACTCCTACAAACTAGATTTTCAATGCACAAACAATATTGCAGAGTATGAGGCTCTTCTCCTAGGATTACACTTGTTAAAAGACGTAGGATCTAAGAGGATTTCTGTTCTAGGATATTCTAAGCTAATCATTAGGAAAATCAAAGGAGAATATTCAACCAAGAATCCTAGACTAAGAGAATATAGGAATGCTGCCTCAGACCTCCTGAAGACATTTGAGAAATATGAACTTACCTCTATCCCAAGAGCTCAAAACAGCCTTGCAAATGAACTAGCCTTTGTTGCCAGCACTTGCCAATTGCCTCATGCCAATGAACAATACAAGGTAAAATTCAAAAGCAGGCCTACAGTACCTGATAACATAGATTATTAGCAAGTTTTTGAAGGTGATAAACACATTGAGGACTTTCTGCAATCCAAGAATGAATTTTAAATGCCAAAACTAGATTTAGATCATGAAGGAGATTTCTCTAACCAAGAACAAACACACAAAATAGAGCCATTGCCTACTGCAGATATAAATCTGCTAGAACACCTTCCTGAGGCAGAGTTTTGTAGAGATCCGGACAAAAAATACCTTGAGGTATTGCAATGCAAAGATAACTCATTACCAAGAGGTCTTGTCCCATTATAAGAGCTGTTTGGTTTCAATGATGTTGCTAGGAAGCCAAAAATGGATTGATATGAAAATGAAACTATTTGTATCTGCTGTTCAAAGTATCCATTTTCATTTAATTAAGTGTGCAAAGTGTTCTCCATGTCTTGCAATTTAAACAAAGTGTTTTTGGTAATTGTTTATGAGTTTTTGTGTGAGGGAATGTTAATTAAAATTACTGTTTAACATCTTAAATCAGAAATACACAATAGCAAAACTTCACCATAACAACACAACAACACGATGAGGCAGTTCACCCCTCTTGGGCTACATCTGTCGGGTCCAAGGCTCCCAATGGGCATGTCCTTGCTCTATTAAGTTGCTCAAATTGGTTTTACAGTGAGAAATATGTGCAAACAGGCAGAAACAACTGTGAAATTGAATTCAGAAGACATAAATAAGCTAAGAATGGCTTTTATTTCACCTCAAACAGTGAAGCATAGTCCAATACAGCTCCATTTCACTGATGGCCGTGGTGGCTCTCCAAGCTTCCCTAAAGAAAAAATGGTTGAAAAACACCTCTGTTAGCTTTGTAAGTTGTCCCAACCTCTCTAGAATGCTCAGAATACCCAAAAATTGACCAAAATTTCGTCCAAATTGGTTCAATATTGGAGAAGTTATGACCTCCACAATTTTCTGCTCAATGTCCCTTGGAAACCCTACCAAATCTGGATGAACTCCAGTTAGGCATGCTAAAAATGGCAGACTGTCTTAAAAGCGGAACCACGCTACTAATTTGGCAGAGGCAATAAATGTAACTGTTTGTTGAAGTGCGTGTTCACATGCGGATAATCCGGAGAGGTTAATGTTGGTGGTTAATACCAAACCCGCACCCCTGGACATAGCCAGTAGGTTATATGCGATGAGGGCTAGCACCCGGAGCTTAGCTTCGCCGGTTGTATGGGGCTTAGCCCTTGGTCCTGGCATGAAGTCAAGGGGTCTTCCGCCCTTAAGCCCGAAGGGTTAAACTCTTATCTCCGCCCGTTCAAACTATGATACGACCCAACTCACCCGTTGAGTGACCCTTAGGCGTTTAGGTCGGGTTGACCTCCACCCAAACCATGACCTATTCACACCTGCACAAGAACCCGCTATCTGCTAACCCATAAATGTTCAAGTTGGGTCGTGCCCGACTAACCCAAACATGTTCAGCTCGGGTAGGGTTTGCCCACTAATCATTTTTTTTAAACAAGACTTAAACCATAGGCCTGGGGCCATGTGGCAGATTCTGGGTAGGCCACATGGCACCCTCTGATAAGCCACCAAAAACCATATAAAAAAATGAAATTTTGCCATAAAATTTTTCTGAAATGACAATTTTTTTTGTTGTTCAAAAGTCATGTTTTGAAGGTTATTGGGTGTTTTAAAACTTCAATATATTTCTCATACGACATCGGATTTAAGTCCCGTTCATAGCACCAAAATTGCAGCAACGAGGCCTATCCGTTTTTTCAGGTTGCAACCAATTTTGAGCATTTTTTTCCCCTTGGACATGATCACCTGATCACACCTCCTCATTGGGAAGCTTTTGGACCCCGAAAGCATTCAATTACCTGTTAAGAAGATGAGGGTATAGATCCCTCACCTTTTCCACCTCCATCCATTTTGCCTTACTCGGTTTGCTGTCTTTTAGAACAACCTGAACATAATCAACATTTCCCCTCCTCGAAGTGCATGTCCTTCTGTCAAGGATAGCATCCTCTTTCAGCTCATCCAAAAATTCCGGTGAGAAATCCTCTATGGATGGTAGCTGAATGTCACTTTCATAATCAACAATTAAAGGAGGTTCATACAAACATAAATTTCCACATTCACAACGGAATACATTTGCATATATGAAGGCAAATCTAGTTGAAAAGCATTATTTCCAACTTGTTTAAGGACCTTGAATGGACCATAATGAATAGGCTTCAGCTTTTTACCTTCTCCTTGCATTCTTTCCTTACTAATATGTAGCCATACCTCATCTCCTTCTTGAAACTTATGATCAACTCTGTGTTTTTCATGCCTCTTCTTGTACTTGCCTTGAATTTTTTCAAGCTGTTCTTGAACCTGCTGATGTATGAGCTAAATTATTTCAATGAACATGCGAGCTTTGTCAATGTCACTATGCCCATCAATGGCAACATCCTTCTCAAGTATGAAATCTAAAGGTGACTTAGGTAAATATCCAAATCAAGCTTCAAAAGGTGATGTATTTGTAGAAGAGTGCTTGGCTTGGTTGTAAGCATGCTGAATGTAATGCAAGTGCTCATCCCAAAGTTTGGGATGCTTGCTGCAATAACCTCTCAAAAGATGTACAATGGTTATGTTCACTACCTCTGTTTGGCCATCTATTTGCGGATGGAAAGCAATACTCTTCTTCAACTTGGTGTCCATCATCTTCCATAAATTTAACCAAAAATTCCCAACAAATCTGGAATCCCTGTCACTAACAATAGAAGTAGGCAAGCCATAATGAACCCATAAATGTTGAAAATATAAATGAGCAGTTTGTTCAACAGTTATAGATTTCTTACATGGCATAAGAATACACATCTTGCTGAATCTATCAACTACTACATAAAGATAATCATGCTGCTTTCTAGATAATGGTAGACCTCCAAAAAAATCCATAGAAACACTTTCCCATGGTCTAGAAGGTACCGGAAATGATGAATATAAACCAAGCTTCCTATTACTAGGCTTTCTTGTAGCACATAATGTAAAACCTCTAATGAAACATGAAACACTATCTACCATGTGAGGCCAATAACAACACCTCTGTAAATGTGCCACTGTTTTTCTTACCCCACAATGTCCAGCAATAAGAGAAGAATGAGCTTCTCTCATAATGCTTAGTCTCTCCCCCTGTGGTATACATAACTTGCCCATATGAAACAACAAATTATTATGCAAATGATAATCATTCTCCTCAACATGATTCCCTTCACTCAAGTTAGCATACACATCCTTAAAATTAACATCTGATGCACACTGTTCTATGTAGCTCTCATGTACAATAGAATGATTCTTAAGTAAAGTAGTAGCACTAATAATAGGCCTTGGAAGCATATCAACAAATTTATTGAAAATAACTTTCTTGTACCTTATTACCAAGTGAAATTGTTGTAGGAAGCCCATCCATCTGAAATGTCGTGACTGTTGCAATTTACTTTGTGATTGCAAGTACTGTAAAGGCTGATGGTCGATATCATCTTAAATGTTGTGACTGTTGCAATTTACTTTGTGATTGCAATTACTGTAAAGGCTGATGGTCGGTATGAACAACTGTTTCTTTGCCCATCAAATAGTGTTTCCACTTTTTGACGCTTTGTACCAACGCATACAACTCCTTATCATATGTAGGATAATTCACAACAACACCATTAAATGTCTCAAAATGAAATACGATAGGCTTACCATGCTGTAAAAGAACTGCACCCATGGCGTAATCATTGGCATAAGTCTGAATCTCGAATGGCTATCTAAAGTCTGGTAATGCAAGGACTGGAGCTGAACTTATATTCTATTTCAAAGACTCGAAAGCTTTCTGTTGCTTGCCTCCCCATTGGAAAGCACGCTTCACACTTGTCACTGCATGCATAGGAGCTGCTATGACAGAGAAGTTAGAAATAAACTTCCTCCAATACTGAGCTGCACCCAAAAAAATTCTTACCTCTGTAATGGATTTGGGAGTAGGCCAATTCACAATGGCTTCTACCTTAGAAGGATCAATTCTCAAAGAACCTCCTCCTACTATGTGTCCCAAATAAATCGAAGAAGTCTTTCCAAATTCACACTTTGACATTTTAAGAAACAACTGATTTTTCTTTAAAATATCAAGTACTTTCTTCACATGCATGACATGCTCTTCTCTAGTCTTGCTGAAAATTAAGATGTCATCTAAGTAGATAATAACGAAATCATCAAGAAAAGGACGTAAGACATCATCCATTACCCGCATGAAAGTTTCAGGTGCATTGCATAAACCAAACGGCATAACAAGCCACTCAAAGAGTCCCTGTTTGGTTTTAAATGTTGTCTTCCAAATGTCACTTTCCGCAATTCTAACTTGATGATAACCACTACGTAAGTCTAACTTAGTGAAATATTTAGCATCTTTCAGCTGATCTAACAAATCATCTATCCTTGGGAGTGGGTAATGATTCTTTACCGTTATCTTTTCCAATGCCCTGAAGTCCACACACATGCACCAAGTTCCATATTTCTTTGGAATCAACACTATCGATGACCCACATGGCGAAGTGCTTGGTCTTATGAATCCTTTTTCCAACAAGTCTTTAATTTTCCTCTTTATTTCAACATTTTCCATGATAGACATGTGGTACATGCCTATGTTAGGAAGAGGACAATCTTGATGTAACTGGATTTCATGCTGAATCTCCCTTGTAGGAGGTAAACCTGTTAGTTCCTAAAACATCTCATGATGTGAATCAACTACATCATATAAATCTGATTTAAGCTTGGAATCACAATTTCAAATGACTTATGATTCACATCAACCTTGGGCTTAACCATAAGAAGTACACAACTCTTACTAGAATTCACTAGCCTTTTTACCTTTTTCGCATTTACCATCGCTATATTTTCCTTCTTGCGATGTGCTCTGACAATGAACTCCTTGTCATCTTTAAAGAGATGATACTTATTTTCATGGAAATGGAAGATCGTTTTCCTGTCAAATAAGTAAGGACTTCCCAAAACAATTCCTGATATATCAAGCGGCACTACATCAAGTTCAACTGTGTCAATAAAGTGTGCAGTAATCGTGAAACACAATATGCACTTTCTTGAGACTTGTAAGTTTGCATCCTTGCATATCCATCCAAGTGGATATGGCTTGGGATGTGGAATGGTCTCAAGTTTAAGCTGTTTGACCAAGTCTTCTGATATGAGATTTGCTTGTGACCAACTGTTAAACAGTGTATCAATTTTTGTATGTTTTGAGACTACCCTCACATGGAACAATTCAATTCTTTCTTCCTCATTTGGAGCTTGCACATGACAGTTTGAGGTACAAGTGCTTGGCTTAGTTTCAGTTTCCTTTCCCTTCATACTTTTCAAACCCATGGCCGCAATTTTGGTTTCGTCACTTAAATCATCACCTAAGTCTTGTGGTGTAGTTGTAGTAGCTGCAGTTTTCTTCTTCCCTTTGTTTTTGTTAAACTGAGTTCTTTTTTCAGAATGTAATTTCCAATAGTTTTTCTCTTCATGGCCTTCTCTTGACCAATGTTTACATATCAATTTCTCACCCTCTTGTTTGATAGATGCATTCTTTTTTCCTTTTCCCTTAAAGGTTTTATCTTTGTTTTTCCCCTTAAAAGGCTTGTTTCTACCCTCAACAAAAGTGTTTTTTTCCTCTAACCTCTAAATGCGTAGCTTGTACACAAACTTTGTCTAGACTAGTAGGATTGAACATAAGGATAGTATGTCTAAGGTAACTGTGCAAACCACCTATATATTTCAAAAAAGTATCTTGACTTTGTAAGTCTACTCCTAATAAGAGTGCTAATCTCCTAAACTCTTGGGTATAGTCTAGTACATTTTGTCCTTTAAGTTGTCTGAAGTTTTGCCAGTTCATGATAGCCTTTTGTAAATGAGCTAATGGATAAAATTTCTTTTTAATTGTAGTAATAAATTCAGCCCATGATAAAGTGATCTTACCATGTTTTTAATTTCATCCTTGGTATTGGCTTCCCACCATACTAATGCTGCTCCATCCATTCTCAAAGAGGCTAACTGTATCTTGGTGTCGTCATCATGAAGGTTCTGTATCCTCAAGTAAACTTCCAATTGTCTTATCCAATTGTCAAGTTTCTCTGCATTGACTTACCGTTAAACATAGTCAACTCAAATTTGACATCAAGCTTTAAAAATGGACTTTTACTAGTAGTTTTACACTTGTGAGATTGATTCACCGAAGTTGAGGATGACGATGTAGAGGAAGAGGATGAAGATGGGGATGGTGGATCACCATTTCCTCCGTGTCCTTTCTTTGAATTGTCATCACTTTTCTTTCCTCCTGAAGAACCCTCTCCTTCTTTCTAGTTTTTAGACCCTTCTCCAACAAGCCTATCATTCCTTTCTTGGTAGAGTATCCTCACCATCTCTGTCATGTCCAAAAAGGCTTTTCGGAATACCCGTTCTTCTTCCTTAGGATCAATGTCTTCAGGAGATTCTCCTTCTCTTGAAGACATGCTTGAGGCTTCTTCAAGAAATATTGGGGGTGTAATAGATGGTGGAGGCAATGGCTCTTTGGCCCTCCTTGGATGAGGATTAGCTGGTGCTCTAACCAATTTTCCTTCCCTTCTTTTGAGTTTAAGCCTAGTAAGCATCAAAACTTGCAAACAATCAACTATATCTTTGCACAAAACAAATGCAGAGTAAAACTCTAGCTCCGATACCAACTGATATGAAATGAAACTATTTGTATATGTTGTTCAAAGTATCCATTTTCATTTAATTAAGTGTGCAAAGTGTTCTCCATGTCTTGCAATTTAAACAAAGTGTTTCTGGTAATTGTTTCTGAGTTTTTGTGTGAGGGAATGTTAATTAAAATTACTGTTTAACATCTTAAATCAGAAATACACAACAACAAAACTTCACCATAACAACACAACAACATGATGAGGCTGTTCACCCCTCCTGGGCTACATCTGTTGGGTCCAAGGCTCCCAATGGGCATGTCCTTGCTCTATTAAGTTGCTCAAATTGGTTTTACAGTGATAAATATGCGTAAACAGGCAGAAACAACTGTGAAATTGAATTCAAAAGACAGAAATAAGCTAATAATGGCCTTTATTTCACCTCAAATAGTGAATCATAGCCCAATATAGCTCCATTTCCCTGATGGCCCTAGTGGCTCTCCAAGCTTCCCTGAAGCAAAAATTGCTGAAAATCACCTCTGTTAGCTCTGTAACCTGTTCCAACCTTTCTAGAATTCTCAAAATACCCAAAAATTGACCAAAATTTCGTCCAAATTGGTTCAATATTGGAGAAGTTATGACCTCCACAATTTTTTGCTCAATGTCCCTTGGAAACCCCACCAAATCTGGATGAACTCCAGTTAGGTGTGCTAGAAATGGCGGATTGGCTTAAAAATCGGAACCATGCTACTAATTTGGCGGAGGAAATAAATGTAACAGTTTTTTGAAGTGCGTGTTCACATGCGGATAATCTGGAGAGGTTAATGTTGGCATTTAATACCAAACCCATGCCCCTGGACATATCCATTAGGTTATATGCGATGAGGGCTAGCACCCGATGCTTAGCTCCACCGGTTGTATGAGGCTTAGCCCTTGGTCTTGGCACAAAGTCACAGGGTCTTCTGCCCTTAAGCCCTGAGGGCTAAACTCTTATCTCCGCTGTTCAAACTGTGATACGACCCGAATTTCCCATTGAGTGACCCTTAGGCATTCAGGTCGGGTCGACCTCCACCCAAACCATGACCTGTTCACACCTGCATGAGGACCTTCTATCTGCTGACCCATAAAAGTTTAGGTCGGGTTGTGCCCGACTGACCCAAATGCGTTCATCTCGGTCAGGTTTTCCCACCAATCTTTTTTTTAAACAAGACTTGAACCATAGGCCTGGGGCCACATGGCAGCCTCTGGGCAAGCCATGTGGAACCCTCTGATAGGCCACCAAAAACCGTATAAAAAAATGATATTTTGCCATAATTTTTTTTTCTGAAATGAATTTTTTTTGTTGTTGTTCAAAAGTCTTGTTTTGAAGGTTATTGGGCATTTTAAAACTTCAATATGTTTCTCACATGACATCAGATTTAAGTCTCGTTCACGGCGCCAGAATCGCAGCGATGAGGCCTATTCAGTCGTTCAGGTTGCAACCAATTCTGAGTAGTTCCAATTTTGAGAATTTTTTTCCCCTTCGACATGATCACATGATCATGGAATCTACCAAGACTGATGTAGAAGAATGCAACATAGGCAGTGTAGGAGAACCCAACATGATAAAGCGGTCCAAAACTCTACCACCTCACATAAAACAAAAATACATAGAGCTACTCAAATAATTTAAGGATGTTTTTGCATGGGGTTATGAGGACTTGAAGTCCTATGACACAAACATTATTCAACATAAGATTCCTCTCAAGGAAAACCAAAAGCCATTCAAGAAGAAATTGAGAAGAATAAACCCCATCATAGTGCCTCTAGTTGAGAAGGAAATAAAGAAGATGTATGATGCTAAAAACCATAGTCCCACTAAGGTACTCAGAATGCATTTCCAACCTTGTGTCATCGAGAAATAAAACATGGGAGATTAGGCTATGCATAGACTTTAGAAACTTAAACAAAGCCTTCGTGAAAGACAACTACGCTTTACCCAAGATGGATCATATACTGCAAAGGGTGGTAAGCTCTAAAATAATATCATTGCTTGATGGCTTTTCAGGTTACAATAAGGTGCTAGTACTTCCAACTGATCAGCACAAAACTGCCTTCACTACACCTTAGGGCACCTTCATGTATGTCAAAATGCCTTTTGGGTTAATGAATGCAGGGGCCACTTTCCAAAGAGCCATGGATATTGCTTTTTCAGAATACATATGTTACTTCATTGTGATATACATTGATGACATCATTGTTTATTCTAAAACTGATGAAGAATACCTAGTTCACCTAAGAAAGGTCTTTGAAAGAGACAAGGTGCTGAAATGGGATTCAAGAAGAGAGGATAAAGGAAAGCATGGCAAGTTTGAAAATATATGGAAGGGTCCTTACATCATTCATTCAGTTAGAGGTAACAATGCATTCTTCCTACAAGAACTGGATGGAGTAGATTTTTTTGGAGGTCCTGTCAATGGCAGGATGCTCAAGCACTATTTTTGTTGAAATTCCTAGTTTGAAGCTTTCATTCATTTTACATAACATTGCTTGATGAAAGATAAAAAAAAAATTAAAAACAAAAACAAAGAAAAGAAGAAAAAGAGGGCAGGAAAAAAGAAGAGGTATAGCCCCATACCAAAAAAGAGTATTGCTGAAAGTGTGCAAGTCCAAATGCCACTACTTGTTGAGAAAGAAGTGTCTTGTTTAGTCATACAGCCTAATCATGATTACAATTTTTTAATTTTCTGTTGATAGGTTAGTGAAAAGAGATTTTCAAAAACATGTAAACTTGGCTTGTCAGTAGATTAGATTAGTAAAAGATATTTGGTTTCAATGTTCAAACCTGAACCAAAATAGAAAGAGAGGGATGCATAACCAATTCTGAATCACAAACCTCAAATTTCTTGTTTCACTTGTACAAAAATAAAGTCTGTGTGCAGCTTGTCCAAAATGCCACAACCCATGACAAATCAGATTTCTTAAACTTGATTTGGTCATGTTTTCAATCTCATGTTAGTAGATTATAGAATGAAGATCTGTCAAACATCTTAACCTTGACAGATAAGTAGAGTAGGTAGAGAATAAAAGAGTTAATGAGCCTAATCTAAACTCTTGGAAGTGATAAGGGTAGAATTAGATAGTTTTTATTCTTTCAAAAGAAACAATGATGTCAAGGGTTTGCCATTCCAAATGCACCCAATTAAAGAAAAAATGTTAGGTTAAGTATGATGTGTAGGTAGAATTGATGTTGAAGCAGTCACGTCTTTTCATATTTTGAGATCATAGCTTGAAAAGAACAGGAGTAAATCAGCAAGAGGAGAAAAATACGTCTGCCAAGTACAAGTAAGGTACTAATATTCAAAACTCAAAGATCTGAACTCTGAGGTTATGGACACCTCTTGAAAGGAGCCACCCTCCCCAAGTGGAGTCACTGTTAGTCATCAGTATTTTTCATTATCTGTAGATGACTAAATATTGGTTTTAGATTTCTGAAAACAACCTTCCTTGAAAATTTTGAGTTTAAGAAATCTCACTACCTTCATTATCCTTATGGAAATTTTTTCACTATTTCATCAGCTTGCCATTCCATGGTCACCTTGTCACTCCTACAAACTCCTCATGACCTTTTTCCTATCATTTTTAGCCTCCTTCCCTACCTATAACTTCATTGGCTTATTTTTCCCCTGCCCATAACTCTACTTTCCATCTAGGGTTTCCTATAGCCTACCTCATTCCCATGTTCCCCAAGGTCCTCAAGCATTGATGGTCTCAAAACTATCTCTGTAGGCTCTTTAGATAAATCAAGTACATTGGATTTTGGATCTTCAATACAACACTTTGAAAAATACTTTGTTTTTCACTTGAAGCCTCCAAGCCAATTTTTAGCCAAAATCAGGTCAAAATAACCTTACCACTAGGTCAATTAGGGTTTCACATGTTCTAAGGTCATTATTGGTGTTCTAAGCACTGATTTTCCTTTGCTAGAATCTGGCTCAGATGTAATAGAATGTTGAAACATGGTTATTCAAGAAATATCTAAATGTTTCCAAAGAAGACTACCTTATCAAATTCAAGGTCTGCAAGAGGTAAATGTAAACTTTGAAACTTCTGCAGGAGTGTTGAAGTTACCATCAATAGAAAGTTGGTGAGGTAGGAGGTGTGCTCCTGAATGTAGACATATTGCAGCAAGGAAGAGAGGCAACACTTTTTCTTGTAGATAATTAGGGTTTTTGCACTTGATGGTCCAAGTAGAGTGCCAAACAGTGATCAAATGGCAAGAATAACCATGGAGGAGGTACACCAAAAACTAAACATGAAGAAAAGTATATTAGATATTATTGATGAGATAGGGAAAAAAGGTGAGGTAAACTGGACAGAAATGAATGAACTTGAAAGGGCTATAGAGAACTTAGAAGACAACACTGATGATTGTCTTAAAACACTCCAAACATCTAGGGTTTTGGAAAAGTGACCAGAGAAGGTGAAATGATGATGTTAAACCTCATGGTGAAAGAAAATGAAAGATTCTGAAGATGTCATTACGTGATCAGATCCCAAACTTGTCAAAATGAGTTCATCTTGCCTAAATGATGAAATTATGAACTAAACTCCATGGTGCAGGCAAAAGATGGTTTTGAAAGTGCTTCTATGAGGAATCCTCCCAAAGGTGTTTTATGAGCTTGCCATGTCTAAATGAGAAAAATATGTTGTTAAGCTCCAAGATGGAAGTAAGGGAGGTTTTTAAGGCTGCTGCTGTATGAATAGGTCAAATCCTCAGGATGAAAAGGAAAATAAATCTCATAACTCCAGCAAACTGCCAGCCAAGGTGAAAAATATACGTTGAGTATTGTAATGGGAACAAAGGAGGGGTTTTGAAAATGATGCCTTGTGTTTTGAGTCCCAAAGGTGTCAAAATCAATTTGTCATGCCTCCATGACCAAAATAAAATTCAAAATTCATCATTTATCAACTTGCATGCAAACAGTGTAAGAAGGTTAGTGAGAAAGGGTGAAAAGCTTAAGTTGAGTTTCATAGTGGAAATTACACAAAAATTTAAAGAAGTTGCTATGTGGCTAAGTCACAAGGGTATTAAAAGAAACATATAATATTTCAAAGACCAAAAGAAAAGCTAAATAAGTGATTTCAACCAACTACAAGCAAGCAAAGGTGAAAGGTTGAGGTTAGTTTCATGATGGAAATCATAGAGGATTTTGAAGCTTGCTGTTATATGTGATCATCACAAAAATGTCAAAATAAACATGTGAAGGCTCCAAGATCAAAGGAAAAGCAAGTTTCATCACTTTAGTCACCTACAGAGAAAAAATTCAAAGAACATTGGTGAGGAAAGTGAAAAAGGCTTCAAACATTAGGAAAGTGGATTTGAAAAGTTAGATCTAATTCCCAAGCCTATAAAAGGTCATTTTGTATTTCAAACAAATCATTGTTCACTTGCAAAAATATTTACGAGCACTCAGGAGAAGAAATATTTTGTTTTCAAGCCAAGCTTGGGCAAATTAGGTTGGCGCTGTGTGCTAAGGTTGGCACTGCGCGCTTGGAATCGGGCACTGCACGTTTGACCGTTTATCCCCGTGTATTTTAGACATGCGTTGCACACCTGGGAGGTGGTGCTGTGCTCTTGCCCGACAACCACATCAAATTTTGCCTTGAGTGCTGCGCGCTTGGGACTGAGCGTTGTGGCCTCAGCATAGGTGTTGCACCCTTGGCCAAAAGGGCCTCCTACACCCTGCAAACACTCAAATCAGCTCAAACTACTTTCAAGCTTCATTCAAGGTCCTCCAAGGAAATTATTAATGGTAAGTGGATACCCTAGCCACATCTTCAAGCATTTTTGATGGTTTAATTGGAAGAAGTTGAAACCCTAAGAAGAAAAACCTAAATTTCATGATTGAAACCATTGTTTGAACCTCACTCCTTCTGCCTATGGAGAGTATTAGTAAAAACAAAGAGTAGCTGCACAACTGGGGGTTGTCATTAAGTTTTTTAGCCTCTCCCTCAGCCTAGTATAACTATACCCTCACTTATTCATTCCCTCATTAGCCTCAACTACCATTTCATCACCATATTTTCATTTCATTTACTTTTATACTCCAAGGTTGGAAAAACAGAGTATAAACATGTCAGCAGAGGGTTTTCATTGAGTGGTTAGCTTATCCCTCATTCTCATATACTTACACCCTCACTCATTCATCTCATTAACTTGTAAAGGTTGCCATTCCACCATCCCTTCATCTCATTTCCATTTGCAGTCCTAGGGTTTCTTAAAGGCAGAATCTACAATGTCAAAAGATAGTGGTAGTGGAGGGCAAGGCCAAATGCCAAGGAGGCATGAACAAAAAGGTGGAAAAATCAACAGGTTTGAACCCCTCAACACAAGGGAGCTAATTTCATCTCCCCTAACTGTTTCATGTTTTAAGCATGTAGGATGCTTTGATTTTTGTGAAAGGGTACAACAGGTGCAAAAACACCCTGAGCTAACTAGATTATTTATCATTAAATTGCATGAAAAACAAGTTAACCTTGTAGGGGTCACTTTTGAGTTATCTACTGAAGCTATTGCCAATGCCACTGGGATACCTAGTGTAGGGGAGAAAAGGTTCAAGCAGGACAATATTGACATGAGCTACTATGAGCCATATTTAAAACCTAGGTACAAATACCACAATAAATATATCTTTCCTTTCTCTCACTTGCTTGCTAGATATGCACCTATGATAAGGATCATTATGTAGTATTTTACATGTGAGGGAAGGGTCTCCCGGCTTTACTCCTACCACATCAGACTACTTATGCATTTTACTAGGGTAAGGACGCTGCATATACCCTATTACCTCTACAAAAGCATTGACAAAATGGCCTATATAGTGCAAAAGAGAGATTTCCCTTAGCAGATGCAAAGCCTCTTCCACCACTCACTCAAAATGGTTGTTATGCACCAAATTCAGCAGAAGGGTATTCCATGGGAGACCTTCATTGGAAATGAAGTGTTTACTACTCCACAAGCCCATCCTCATCAAGATATAACTTCATCATCTCATCCTCCTATTCCTACTCCTCCATCACCTCTTGTTGATCATGTTTCTCCATCCACATGTATTCCTTCACCTCAGGACAATCCTCCTTCATCACCCTCTCACAACCCCTCACCATCCTCTCATGGTACTAGTGCATCAAACAATGAGGGAGATGACAATGAAGAATCAAGCAATGAAGAATGTGACAATGAGAAATTAAGTGGCAGTGAGGGAAAGAGAAATGAAGAAGAAAGCAAAGAAGAGGATATCAATGAAGAAGATGCCAATGAGGAAGAAAACAATGAGAAATCAAACAGTGAAGAAAAGAGAAGTGAGGGCAGTGAGGCAAATAGTTATGAGGCACATATGAGTGATGAAGATAGCAGAGAGGGAATTAGTAGTGAGGCAGGTGCCAATGAAGAATAAAGCAACAAAGAAAAGAGAAATGATGGCAGTAAGGAGGATGTTAGTGAGGCAGAGAGCATTGAAGCAGAGGTAAGTGATGATGTTGGCACTGATGATGGTAGTGGGCCAAAGAGCCAAGAAAACAAAGATGACAGTGAGGACAGAAAAGCACATAGCAGTGAAGATGATGTCAGTGGGTCAAAAAGCCATGAAAGTAGTTATGATACCAATGATTATGGCAGTAATGATGGTAGTGAAACAAGTGGCATAGAGATGGTGAAAATTGGACCTTTTCCTTTGACCTACCAAAGGGGAAATAAGCATGTGTTTGTTGCCCTTGAGAGGCAAGGGGCCATGCCTTCTACATCAACCAAGCAACTTGAAAAATGTAAGGAAAAGGTCATTGGTGAAGAAGAAGAAGACCAACATGAGACTGAACAACAATTTCAACTTATTCATGTTGGCAGTGATGATAAAAATGAGGAGAGGACCACAAGAATGCTGCTCAAAAGCAAATATGCCCAAATTAAGGATTTTAAAGCCAATCTAGGTAGGGCTAGGAATGTGATTCACTATTTTGAGGTTGAAAACAAGCAACTAGAGGTAGAGAAAGCTATTTATGAGATCAAAGCTATCAGAGCTCGAAAAGAGGCTGCAAAGGCAAAGGCAAAGCTAGATGAAGTCTTGGGCACTCATGATGACAATGAAGAAGAGGAAGAACAACTTCCTAGGAGGAGGCCAAGGAGAATTGGCTTGAAGAAGGCCTTAGCCAAGGAGAGAGAGCAAGAGACAGCCTTGGCAGAGTAGCTCACTCCTAGTGAACTGCTTGCCATGGAAATAGAATATGATCAGGAACCTTGGCTAGAGAGGGAAAATATGCACTTATAACGTTAGTTGGAGAAGATCAAGGGAGACCTTGACCTCCAAAAGAAGATAGCAAGGCATTATGCCTTAAGATACAAGATTTCAAGGGCTAAGCTCAAAAGAGCCCTTGCAAAGATTCAAGCCTTAAAGGAGGAAAAAGGAAAAGAAAAACTTGACATCCTTTCTGATTCTTCCCTACAAGCATCCCAAACCTAATCAGCAAGGTAAATCCAAATTTTGGCACAATTTTGAAGATTTTGAAATTTTGACTGTTTTGAAGGGCCAAAGGCACAACGCCACTGGCACTGTGCTCTTTTTTGGGGCACTCATTGGAGGAAAAATAGAAATTTTCAGGATCCTTAGGCCAAGGACATAACCCTCACAAAGTTTTAGCTCATTTGGAGCAAAACTGGTCCTCCAAAAGTGCCAAAAACATGCAAAAAATCAACTTTCTGCCCTATTTTCAAAGCTGGCGCTGTGCCCTGAGTAGTATTGGGAGAATGAGTTTTTGAGCAGGAAAATGGACATCAAATGGAAAACTAAAGGTAGATTTGGAAACTAGATAGGACAGGATTTCGAATTAGCTATCATGGAGCTCATTTGGACACCTGTAAGGCCTCCAAATCTTGGTTACAAAATAGGAAATGTTTCCCAGTACTGGCACTGTGCCCTTGGCCTGGCGTTGCACCCTTGAACCTCAGTGCTGTGCCCTTGCCAAAAATTCAACAAAACTCACTTGGAGATATTTTGAAAATTATTGAGGAGCCTCAAAGTTAGTTGAGGAGTTATTTTTTCATTTATTGAATTTGGATATTTGTGCCTTGGGCCTTGCATGGTCTCATAGGAAAAAAATGACATATATGAGTAATTAATGGTTTCTAAAACCCTAGCTAGGGTTTTGGTCCTCCTTTGCAATTTAAATACTGCATTGAAGCCTCATTGTACATGTTGGTTGATTATTGATAAGAATATCATAGACTTGAAGTTGAGGACAAATTGGTTTTGGATTTTGTGGATGTCTTGATTTGCATGGCAATGGAGCAAGCTCACTTGCAGGATTCATGAACATAGTTAATGGTGATGTTTTTATTATTTAGTACTTGTCTTCTTATGTTTTACATATTATCCATCTTTCTCATGTAGTAGGACAAAAATTTTAGGTTAAGAAATGTTGTTTAGAGGCACCTTAGCTCTGTCTGCTTTCTATTGCTTGTATGCTTTCCTTTGTTAGGTCGAATTAGAGAATTATTAAATGCTCTCTAGTTCCACTTATGCTTGTTTATCTTAAATATGATTTAATGAAGCCAATCTCAAAGTAGTTTCTGGTTGGCCCTGCCCTTTGATGTAGCTTAAACATTGTTTTTAAGTTCTTTTCTTTGAAGTGTTACTAATTAGGGTTTAGCTAAAGAGGTTTATGGTTTTCCCTGCCCTTTTTTTAGTTGATTTGAAGGTCTTTGTAGTTTTATTAAGAAAATTAGTAGTTCCCTACTCTTTTATCTTTACTATATGTTGTCTTAAATGTTTTATTTGCCTGAAGGTGAAATCACTAGAGGACTTACAAGGTTCTTGCTCTATGGTTCACCAGATTGTTGTCTTAATATTTACTTGCTAGGGTTTGGTCAAAGAAGTTATTGGTATGCCTTGTCTTTGGTTATTTCTTTATTCATAGTGATCTTAAAGGCCATTATGCATGGATTCTTAACTGCCCTTTTCACCTACTATGTTCACAATTTAATGTTCACTTCATTCACATAAGCTTTTAGATCCATTTGGCTTTGTTAGACTTGCCCTGTGATATACGCTTAACCTATTGTGGTACTTTTGAAGACCTTTTGCAGACTCCATATCCCAATGGTTTAAACCTCTATCACTCTATCTATTCTGCTTGACAACCTACCCAACCAACCAAACAAACAAACAAACCCTATCCTTATAACTAGCCTAAAATCAAAACCCTAAAATCATACAAGTTACATCTTCTAGACAAATATAGAGAGAGCCCTCTCTGAGTCCAGGAAGGCTAGGTCCTAGGACTCCAAATATTGGTTTGATGTTACCCTTGTACATTTCGTCTTGCCAATTTGACAAATTACGGGGACGTAACAAGTCGCATGTGTGCAGACTCAAGAGACCAGACATTTGCTATGCAGTTAACCAGCTGAGTCAAGCTGTGGTTAAGCTGACCGAGATATTTTGGAGGGAGGGGAAGCGTGTCTTGGAGATATCTCAGGGGCACTACTGAGTATGGATTATGGTACATATGGATGGATGGAGTGAAGCTTCAAGGCTTCACCGATGCAGATTGGGTAGGCAGTCCATTAGACATAAAGAACACATAAGGAGGGATCTTCAACATAGGATCGACAATAGTTTCTTCATACAACAGGAATTAGAGATCTGTGGCACTCAGTTCAACCAAGGTAGAGTACATGGCAGCCATTCAGGCTACATGTGAGGCCATCTAGACAAGGAAGATTCTGGTTGGTTTTTTTTGTTTTTAGATGGATTCGAAGGTGATACATTGTGATAACCCGATTTGGATTAACCTCTTGTTAATCCAGTATTCCATGAAATGTCCAGGCATATAGACATCTGGTGCCATCATCTCAGAGATTCTGTTCAGAGGCGCATTATGTTACTTCAGCACATTCCCACGGAGGATCAGAATGTAGATATTCTGACGAAGGCGCTTGCTAGGAGAAAATTCGAATACCATAGAGGCACGATCGGGGTAGTTGATAATCCCTTTCTTGTTGAGAGGGAGTGTTGCAAAGTCAACAAGAAATGTGTGTCTAATTTAATTTTCCCTTAATTAAATTGGACAATAAAATGTAATCTTATCTCATAATCACTTGTAATAGTTAACTGAGTGTGATAAACTCAGTTAGCTCATGAATTTCGAGTTGAGAGTGGTTGGTGAGGCATGTAGAGTGATTCTATTAGTTATGGAGTTCGAGTTACAGTTAGTGCATTATTTTAATGCATGATAAATTAGTTAACTCAATTTATTGAGTTAAAATCAGTTGAAATATTTGTAACTGTTTGTTGCACTAGTGAGAGGTCATGTGAATTAAATTAGATTTAATTCACATGCAGTGATCTGTCATGCAACTGATGATTTACTATTAATAGTTCCAAGCATGTCAGTTCCAGTGGAGACCCAGTTGAGACAAAGGTCAAAGGGATGTTAAATATCATTTTTATTATTAGTAGGCTTCCCGCATGCAGTAAAAAATCAATAGGATTGCCCATGAGCGTTGTGCATTTTTGGAAAGCTCAATTTCCTAAAGAATAGGGATTGCTTTCCACATGAATTGTGCAAGAAAGGCAGGCTGAGTAGAGGCTAAAAATTCACTAAGTGTTGGTCGATTTTGTCTGGATCAGTGTGAGACAGTTGTGAGAATGCAAAAGACTCTTGTGAGAAGAGCGCATTGTAATTGTTTCATGATTCCTTGGTGAATATACAATAAAATATAGAGGGGTTTTGAGTAGTAAGATTTTCCCGAGAAAATATCTGTGTTTTGGTTTGATTTTCTTCTTTCTTTACTTGTTGTGATTGGCGATCGTGTTTATTTTCCGCAATTAATTTGTAGAAGGATTCAATATCTTTCTTTAGCATATCACATAATCAGAGTGAATCCATTGATATACATATTGTTTGTATAATTTCTACAAAAGGCACTAGAATATAAAGGAGTCACATCCTTCTATAAAGAGAAAATAATGGAGAGTGAAGAGTAGGGATTATGGTTACAATATGAGGATAAGAATATAAAATTATTTCATAAGTATGCCAATTGTAGAAAGAATATAAACGTTGTTTGGAAAATTGACAAGGGAGATGGTCACAATCCTTTTAATTTCCTTAATTATCTCTATAGATAGACAAAAGATTGTGCATCTAGTTATCAAGCTAGGTTTCATACACTACAAGGAAATGACCCTCTAGTGGATGTTTTTAAGGAACCCCTTATAACAATACCCCATACATCCATTTCTAGCAGAGGTTACTAGAGGAGGTTGGTAGGCGGAGGGTTTTGCAGAGGTTTTCCGCTCGGTGCGCACAAAACATTGGCACACCGGACACCATTTTCTCCATACACAACCGCCCGATGCATCATATTATTGTAGAGCACCGGTGCTTCACAACTCTTTCGCGCTAGTGCATCATAAAACACTGCGCCAAAACAGAAACCACCTGGTGCGGTATTAAGAAATCGCACTGGTGCATCATAAAACATTGCGCCAAAACAGAAACCGACTGGTGTGTTCGTAAGAAACAACATCGGTGTGCCTATAAACCTCGCGCACTAGAATAGGGTTAAATAAAAAAAATTATGGCCAAAAAACCACAATTTTCACTTTTCTCAGTGCTCCAGAGCTCTCAATCACCAGTGCGCTCTACAAGAGAAAGCACCGGTGCGCACAAAACATTGGAACACTGGACCTCGTGCGCTCTGTACACACCCGCATGGTGCGTCGTATAACTGTAGAGCACTGGTGCTTCACAATTCTTTCGCACCGGTGCATCATAAAACACCGCGCCAAAACATAAACCGCCCGGTGTGGTATTAAGAAACCGCACTGGTACATCATAAAACACCGCGCCAAAACAGAAACCGACTGACGCGTTCGTAAGAAATAACACCGATGTGCCTATGAAACCCATGCACCAGATGAGGGTTAAATAAAAAAAATTACGGCCAAAACACCCCATTTTTCACTTTTCTCAGTGATCCAGAGATCTCAATCACCAGTGCGCTCTACAAGAGAAAGCATCGGTGTGCACAAAACATTGGCACATCGGACACCGTGCGCTCCATACACTGGGGCATTGTATTACTGTAGAGAATTGGTGCTTCACAACTCTTCCGTGTCGATGCATCATAAAACACCACTGTTTTTAAGAAACCGCACCGGTGCATCATAAAACACCATGCCAAAACAAAAACCGACCGGTGCATTCGTATGAAACAGCACCGGTGTGCCTATAAAACCCTGTGCACCGGAACAGGGTTAAATAAAATAAAATTACAGCCAAAATACCGCATTTTTCACTTTTCTCAGTGCTCCAGAGCACTCGAGCACCGATGCAATTTATCCTTGTCTGAGCCGCCCTGACATTGGTTCTCCCTTTTCACCCATTGCACGCATTGCTGTTGTGCATTGCCCACCAATCTCCAGCTTGCATTTTGCAAAACGGTGGGCAAATTTTCTTTTGAAAATTCTACAACCAATATGCCTCTTCGATGGCAAAATGTACAAGTTTTTTTCTTGTTTTTCCATAATTAAGATTTTTAGTGGATTATAATTTCAAATAACCTTAAAATTAACCATTTAATATATATATATATATATTTTTAATTTTTAATTTTTAATTTTGTTTTTGTCACGCGGTGCGCTCGAGCCATTTGGCTCGCACCGCTAAGGGGTGATGCCTGTAAAATTTACAGTCCGCACCACCACTGGTGCTAACGGTATCCACACTATGTCCGGGGCGGTACCGAAAGGCGCATTGCGTTATTTTAAAATTTAAGAAAGATTGTGGTGCGGTCATTTAGCTGGTCGCACCATTGACCATGGGAATAGCAACGCGGTGCATTGACGGAAATATCTACCTTGGTGTCTATCAGCGCATTGCATTCAGCATTTCGACAGGGTCAACGGTGTGGCTTGGTAAAAGACCACACCGTTGACTATGTAATTTTTCAGGAAGTCGGTGCGCTGACACAACTATACACGACCTGGTGTATATTTTATTTAGCACACCGCTCTTATGACACCATACATAGTCCACGGTGCTTTAAAATTTTTCATGTGCACTGCATACGGTGCATTGCATGTCATCTGGGGCACTTCCCCTGGTGCACGACAAACAAACAATGCGCTAGAATCAGTGCATCACTGTTTTTTGTGGCGCATCGACTGGCCTATTTTTTTTTTCCCAAAAAATTATATATGTATATTCCTAAATACATGTCTCATTTAATAGATTTTTTAATCTAATATGTCAACGATTCAGAGAGAAGAGGGGGAACAACAGCAACAACAGGCGGAGCAGTATGACATGGTTCACCTGTGGGAGGCACGAGAGAGGGAGAGAGATGCGTACCCTCGTCCTATTACAACAACTACCCAGGGTGATATATATTTCATTACAGGGCTATATATATATTACACCCACTGAGGAGGATATATATTTCATTACAGGGCTATCGAGGAGAGGGGTAGATTTTCCCTCGTTCCCAGAGGTTCTAGCTGGTTGTGTAGCAGGGAGTCGGTTAGTTTACTCCCAGAGATACATTGGAGCATCAGTACTGTCTCCTGCAGATTTTCAGGTCGCTGGAGGTCAGTTATGTATTGGTGCATTTGGTAGTGAGGAGGTGCAGTGCCTCTGACTTCTCATTTCGACCATTTAACACAACACCAGTGACGGGAAACACATTAGTTGCTCGCTTCTATATTATGTTGATTCTTTAGTACAGGAGCCACGACTTGTCAGGTGGTCTCCCATTTTTTTGTAGCAGTTCTGTACATCCTTAGATAGATGTCGTGCTCATGCATAAGGGAGGGTCAACTTCCCTTTTTATTCAAATCTTTTTTATTTTATTTTTTGAGAGGTTTCCAGAGATGAGGCCTACTTTTGTTTGGCAGCCTCGTAGGCCGATGTTGGAGGCACGGATTCACATGTGGGGGCAGATGATGCCCAAGAGGGGCGAGACTATGTTTCCAACCAGGATATCGCATGATGCACTGGACTTGCTAGCCAGTATTGATGAGCTGCATCCCTTCATTATGGTCCCCTATCCTTATGTTGAATTGGATTGGTGAGGGTGTGCCAAAATCCTCTTCACAGATGATGAGATGCCAGATGATAGAGGTAATATTACTGTTTTATTTAAATTTATTCTAACATATTCTTTAACTTATATTAAATTATGTAATGAAATTGTCTAATTACTATTGTGTACTTGTATATATTTTGCAGACATTGGCTCTTTTGATGACAAGGAGATGCCGACACCACCACATGATCTAAGTGTGGATCCTGATGATGATCAGAGCATGCCAAATCCCGAGGATCATTAGGAGGCTGGTGCAGAGAGACATGCTCTTTCTGGTGCACCGGTACCGCCTTTTGCTAGGCACAGTCGACTTGATACTAGATACAGGATGGAGTTGGGCGACCAACTCAGTGCATTGATTGTTGAGGCGGGCATCAGGCCCACTCATTACAGAGACATACATGCCAATGATAGGCTATTACAGATGTGGAGAGGCATGCCGCGTGACATGTACAGCCTGATGTGACATGTCGTAGGAGCTACGACAGTTGTTACGCAGTTGAGGAGGACTATTGCACGTTATAGGTGTGGTTGAGACACAACATGTGATGGACAGTCCACGAGAAACGACTCATTGTCTCATGATCGTTAACCTCGCGCTGCGCTAGATGAGCATGAGCCTCCACTAGAATCTAGCAGCAATCACCATGGAGATGAGGCTGGACCATCAGCCACATCCAGTGAGCATCCTGCAACATCCATCAATACTCATGATCATGAGCAAGCTGGACCATCGACCATTGAGGCTGCACCATTGACTGAGCAGGCCTCGACTAGTACTGCTATTGATGTTGTACCACCAGCTGATCCATGAAATTTATATTATAGTTGTATATTTTTAAAATTATTCAGTTATATATATATATATATATATATATATATATATATATATATATATATATATATATATATATGGTCCATGTATTTTATGTTCATATTGCAGTTGTACTTAATTTACATGTGGTGATCATCATGATGTGTATATTGTCAGGTCATGTTAGATATGTTCATTTAATATGCAGCTTGCAGCTGATAGATGTGTATGTGATAGCATGAGTTATTTGACATGAGATATATATTTGATGTTTGTGTTGTGCTGATGTTATACAATGCTAATTGTGTTTTGTTAGATGATCATGATCTCGATGATGTTAGCGAATTTGAATGTGTTTTTTAGTCGAATATGATGTTTGTACGATGGTTATCCTGATCGTGATGTTTATTAATCAATTTAATATTAAATGACCATGATATTTATTAAATATTATGTCGTGATTGTAATTGAAATTTAAATTTTAATTGTATGTAAAATTGTATTTGTATTTGTAATTGTAATTTTAACTGTAATTGTATGTGAAATATTTAATGCAAATTTTTTTATTTTTTATTTTATTTTTCTAAATAAGACTAATTTCTATTAATGTAACATAAAATACATGGAGGTTCAGGCCTCTGCAATCCTAGCTTATTCTGAAGGCATAATTCTTAAAAATAACAAAATTGGGACTGCCCATGAAGGGGAAACCAGTCCAATAGGTTGTTTTGTCACTGCCCACAGAGAGGAAACCAGCGTTGCACATGTAAAAGGATGAACGTTTGCAGTCCTCAAACAAACTTTAAAACCAGAAACCATATAAAAAGGCCCAAAAAACTTGGAACCAGAAACCAGAATCCAGAAAGAACATGAGTGCTTAAGTGTCATTTGGAGAATGTCTCTTCCACAATCAGACACCTATAGTCATTGGTGTCGTCAGCTAGCTTGTCGTGGGTGGCGTCCGCTACGTTCCGGGGTTCCTTGGTGTCACGGACTTTGCCAGGAGCGTCTTTACTGCTCTTCCATTCTTCACTGCTACTGTCAGAGCCTTTGCTTATGCTACTGGAAGCTAGGTCACTCTTGTCAGCTGTAGACAGAGCGTCTTGGTTGGAGGACTTCTACAGTTTTATGGGACGAAGGCCAGCCACACTAGTGGGTTCCTCTTTGAAGGAGATGGTGATGGTAGTGGTTATGCACGGTCGGTCCAAGGTGCACAGAAAGTGGAATTGAGCAGACTGGGTGGGTTTTGGAGAGGCGGTCGTTTCCAACTGAGGCAGCGGTGGGGATAAGGTAGTGGCAGAAGGATGCGGAGGTGGAGAGTGGGACCGTCCAAAAATTCTAACATGGCCATGCCCACTTCGAGTGGCTTGATAGCGTCCATGTGAATGCTCCACTTGTAGATTTGGTTTCCATAGCAGCAAGACTTGTAGATTTGTTGGCTTAATAGCAAAAATGGCTTTAATTATAAAAATACACGAGGTATTTATAATAATTATTTATTAATAAAATATGATATAATAAGATGATTGAAAGTTACAATGAGGTCATGCTTTTATACCTATGCAGGTACCTTTTCACGAATGGGCATGTCTTTTAGACATGCCTTTTCATTAACCTAATGACTATTTTACATAATCCCTATTTAACAATTAATGACTATTTTAATTAAATTTGTTATGAATTATATTCATAACATTGCCTCCTTCTCGAAAAGCTTTGTCCTCAAAGCTTAATCTTTCGACAATTTTCATCACTGGGGATTATCTGCTAAACATGTCATTCTTCACTGGTACCTTGGCATGTATAATTCTCCAATAATGCTTCCTTGAAACTGGGTTCTCCTTTATATATATATATATATTTTTCTAAATAATTATTATTACTATTATTTAAATAATATATATATATATATATATATATATTCTCAATTCAATATTGAATTTGTAATCACGTGAAGGGTAAACAAGCAGGAATCTGTGGACAATGATGAATCGATGCAATCAATCAAAATATTTCGAGTGTTTCACAGATTCAGACTTTACGGTGAGAGCTACTTATTTATTCATCTTCTTCGTCGTACGAGCTTAATATAAGTCGTCTGATCCTTTTTTGTGGTTTGCTCAGCCGGTTATCATTAGTGTTTCTAACTGAAGATTGCCTGGTCGAGTCCCTGGAAACATTACTGGTTCTCGCCGAAGTATTTTTACTAGTTTGTTTTTTGCTCCGCTTTCGTTGGCCATGGTGGTTGGAAGATTATGAAACCTACTGCAATCAAATTTGACTTTGTACACTTTTTTTTCAACATCTTGGGTTGGCCGAGAACTCGACGAGGCCGAGCCCGAGGCCGGGACTGCTGCTTGGAGACTACAAGTAGATGTCTGAAACCATTGTTGCTGCATTAATGGCTTTTTATCATCGGGGAATTTTGAATCGATTTCTAAAGTGGAAATGGTCTCGTCAATGGCTGCAAGAGGGATCTATTCATGCCTGCCCACTCCTCGCAGTGGGATGTCTATGTGTTTCGTGAAGTAAACGCTGGCTTCGTATACTTCCGTTCTTTTTCCATTTAACACGATGATTTGATGATGATTAGTATCAGAAAACAAATATGTGTTTCCCATCTTATCTGCAGAGATAGAACCTTTTGAATCAACCTGCCGTAACTTGGTTACACCGTTTGAATCGACCCGGGCATCCTTTTGACTCACGTTAAACCACCACAATGAGAGTGGGCCAATGTAACTGGAACTAAGATCTAAATCGGTGTCGATTATGATATGAATTACAGAGCTCGATACAGAAATGGGGGCCTTCAATATAATGTCGATATATCTGTATTCACCTCCGGGCACTCTGCTGCAGCTCTGCCATTTAACTTTACAGATCGCGGCATTGTATCTAGCATGCTTCCAACGTTTCACAAGGGGCCGACGAATGCAGCGACCGTCACAGTTTTCGTGAGCGCAAACCAGTCTCAAATCCATCTCTTCCATAACCAAAAAAACTGCATTAACATAACGCTGAATATTTCTCCCCTCTGCAGAAATTTCTGATACCAGATCTTCAGGGGTCCTATGTCTCGTCCTACTGTGTACATGTACAGGATTTGGATTCTTGTCATCTACAGACAAATCCCTTTCAAAACCTGGAGAAGATCTGCTCGAATGCTTGTCCTCCATGTCTCCCACATTAATATGTGCACCAGGATGACAATTGTGCTTCCTTTTTCCATTGGCAAACAATGGATGGTTTCTAACATTTAGCTTTGATTGTTCCTTGTAATCAGACAGTGAAGCTGTATTTTTATTTTCCAGAGGTCCGCCACTTGAAAAACCACATTTTTTTTTGCTAAAATTTTGATGTAGGCATTCAAGCTTCGATTCAAATGGATCTGTAAATAATTTCCCTTGCCATTCCCTCGTAACCGCCTCCAGGATATCTAAAGAAGAATGGGGAAGTGCTGATTCTGACGAAAATTGCAGAACATTTTCAAGTATGGCAGCATAACCAGCATTAACATCTCGAGCCATTACATTCTTCGCATGTAATCTGCCAGCTAAAGCAATTTCATTAGCCAAGGGAGACAATCTACCATTGACATTCCCAGATTCACCTTCCTCCATTTCAGTAACATTTTTATAATATTGTACTCTGATTTTTCCCATACCAATCTCTGACCGTTGGCCTGGTGAATCACAGAGAGAAATCCTAGATGTAACACATGAATACGTTAATTTTTCTGTGGAGCTCAAATAGATATCTGAAAGATCGGGAGCGTATTCTGATTTAAAGTTGATCTTCTCTGTTTTACACGTTTTATGTGAACTTGAAACCTCTTCATTTGCTCCTGAATCGACTGTATTTCCACTTCCATCTTCTTGGATGCTCTTACTCTTATTTTCAGCAAATCCCGCAGTTTTTGCAGAAGCATGGTTGTTTTCAACCAATGGTGGTGTGCGGCCATTAAGAGGGCTGGATACACGAGCATATTTTTCTGTTTCCTTACTGTTGCTGTCATCTGTGATCTCAAGGTTATCTGGGTGTTCATTATTCTCTTTATTTTTAACTATATTAGATGAGCTTCCTAAACTTGTTATTGAATTATATGCACTATCAAGACTAACACAATGTCCAGAATGACAAACATCACTAATGGAAATCTCATTTCTTGTATAAAAGGCACATATATATCCTGCAAAATATTTGTCTCTACACTTCCAAAATTTCTCTTCCTTTTTTCCTTCAATATTAGTTGGTTGTTTTCCTTTATTACGCATTGGTGGGGGAATGTATTTGCTTGAATTTCCCATGGATGTTCTACTTGATTTTCCCTTGGCATAACTAACTGCCTTCTCATTATTACAACATTTTTCATCTTTTTTTTTCTCATGATTTTCTTCTTTTTCTTTTTCCACATTTTTGTGAAATTGTTCATCTTCTCTATTATGGATTACTACAGAAATTTTTTTACAACGTGCAAATTTTTTTTTATAACCGTTTGTGACTTCTGCACATGAATTCTCTAATTGTTGAAGCTTTTCTAGAATTTTATTAATTTTTTCACTTTCTTCACATGACCTTTCTAATTGCTCATGATCTCCACGTATTGGCACATAATGTGGTAAACTATGTCCATAGGCTTGTAAACTTCGTTCGTAGGCTTGTAGAATGATGTTGTGTGCCATTGCTTCCACTTGTCCTCAATATGGCTCTGATACCACCGTAGCAGCGGAACTTGTAGATTTGTTGGCTTAATAGAAAAAATGGCTTTAATTATAAAAATACACGAGGTATTTATAATAATTATTTATTAATAAAATATGATATAATAAGATGATTGAAAGTTACAATGAGGTCCTGCTTTTATACCTATGCAGGTACCTTTTCACGAATGGGCATGTCTTTTAGACATGCCTTTTCATTAACCTAATGACTATTTTACATAATCCCTATTTAACTATTAATGAATATTTTAATTAAATTTGTTATGAATTATATTCATAACAGAAACCAGAATCCAGAAAGAACCCGAGTTCTTAGGTGTCATTTTGAGAATGGCTCTTCCACAATCAGACACCTATACTCATTGGTGTCATGAGCTAGCTTGTCGTGGGTGGCATTCGCTACATTCTGGGGTTCCTTGGTGTCACGGACTTTGCCAGGAGCATCTTTACTACTCTTCCATTCTTCACTACTATTGTTAGAGCCTTTGCTTATGCTACTGGAAGCTAGGTCACTCTTCTCAGCTGTAGACGGAGCGTCTTGGTTGGAGGACTTCTACAGTTTTATGGGAGGAAGGCCAGCCACACTAGTGGGTTCCTCTTTGGAGGAGACGGTGATGGTAGCGGTTATGTGCGGGCGGTCCAAGGTGCACAGAAAGTGGAATTGAGCAGACTGGGTGGGTTGCAGAGAGGCGGTCATTTCCAATTGAGGTAGAGGTGGGGATAAGGTAGTGGCAGAAGGATGCAGAGGTGGAGAGCGGGACCGTCCAGAAATTCCAGCATGGCCGTGGCCACTTCGAGTGGCCAGATAACGTCCATGTGAATGCTCCAGAGAAGAGCGGGGAGTATCAGAGTGGGATGAAGGAGAGGAGTGAGCAGCTCTGACTCTACTGCTGCAGTGACGGTAGCGCATGTGATGGAAAATATGGGGCATGGTGGAGTAGTGGGGAGAATGAGAGCTTTGATCAGGGCGAGGAACCAATGGAGCCGAGCACGCAGAAGCAGGGGAACGTCTGTCCATAGGGACGAAATTCAGATGACAAAGAAGACTCTTAGAGAAGTGCAGGATAGGAGCCACCTCAATGCAGCAGAGGAGACTACAACACCGCCCTGTAGGCATTCGGGAGCTCGGCTCCTAGACTCTAGGGGGGAAATTGCAGCTCAACGGCAGAGGCGAAGGAGGAAGACAACCAGGCATATTCATTTTGAAGGACTGGCGATGGCATCGACAATTGAGCGGAGTTAATTTCCAGTTGTGGGAGCGGTTGAAGCAATTTAATTCCCGCCGCTGAGACCCTTGGGTGGCCATGTGGCTATGTGTAATATCCCAAAATGGGAACTGCTAGCAAGGCATGACTGGAAAATGCATTTTCCAGGAATGGCTACTACAATATTTGAAACCAAGACCTAGATCCCTTAGATCAGAGTATCTAAGACTGAAATCCAAGAGGTGGCTCAAAATAAATCTCTCTAGGTGGGTTAAACAGGTCTCCCACACCTAGTTGTCCTTAGAAAATGCCCGATGAAGGGACTGCAACAAATGCAAGAACTTATAATGTAGCAACATCATTATTTTAATGAGCCTAAGTACATTAAGATGTGAATAGCCAAAAATTGTGTAATATATCAGAAAAATAACACAATTCCTTGAGGAAAGAGTCACTCAAGCAAGGCAATGCAAGCCTTAACAACACATGTACAAGGAAATGAAGAATACTGCTACATATGTGAAACCCCTGGCTAAGACAACGCAGTCTATTATGGATAACTACTGCAAAATGATATCAATACATGGATATGGAAATGTATGGCTCAAATAAATGGGGGAGCAAGCTCTAAACCCCTGTAAAACAATAATACAACAATCCTGAGAAGGATTGGCTAAAATATACAAATTGGAAAAAATGCCAGAGTTGCTAGGCATCAACTGCAACTCAGAAACTAGAAATGGATGGAGATAGTTGAAGATGCTGCAACTGATGGCTGAATCTCATCCAAAGGATCTATCAGGTGAAAGGTTGATCCTATCACTGAAGACCTTGCCCTCCAATCGATAATGCAAGACCCCACAACAAATGCTCAATGAAAATAATGCAGTGACTGAAGTAAACTGCACTGTAGGGGCAAGATAATGAGTTGGCCTAATGGAAAGATCTGCAATAAGCTCCAATGGCTTCCAAACTGATCTCACAAATGAAATAGAGACTCCTGCTCTGAAAAACAAGTGATGGAAGAGGTGTTGTGATCCCTCATTGCAACACCCTGCAACACAACATTATTCTGCTGCAGAAATAATGCTGTACTGGAGGAGGATGCTTGGCCTCAAACCTGGATGTGTGGAAAATCAGTACAACTCCTTCAAGAGGCTTCTCAAGAAAGGAGAAGGGTTCCTAAACAGGAAATCCTTGTGCTAAGCAGCACAACAACTCAACTAAACAATTGGGACTGCAAATAGTCTAAGCAGACAAGAAATCAATAATCATATGCATGTGTGACAATGGCTGCCTTGCCTTCCTTTTAAACAATGAGATCTCCCTCTCCATGGGTCCCACTCTTTAGGGTTTCCTTAATCAATGAAACTTCCCTCCTCTTTCTCTGCGCTGTCTTCTCAAGCAAGCTACACCCTCTTAGGCAGCGCTGTTTGACTTGGTCAAACTTGACCTAACCTTCTTGCAAATGTCTCTTTTCACACATGAGGGTGTGAAACCTAGTTACATGATGATCCCCTTTCATACCAAGAGGGATTTATCCATGTTTTTATTATGAATGGGCCTTCTCACTGATCCAGATTTTATGCAGGATCTCTGAGAAGAGATGTGGCATACGCAGACCTCTAAACTGTGTTACATTGAGGCTCGCAGGCCTATTACAGACATAATGGAAATAAATGAGCTAGGGTACTGGCAGCGTATCCTTGAGAAGATATGTGGCGGCTACCAGCCCCTGAACTGTGTTATAATGCAGACATGATGGGAACAAGTGAGCTAGGGCACTGGTAGCGCTTATCTCTGAGAAGAGATGTGTTGGCTCCCAGCCCCATAAATTGTCTTTCAATGAGGCTCGAGGGCCTATTTATTGTTGAGAAACAATGTAGAATCTGAAACGTCCAAAACCCTAACCGTAGGAGATGAAGCGCCAAAACTGTGGGCCCCGTTTGGGTAAATTGGTGGTTCAACTTCCCGGGGACGTAACTTTGGCATCCGATCTCCGTTCGACGCGCTCAATAGCTCGTTAGAAATATCTGTCCGAGGAGTACAACTTTTGAACGAGCAACATTGGTCCATGGACCTATGTTGCTCTCCGTTTTCCCAAAAAACATCGTTTAGGGCCTCAAAACGGCTCCGGAAGTTCAGGACCCAAAAAACTGCTAAAAATAGTAAGTTTTGTTGCAACTTGAAAATTGAAAGAACCGATGGTGGGGGTTCAAATGGAATAGGTGGGTGGCCACCAATATCCACCTGGATCATTAAGCCCCCAAAACGGCTCCGAGAGTGGAGGACCCAAAAACCTGCTATAAATAGTAAGCTGTGATGAAGCTGAAAAACTAAAATAATTGATGCTGCGGGTCCAAATGGAATAGCTGGGAGGCCACCGATATCCACCTGGATCATTCCTCCCTCCTTAGGAAGAAATGGTCTCCATTGCGCTAAGTTCCTCCATGGGGGGGGCCGGGGGAATTTTGTTGAACTTGGTGTTGGATTTGTCCAGATGTCGCTTTTAATCTCGTTGCGTACGTGCCGGATGTAGATGTGCCACCGCTGGGCAGCCATTGAAGGATCTGAAAAAAAAAATTGTCCATCATCGCGTTCCTCTGTTTCTCGAGGGTATCCTCGAGCAAGATTTTGACAGGATCTCCTGCTCCCTCGTCTTTCTTTCCTTCCGCCATGGGGGGTCGTCGGGGTTGCGAGGTTGAACTCCTTATACCATGGCCGCGTTGGGGACATGAAGAGAAAAACAGAGAAAGAGCAGACCCGCTCTGATACCACTGATCCGGATTTATGCAGGAACGCAACAGAATAAACACATAACCATAAATACAGAGATGCAGCGGAAATAACACTTCATTTCATTAATATCAAAGAACTGAAATTTGCTTACAGACAATGGAAATAAAACTAGCTAGGCGCCGTGCCGTATCTCAGAAGAGATGTGGCATACGCAGGCCTCTGAACTGTGTTACATTGAGGCTCGTAGGCCTATTACAGACATAATGGAAATAAATGAGCTAGGGTACTGGCAGCGTATCCCTGAGAAGAGATGTGGCGGCTACCAGCCCCTGAACTGTGTTACAATGCAGACATGATGGGAACAAGTGAGCTAGGGCACTGGTAGCGCTTATCTCTGAGAAGAGATGTGTTGGCTCCCAGCCCCCTAAACTGTCTTTCAATGAGGCTCAAGGGCCTATTTATTGTTTATAAACAATGTAGAATCCGAAACGTCCAAAACCTTAACCGTAGGAGATGAAGCGCCAAAACTGTGGGCCCCGTTTGGGTAAATTGGTGGTTCAACTTCCCGAGGACGTAACTTTGGCATCCGATCTCTGTTTGACGTGCTCAATAGCTCGTTAGAAAGATCTGTCCGAGGAGTAAAAATTTTGAACGAGCAACATTGGTCCATGGATCCATGTTGCTCTCCCTTTTCCAAAAAAACGTCGTTTAGGGCCTCAAAATGGCTCCGGAAGTTTAAGACCCAAAAAACTGCTAAAAATAGTAAGTTGTGCCAAAACTTACAAACTGAAATAACTGATGGTGGGGGTTCAAATGGACTCGATGGGTGGCCACCAATATCCACCTGGATTATTAATGCCCCAAAACGGCTCTGGGTGTGCAGGACACGAAAACCTGCTATAAATAGTAAGTTGTGATGAAGCTGAAAAACTGAAAGAATTGATGCTGCGGGTCCAAATGGAATAGGTGGGAGGCCACCGATATCCACCTGGATCACTCACCCAATTATTCAACTCCTAAGTGAAAATAGCAAAATTTAATATTCCAATTTATTGAAGGAAAGAATTGGAATATTACAGTCCTTCCCTCCCAAATGTTGCTTGTCCTCAAGCAACTGCAAGGATAGAACTGAGAAGTTTCTCCCAAGGCATGGAGACTTAAAAGTGTTGGGAAAACATCTTCCCCAAATGGATCCTCCATCCCCAATCAATCATCCAAACAAAATGAGTCACCTCCCAACATGGCAACTCCTGAAAATCTCCTTGCACCTCAAGCTCCAGAAATGAAGGTGGGCTGAAAATTTGAACATGGTAAGCATCATAGCCTACCTCATGTTGTCCTTCTCTCCACTTATGGTAAATGTAGAGTATGTGATGATCCTGGGCTGCAAAATTATTCCCCTCAAATGGCAAAGTGAAGAACAATCCTCCAAATATTCCTCTTCCAACAATGAAGAATAAGCTAGCCCAAAATATTTCATCCATGATGAATAGGACATGTTCATCATAGAACATCCTAATGAGAAGTTTGATGAAATTTTTACATGATGATACATGATACAAACAATGTCTCAAAATGATATAACGCAGTCTCATCCACTTCATCTTCAGAAAATAGTATGGCAAGTATCTTGCAAGAATCATCACATCTACTAATGAATAGTAATGGATGAATGTGTCAACAATAAATGACCAAATACTTTCCCATGGCTATATAATGGATGGCTATCAAACTCATGGTCCAACCCAAAAGAAAAAAAATAGGTGGCTGTGGTGGCCATATCTCCTCCCATGCTCCCATTAGAACATGTAGCGCAGATAAAAATGTGGGAATTCTCTCCCATCAAGGACACATCCAACTCATGTGTCTTTCTCCCAATCATGCTTCCAATACAAATCAGATCCATATCAGCAAATGAAATCATGATCAACAACAAAATGAGGAAAATGCTGAAGGTTTCATGTGGTGCAAGAAGGTACCAAAAATTTTCCCAATAGTGACAGCGCAGTTTTCTAAACTGCTGCTTCAGAAAATTACAAGGCAAAATGTTCCTTGATACATAGTGAAACATGTATGTCATTATATGGCAAATAGTTGGATATAAAAACTGAACATACATGTAATGAGAAAACATTTGCCCAAGGCCACATAAAATATGGCTGCCTCCATCATGTAGGTTGGCCCATTTGAGATCATGGAGCAATATGAAAAGCTTGCCCTCTTGTGGAGCAATGCACTGCATAGTAAAGGTAAGAGTATGAAAATTAATGAATGTAAAAACAAACTCCTTGCCATATTCCGAAAGTAATATGGTACATGGATCCATGAGTGAGTCCTCCATAGTGTTTAGGCATGCTATGAAGAGGAATGAACCATGTGCTACAAGAAAATCATCCTTCTCATGCTTGGAAATCCAAGTAAAGAAAAATATGTCATAGTGATAGATGTCTCTATCCACTACTCTATCATCCTCACATCCTCCTTGTTCACCAAGTGCATACAATGTGAAGTGATCTTGGGGACACTCCATCCATAAGCCCCTGCTCCCAAGTGATAGTGCTGTGCGCTGATGCAAATAAGCTCCCGCCAATACAAAGCTCTATTCTTTGACATGCTCCTTGTCAAAGACTCCTCTAGTAATGCTGCTGCAAATGTGGAATACCTCAGAATATGGAAGTGCTCCCAAATCATCTAAGGCCAAGGATTAGCCCCTTTGCACCATGAGAGTGCCCTCTTCTACTCCTGTAAGATCACACAACATATGAGAGAAAATTTTCCCTTGCTCTCTCAAGCACAACTCAAGCAACCAAAGTGCTTGCTACCTCCTTATGCTCCCATCATACAACTCACGTGATGAGGACAAAATGAATGTCATCACAACACCATGCATCCATACTCCATGATGCCCCATGATGCAAGCATCCTACCAACTCTTCTCCATCCCCATCCCCCTAGGAAGAGGACATGCCAAGTGATGGTCAAACTCCTTCAAGAGGAGCCAGCGCAGCCAAGCCTCTTGCTTCTCGGTATCATAAATTTACAAGTAGCCTCCCAGCTCCTTGCTTATCAACCACATCCACTCAATCACTTGTGGATGTCTTCTCCTTCTCTTCATCCTGGTACTCCTCTCGTGAGGGCTACCATCCTCCCAAATCAGATTCCTGTCCTTGCACTCCATGGGATCCTGAAATGTAATCTTCTCAAGGATCAATTTGATCCTATAAGGACCCAAATAGGTGGTAGGAAAAAACCTCCCATCATGACTTGTATGGTTCAAGGAATGTCCAACACAAGCATGAGAGATGTTATCCATCCTACGATGTCCTCCATCTTCTATCTGCTCCTGTGAGAAGGGAAGAAAATCCTTGCACTCCATGATGTGTTGAAGTGCACCTCTAATGAGATCTCTCCATGAGACCTCCCTCTCAAAAATAGTCCTCCAAAACCAATGAGGTCTTGGATATACTGAAAGTAGAAGTTTCTCTTTGAGCTGAGAGGATCTCATTGAGAAAGGGTCATTTTGAAAGGAGAAAGGGTGTCTCACTCCAAGATGTCTACTATCTTCCTTCAAGTCTTCAAACCCAACCTCACATGTGATATGAAATCCAACAATGGCTCATGAGGATGATGGTTTATTCCCTCCTTGAATGTTTCCATGTTGCACAGCGCAGTGAAACCAAGCTGCTCTAGATCAACAATGGGATTTGACCCTTGGTCATGCAAAAGAAAATTTCCACAGCTGTCAAAAGAATTTGCTGCAATAATAGATAGTGGAAATTCTTTCATACCTTGATGAGATCTGGGAACTTCTTGTAGGGCTGCAATAGTTCCTTCCTCCAAAGTGTTGGCTGCCCCAACTGCTGCTGCATGTGGCTGCTCCTCTATGAGTGTGACAACGTTATTACAATACTCCTGAAGTGGTGGTGTGATATTTTCTTCCTTTGTTCCTTCTCCATCAAAAGTTTTGATCAACCTTTGAGTGAACTTTGCAAAAGTTTTCACCCTTGCATTGCTCAAGTGGCTGAACCACCAAACATAGGCTACACCCTCCAAGTGCAGCCCTGAAATCTTAATAGATTCTTCCTCCACTACAGGATGTAGTAGGAAAAAGGCTTCCAGCTTCCTCACCCAAGCTCTTTCTGTAGATAACCCATCAAAGGTAGACAACAGAAATCTATTTCCTTTGATTTCTCTTTTGCTGCAGGGTCTCTTCTCTTCCTTCAACTGGATGAAATGTGGAAAAGCTAAAGTCTCCTTGAAGGCTTTAGGTTGAAATTTTTACTCAACAAGGTACTTAATTAGAATCAAATGATCCAAGTATCTTTCATGCTTGTCTCTTTCTTCTTCATGAGAATAGGAAGTGCATGGTCCTTCCTCTTCTCTTTCTTCCATCTTCTTTACCTCCTTGGTAAGGTCCTTCCTGGATCTGAAAACTGATGAGAGCAAGCTCATCTTCTTCAGCATCTTGATCTTCTTGGGCTGAGACTCACAGGCTGAGCCAAGACTATGCTTTGATACCACTGTAATATCCCAAAATGGGAACTGCTAGCAAGGCATGACTGGAAAACGCATTTTCCAGGAATGGCTGCTATAGGATTTGAAACCAAGACCTGGATCCCTTAGATTAGAGTATCTAAGACTGAAATCCAAGAGGTGGTTCAAAAGAAATCCCTATAGGTGGATTAAATAGGTCTCCCACACCTAGTTGTCCTCAGAAAATTCCCAATGAAGGGACTGCAACAAATGCAAGAACTTATAACGTAGCAACAATGTTATTTTAATGAGCCTAAGTACATGAATATGTGAATAGCCAAAAAATGTGTAATATAGCAGAAAAATAGTACAATTCCTTGAGGAAAGAGTCACTCAAGCAAGGCAATGCAAGCCTCAACAACACATGTACAAGGAAATGAAGAATATTGCTACATATGTGAAACCCATGGCTAAGACAGTGCAGTCCATTATGGATAAATGCTGCAAAATGATATAAATACATGGATATGGAAATTTATGGCTCAAATAAATTGGGGAGAAAGCTCTAAACCCTTGTAAAACAATAATACAACAATCCTGAGAAGGATTGGCTAAAATATACAAATTAGCAAAAATGTCGGAGTTGCTAGGCAGCAGCTGCAACTCAGAAACTAGAAATGGATGGAGATAGCTGAATATGCTGCAAATGATGGATGAATCTCATCCAAAGGATATATCAGGTGAAAGGCTGATCCTATCACTGAAGACCTTGCCCTCCAATCAACAATGCAAGACCCCACAACAAATGCTCAATGAAAATAACGCAGTGACTGAAGCAAACTGTGCTGTAGGGGCAAGAGAATGAGTTGGCTGAATGCCAAGATCTGCAATAAGCTCTAATGGCTTCCAAAATGATCTCACAAAGGAAAGAGAGACACCTCCTCTAAAAAACAAGTGATGGAAGAGGTATTGTGATCCCTCACTGCAACACCCTGCAACACAACATTATTCTACTGCAGAAATAATGTTGTACTGGAGGAGGATGCTTGGCCTCAAGCCTGGATGTGAGGCAAATCAGTACAACTCCTTCAAGAGGTTTCTCAAGAAAGGAGAAGGGTTCCTAAACAGGAAATCCTTGTGCTAAGTAGCACAACAACTCAGCTAAACAACCGAGACTGCAAATAGTCTAAGCAAACAAGAAATAAATAATCATATGCATGTGTAACAATGGCTGCTTTGCCCTCCTTTTAAACAATGAGAGCTCCCTCTCCATGGGTCCCACTCTTTAGGGTTTCCTTCATCAAGGAAAATTCTCTCCTCTTTCTCTGCGCTGTCTTCTCAAGCAAGCTACACCCTCTTAGGCAACGCTGTTTGAATTGGTTAAACTTGACCTAGCCTTCTTGCAAATATCTCTTTTCACACATGAGGGTGTGAAACCTAGTTCCATGATGATCCCCTTTCATACCAAGAGGGATTTTATCCATGTTTTTACTATGAATGGGCCTTCTCACCCAATTATTCAACTCCTAAGTGAAAATAACAAAATTTAATATTCCAATTTATTGAAGGAAAGATTTGGAATATTACACTATGCCACTTGCTAGCCCAAGAGCCCACCAAATGATCTCCCCCCTTAATCACCCGCATCCGGGAAATGTAAAATTTTAATTGTAATTGTAATATTTAATTTATTGTGAAATGATTGTAATTGTATATATGACAAATTGTAAAATTGCAATTGTATGTAAAATTCTAAAATTGTAATTGTATGTAAAATATTTGTAAAATTGTAATTGTAATTGTAATTATAATTCTAATTATATGTAAAATATTTGTTAAATTTTAATTGTATTACTGTGAAATGATTGTAATTGTATGTAAAATTAAAATTGAAATTGTAATTCTAATCGTAATTGTATGTGAAATTGTAAAATTGTAATTGTAATTTTAATTCTAATTGTATGTAAAATATTTGTAAAATTTTAATTATATTAATGTGAAAATTTTTATTGTATTAATGTGAAATGATTTTATTAAATTTGTAAATAATTGTAAAATAATAAATCTAGAATAATATGAATTTTTGTAACATAATAAAGTTTAGAAAATAGTGAAAATAAATTCATGTACTTTAGAATTATCATTATTTTATTATGATCTTACATACCAAAAAAAAGAACTTTTTATAGTCTGGTGCACTTATCATCGTAACACTCACTGATGCGTCTTAGTACTAAGACACACCAGTGCTTCAAAACTGTTCCACACCGGTGCGTCATAAAACACCATGCCAAAACATAAACCTCGATCTTATGAAACCGCACCGGTGTGCCTCTAAAACCTCGCGCACTGGAATAGGGTTATTCTGTAAAGTGCAGTATTGGAGCAACGAAGGGTTCGAATCACAGGCAAGAATTTTTCTGAGGAGATGAGGGTTTGAAAAGATGAGAGTTCGTATTCCGGCTAAGAAGTTTATAGCAGAGAAAATGAGTGATTCAAACAGAAAGATGGACAGAGACGCTTACAGGGATGTAGACGGCTACAGATCTCGACAGAGTACAAAAGGAGAAAATGAGTACAGTTTGAGACTAGCAGAGAGCATTTGGTTGAGGCTGACGATAGGGTTAAGAGGTCCCATGATGGAGAAATGGAGAGCAGAGTTGATGGCAGAGAAAGATCAATCAAGGCAGTCGATAAAGCCAAGAGGCACCATGAAGGGAAGGATTCTCATTCCCTTAAGGACAACAGAGAAAGATCAATTGATGTTGTTGATCGGGCTGGTAGGTCCCATGAAGGGAAAGATTCTCCAGAATGCGTTTGAAAGAAGATGGGAGTATTGTCCGAGCTTCGGTTGGCTTACATAAACTTTTACCGGTAAAGCTGACGTCGCATAAAATCACGAATTCGACTTTCAATTGAACCTGAATGGCATCTCTAACTTGTCTGAGCTGTGATCCTATGGATGAAACCAGTAAAAATTCTGCTTGTATTATAAATGAAAATCTAGTGACCATTTCTGTGGGAAGATAAGCATAGATACCTACAGCTACCATATTTCCTCCTGCAAATCGGTTTCCCATTGGAAAAGCTAATGCAATAGCCCATTTTGCAATGTCTTTCCTCTGCTCAACCCTATACTCATTTTCTACGAGAAAACATTGCCTCCACATGTAATAACTGCATCGTCTAGTCGAAAATCAATCTTCTTTTGCTAAAAATTTTAGAATGAAGGACTCATTGTCATTGCTCCCAGAACATTAAAGGCCAGTTCTCGTAAAACAAGGATTGTATAAATTTTTTAAGATCAAGATAGAAAGCACAAAGGAGAAAAGAGGAAATTGGATGCCAAGATGGAGGAGGAACTTACAAATGAGCAAGCAGATCATGGGTTAGAAAGCAGATCATGGGGCACCTTTTCTTGTTGCAGGTTATGGAAAGGTTCAAGTTTCTTTTTCTGAAAGAAGAAGAGGTGTAGTTTTGAAAATAAATGGCCCAAATACTTTCACAGAAAAATGTACATTTCCAACATGTCTAAAAACTAAAATATCTCCAAATTCAATAAACTGCTTAGAAACAAAAATTTCCCAACCATTTGTGAAAACTACCCATGTTAGCATAGCAAAGGTTCACATGCCACACTTTCCCACTTGGGCCATGTAGTATTGCATCTTCACATGCCCCGCATTGCATTCTCTCCACATAATCAGTGGGGACCTCTTGCAATAAACAAAATGCAATGGAAGAATAGTTATTTCCATCAAAAATTTATCCAATTCCAATTCTCAATTCTAATTCTCAAGAATAAACAAAATTCTAATTCTCAATTTCTATGGTTGGAGTTCACTAAATTTTGGTGTACACACCTAAAAGTAATTTCGGTGCCTTAACCGCAAAAAGAGGAAAATTGAAAAATTGGTGGCAAAATATTTTCAAAAATCTAATTTCATAAAATAATTCTTTAAATACTAAACACTTTTCATTATTTCACTATTTTTGCTAAAATTTTTAGCCAGAGATTTGCAGGAGACATACCTGGAGCAAGAGAGCACGAGAGCATTGTGGAGCAGCAAAATACGTTGGAATAGAAGTATTCAGACAATCGGAAACCAAACCTCTGGTGATTAAAACCCTGTATCATAGAATTTCAAACAATCTCGTGATTTAATGTAATGTTCCTTTTTCAGGATTATTCATAAATCAAGCATAAAAAATGCATTTACAGAAAAAAATTCAATAAAACATTAAAATGGACACTTGGATCCCATATATTAGTCAATATACACTCTAAATCCAAGAATAGATCTGAAACAAATCAAACTAGGTGGGCTAAACAGATCTCCCACACCTAGGATGACCAAAAAATGCTAAAACCCCAAGACTATAGAATGCCGGAGCAGCTGCTAAAGGGACTGCGCAGTCTAAGAGAGGGTTTACACATAAAATGATCAGAGAAAAATATATCTACTCATGTATTGATAAACAATGCTGGAGAACAAAGATCTAAGCTCCCTTTACAAATACAAAAGAAATCGATAGGGTTTCTTGTCCAAACACTCTGTATACAAATGTGATATTCAGGAAATCAGTGAATTATCACTACAAAACTGAAGCACCTGAGTGTACAAGGCTGAAGTGTTTCTGATGTGATGTAGATTCCTCAAGGGCTTCCTCCCTTGAAAGGATGAACCTCTCAATCACAAGGAAACTCAGCAACGGAGCCACCAAACCATGCAATGAGCAATGCCTCCTGAATAACGCACTCCCTAGAAGAAAAAACGCTGGGAGGGTATGAGAAATGTGTGGTCTGATACCACATATCTGAAATATGCTCTAGATCTCTCCAAACAGGTCTCTCAAGTGAAGGAAACCTTCCTCCAAAGAGAAACTAGCTCAGAAGCTGGGATTCCAATCCCTTCCACTGCTGCACCCAGCAACACTGCACAATCTCCGGAAAAGCTGTGCTGATGTAGATGGGTGAAACTTGGACTGAAAACCTGATGTGGAAAGATTAATAAAAACTCTCCCAATGAGCTACTCAAAGGAAAGAGGTGGGATTCCCGCCCGGGAACACCCAGTGCTAAACAACACTGCAGCTTGCTAAGCAGCAAGCAGCAACAATTCTTGGCAGCCAAGACTAATAATAATATACAGCATAACATAATGAATAATGCTGCCATCCTCTTCCTTATATAATATGTGAGTTTTCTTGCCCTTGGCCTCACTCACTTTGGTTACTTCTAACCCAAGTTACATTTCTCTCCAAAATTGCGTTTTCCAACCTAGGATTCCTCCTCCACTAAAACTGCGTTGTTGACTTAGTCAAAGCAGCTTCAATTTAACCTTGTTCACACATGGAGGTGTATTATTATGTTTGAAAGAGTGTCCCCATTTCACAATTGGAGTATTTTATTCCTCCTTAGGAGACTTATGGGCTTTTCTACCCATTTATTTACCGGCTACAGCTACTGTTAACTCTAATGTTCCATTTAGCTTGGAGGCTAAAATTTTGGAACATTACAGTTCTCCCCTCAAAAATATTTGCTTGTCCTCAAGAAAATTCATAAGGAGAAAAAAATTTCTCCCCTCTTCCTCATGTGGCCTCCATCAATAGCCTCCATCACTGCATCAAGAGAATCTGCAAATAAACTGTCATCCAATGCTTCCTCCCAAGTGTGCAAAACCAAAATGTCTTCATCAATCCAAGGTGGAAAGTGTGAATGGAAACCTGCTAGCTGTCTCATTGCCTCCGCAAATTAGGAGTGATGATTAACATGGTGAATGAATTCCTCCCTTACCCATGCTATCATCCAAATGAAGTGAGTCACCCTCCAACATGGTAACTCATGGAAAGTATCCTCCACCTTGTGCTCCTGAAATGAAGGTGGGCTGAATGAATGTACATGATAGGCAAGGAAGCCTATCCCACACTGTCCTCCTCTCCACTCATGATAAGTGTAGAGGGCATGCTGATCTTGGGCTGAAACATGATTGCCCTCCAATGGCATGAAGAAGATTGAGCCTCCAAAGACTCTCCCTCCAAAATCATGAGTCATGCCAACCCAAACCATTCCATTCAAGATGAATGGCACATCATCACCACATGGCATCCAAATCAGAAAATGGTTGAAGGTTATGTACAAGTTTGGATGACACATATGGTCTCTCTGGTGGATACATCGCAGTTCTCCCAACTGCTGCTTGAGAATGTCATATGGCAAGTGTCCCTGCAACAACTTACAAGCTGGATATGTATGTTCTCCCAACATGGGAAAGTAAGCATCAATGTCTATCAACTGTACATAGATAGAATAACTATACACTTTCCCAAAGTCATGTATAGATGGGCTACTATCATCATCAACATTGGCCCTAAAGTGACCATGAAACCTAGAAATACTCTTGCTCTTTTGAGGAGCAATGCACTGTGCAAACATGGTGAGAAAGTACAAATACTCAATAGAGTAATCAACAAGTACATAAATGCATTCTCTACCATACATAGTGAGTTGGATGAAAGTGAGATCCTCCAATAAGTCCTCCCATGATAATCTACTCATAGAAATCTGCAAGAAGAAGGGATACCTCCTCCCTTTGTAATATCTCATCCATAAGATCATGCTCCTATGTGATAGCGCTGTAGGCCTCTGTAATAAGGCTCCATGACACCTCTCTTTGAAATTCCATATGCCAAAGTCATCCACCATCATGCTGCTAAGTGAGAAGATCTTCTCCCTATAGGGAAGCCTCTCATGATCCTCCAAAACTGAAGGGTAGCCTCCTTGCACCATGAATGTGCCTTTCTTCTCTTTAGAAACATCATGAAAAGTATGGAAAGAATTTTTCCCATACTCTCCCAAGTGCAACCATAGCAACAAAAATTTTTGTTGTTGCCTCATCTCTCCCTCATACAAGCTTCCTTCGAACAAAAACACATCAGCAATAAATGGAAGCAAGATACAATAGAAACAAGTTTCCAGTTGACAATCGGAGAGTGAATCATGGTCCCTCTCATGGAACCAATGCAGTGCATCCTTGGCCTGCATCAAAATAAGAAATAACAAGTGCTTTTCCAGCCACTTTTTTGCTTCCATAGTCATCTCATAAAATGAAAAGATGAAGTTATAATATGGTGTCATTGGTGCACACCAAGAGACATATGGCTTCCCCCACAGCTCATAAAAAAGATAGCCAATATCAATGCTACAAGTAGTTGCAAGTAGATCATCATATAATATGCACGAAGAAATATTTCCTCTTGTCACATCATGCTCCTCAAACAAGGGAAAGAAGTATAATACAAAACATGAAATGATACCTCCTCCATTATGTACTTGAGGTCTTGAGCTAAAATGGCTCAACTGGAAATTCTCCCTCACTCCCAATGAGTAGGAAGGTGGATGTGACATCCTCTCTATCACCATCTGGGCTATGCATCTCTCCATATGCTGATATATGTCATGTTGGATGCCCTCCCAAGTGAACTCCTCCATCAACTGGAAATATGCATCAAATTGCATAGAAGATAAGTCCTCATGTGCTGCATGTAGCAGCTTCTCCTTGAGACTAGAAGATCTAGTCAAGAAGATCCTGCCATAGGAATAGATGAACACATCATCCACCATGTATCTTTCATCTCCATCTGGGTCATCAAGAATCATGCATGCACCAAGATCCTTGGAGTACTCTACCAAAAGTTGAGATCTCCAATAAGGATCAATACTCCTTAGTGACAGTGCTGGTGATATGGCATGTGAAGCTCTACTCATGCTGCTGCCTGCTACTTTGACACCCCCCATGCCAAATTTCTCCTCCAAACTCTTCACCTCTCCAAAACCCAAGAGTGGTGAGTCCAAAGACAAGATATCTCTTATCCACTGAAGATCAGGTGGCCTCCCAGGTGGAATGCCTCCATGAAGTGAGACATGAATGTCAAGAGTAGACTGCATAGGTGATTGGGAAATCTTGCCCCTGCTTCTACAACACAAATTAGTCTGCCTCTTCCTTGCATTGGCTCTCTAAAATAGAGAAGGGTGTATGCCTCTCATCAAATGATGCTTCTATTCCTCCCTTCCTCCTCCTTCCAGCTGCAATGCTGCACAATCATGCTGCTCACTGATTGTGCTTGGACCTCCATGTATGAGATCCTGGGGAACTTCTTGCAAAGATACAAGAATCCCTCCTGTGGGAGCATGTGCTCCTCCCTCCTCTGCATGAGGCACTGGATGTGCTCTAGATGTGACAACGTTGTTGTCTTCTTCTCCATTAATGTGTGTAGGCAACATCTCAACAATTGGATCCCTTTGTGAAAAAGTGATCCCCATGCCCTCTTGTTCAAGAATATGAACTGGAAGTTTTTCTTCCGACAATGTGTAATGCAAGACATCAGCTCTTCTCATGGTTTTCTGAAATGGAGTTTCATCCATCACATGTAAGGGTTTTGTTTTCTCAAGTTTTCCTTACTCATGTGTCTTAGGAATTTTTTCACCAAACCTCTCCATCAATGTTTTTATGAATCTTGCATAAGAGAAAGTATTGGCATTCTTTAAGGAATAAGATTCAAGAATCCACCATGCATGAGCCTTACCTATGAAATGCAGCGCTGCAACTCTGATAGCTTCAACTCCGACAATATGGTGCAACTGCAAATAAGATTTTAGCTCCTTCACCCAAGCTCCAACTGAACATGTAGGTGATCCGGCAAAAGTAAATAGAAGAAATATATCTGCATCCTACTACTAGCTCTTCTCCATCTGGATCTTGCAAAACTCTTGGAAATCAGTATGATCTCTAAACCTCTCAGTTTGAGATTCATACTCCCGCAACAAATCACTAAGAGTCATTCTCTTAGGCATTCTTCCTCCTCCCATCCATCTCAGGATAGCTCTGGGCATTTGACTGCACTGTGCATCATGGAATACAGCTGCATGCTCACACTCACCATGTGAAAATCTAGATTCAACTCTAAAATTAACCTCCTTTGGATATTTCATCTCTAATCTTATTTTCTTCAGCTCTCCTTGAAAGCACTTCATAGATTTTGGAAGAAGCTTTGTGAGTCTGTCTCTCTTTATTTCTGCACATACTGAAGCTTGCTGGCTTCTGTCCATCTCTCATTATTCTGATAGCTGGATCTCACAGGCTGTGCCAAGAGATCATGCTTTGATACCACTGTAATGTTCCTTTTTCAGGATTGCTCATAAATCAAGCATCAAACACACATTTCCAGCAACAAATGCAATAAAGCAGTAAAATGGACACTTGGATCCCATATATTAGTCAATATAAATTCCGAATCCAAGAATAGAGCTGAAACAAATCAAACTAGGTTGGTTAAACAGATCTCCCACACCTAGGATGACCAAAAAGTGCTAAAACCCTAAGATTGCAGAATGCCAGAGCAGCTGCTCAAGGGACTACGCAGTCTAAGAGAGGGTTTACACATAAAATGATTAGATAAAAATATATCTACTCAAGTATTGGTAATCAATGTTGGAGAACAGATATGTAAGCTCCCTTTACAAATACAAAAGAAACGGGCAAGGGTTTCTTGTCCAAACACTCTGTATACAAAGGTGATATTTAGGAAATCACTGAATTATCACTACAACACTGAAGCACCTGAGTGTACAAAGGTGAAGGATGTCTGATCTGATGTAGATCCCTCATGGGCTTCCTCCCATGAAAGGATGAACCTCTCAATCACAAGGAAACTCAGCAACGGAGCCACCAAATCATGCAATGAACACTGCCTCCTGAATAATGCACTCCCTAGCATAAACAACGCTGGGAGGGTATGAGAAATGTGTGGTCTGATACCAAAGATCTGAAATATGCTCTGGAGCTCTCCAAACAAGTCTCTAAAGTGAAGGAAACCTTCCTCCAAAGAGAAACTAGCTCAGAAGCCGGGATTCCAATCACTTCCACTGCTGCACCCAACAACACTGCACAATTTCCGGCAAAGCTGTGCTGATGTAGATGGGTGAATCTTGGCCTGAAAACTTGATGTGGAAAGATGAATACAAACTCTCCCAATGAGCTACTCAAAGGAAAGAGGTGGGATTCCCGCCTGTGAACACCCAATGCTAAACAACACTGCAGCTTGCTAAGCAGCAAGCAACAACAATTCTTGGTAGCCAAGAATAATAATAATCTACAACATAACATAATGAATAATGCTGCCATCCTCTTCCTTATATAAGATGTGAGTTTGCTTGCCCTTGGCCCCACTCACTTTGGTTACTTCTAACCCAAGTTACCTTTCTCTCCAAAAATGCGTTTTCCAACCGAGGATTCCTCCTCCACTAAAACTGTGCTGTTGACTTAGTCAAAGCAGCTTCAATTTAACCTTGTTCACACATGGAGGTGTATTATTATGCTTGAAAGAGTGTCCCTCTTTCACAATTGGAGTATTTTATTCCTCCTTAGGAGACTTATGGGCTTTTCTACCCATTTATTTACCGGCTACAGCTGCTGTTAACTCTAATGTTCCATTTAGCTTGGAGGATAAAATTTTGGAACATTACATTTAATTGATTTAATTATTATTATTATTATTATTTTTAATTTTTTAATTTTTTTAATTTTTTTAATTTTTAATTTTTAATTTTTTTAATTTTTTAATTTTTGAAATTTAATTTAATTTTTAATTTTTAATTTATTTCTTATTTCTTATTTTTATTTTTAATTTTATTTATTTATTTATTTTTTTATGCAGTTTTTTTAACTTTTTCTGTAGTTTTATCTATTTTTACCCTAAACCCTTCATTTTTTTTTGTTTCTACCCTTTCTTCTACATGTTTCTGTGATTTTAGAATTAGGGCTTTTTATTTTAGATTGACATCCAACCCATGGGATGACTTGCATAGTCGTATCCCAATCTATTCGGCCCCCGTGTGAATTTTTGGAAAAAATGGTTTTTTTTTAATTGGTGTGCCCTGCGTAACCTAGCGCACCGGTGCGCTGTATTATTGTTATGTTGGTAAATCCTCTCTGTGGACAGAGATGATCCCTCTAGCCCTAAGGTGGGTCTAGTAACAAGGAATCATGCTAAAGTGTAGGTTCCTATATATTCGAATGAAAAAGGATGTGATAAGATAGCGTACCTGTGGTCCAATGTTGTTGTCGGCAATCGTAGTGGTGATGAGAACTTCTCGCTCCCGATTCAACAAGTCACAATCCCTTTGCTTATTGCGCTTGGACACCTGCAAAAAGATCAGAAAACGACAACCACATCCCACATTCTAATTTCATCCAAAATCTACTAGTCAGTCAGAGAAGACTAGCACATTGCATTCGATAAAGATAAAACAAAAGACGAGAACCAGACAATAGTCACTTATATTAATAGGTAGAAAGAAGAGATAAAAACATGCTCTGACATTGCAGTCTCCTCCAACGGGGCTCAGGTGATCTAAAGCTTGTCGGGGAATTCAGACAAGATAAGGGACCTCTCGATGGATTTCTCCTTGTTCTACCTTCTCAATAACTTTGTTATTAAACTATAGCTTAGTCCTTCAAGTTCAGCACTTCAGCGGTATAATTCTCTTTGTTCAGCTTTAGCTAGTTTTCATAAAGAGATACAAAGGAGGAGGTTGGGATCCCTACAAAGGTGGAAGGGAGGCCTGTCCTTTAGGAGTGTTCCAAGGGAGGTGGAAACTACTAACTGAAGGAGGAGGCTCGTGGTTGTTTAAGCTCAACCACTCCCAATGACTCATCCCCGAGGTGGTTGGAATGGAACCTCCGCCTCTATTTTTTTTAAAAATTTCATAAATAGCTTGGCACGGGCATTACACTAGGACAGAGTGCCAAGTGGCATGGGCTTCGTGTAAAATTCCCAGGTCGGCGCGAGGAGGTAAAGGGCTACTCGCGCCAAGGAAAAAACAAGGATTTTCATAGCTCTGCTTAGGGAAATGTCAACAAGAAGAATGTTGCCTTCATCAAAATGGATGCAAGGATGTTATTTACAAAGCATGACACTGCGTATTGGTCACAGAAATGACCCTCCAATGTTCGATCTGGGGATTGCAGGGATAGTGACAAAATGCCGTGTAACAGATGCCCCCTAAAGTATGAGGTCCAAGGGAGAGGGAGGGGAAAAATGCTTTATGAGAATGCATTCAAACCAAACTTTGCTGTCGGAAAACCTGCAATTACAAATAGAACTGATATCTCTGATACATGAACATGTGGCATGGGCGCAACCATCCATAATAGAGTATATAAAAAACTGAGATCTAGGTATGGACGCAACCATCTGGTAGTAAAGATCAAAAAATAGACTCAGGTATGGTCGCAACTATCCAATCAAAGAGTCATGCAATAATTCATGATAATCCATAAAGAACCCGCATCCTGGATTTTATCAGACAAAAATCCAGGGTCTTGCGCTCCATCTCCACCCTAACAAGTACAATTTATAGCATGCGAATATATGAGCTAAAGTCGAACATGCAAGAAAATCGTCTGATTACTAGCCAATGATGAAAGCTGTTAACAGACACGAGAGGAACCGCCAATAATTACAATGGCTCTCAAGGTACACAAGATACAATCCACAGAATGTGAACAGTGATTTGGCGTCAAGTCAGTCGATCGAAGGCCAATGATGTGGACCTTACGTCAAATGCGAAGAACCTGCCATTGAGGCATGCAGGCTCCAAGGTACCAAAAGGGAGTCTCTAGATCAGATTCTTAGATAATGAGCTAAAGTCGACAGGAAGTGACCTGGTCAAAGGAGGGCCATAATTTTTCCCACATCATCGACACGAGACAGAGGAATATGGTGTTTGTGAATCAGGACCAACAGAAAATCAGAGGGAGGTTGAAAAAACTGCAGAGGTGAACTTCTCTTGAACATATTAGTAGCATGACATTGGATTTGGCAGTATTTGACATCAAAGGATCTGAGGTCATGATGACATGGAAAAGAGAAAATGATAGGTAAAAAGAGATTACCTAAACCCATGGAGGCAAAATGACGAAATGAGATGTCCCCAAACCGACACCAATGAAGACAAGTGCCATGTTCAAGAGCGACATACTTCCAACTAAAATCTGGTTCCATTTTCCCCCACCATTTCTGGTGAGTACCCCAATTATTTTTTAAAACAAGCTTGAAGGGGATAGCATATGCTTGCACTATAAGTTTCTCCTTCGGACAAATCGATCCTAGTACATTTTACGAGACATAGGAAGGAGGAACTCGAATAACGTCATGGTGACGAGGTCTGGTGTCATCAGCATTTAACGAGTCTGACAAAGGGAGAACTCGACATCTTTTCATGTTTAGAGAGTTTGAAAAGAAGGCAGAAAAGAGAACTCTAGCAGTCCCTTTTCGTAAGTAGTCTCATAGATCCGAAAAGGTAGAAAACTATGTCTGAGAGAACCTCTTAGTTGCGATAGGCTAAGGTATTCCTTTTTCGTAAATAATTCATCCCAGCCCGAAAAAGGGGTAAACGTATACTGGGTAGATATCGTTTCGAAACCATTTAATGAGTTCAAAATGACAAGCATCTCAGCAATCTTTTCAATTTTAGAGAGTCAGAAAAGAGTTGAAAGATGACTCCAGTAGTGACTTTTTCGTGTTTTTACTAAGTCCGAAAAAGTATAAAATATAACTCGTCACTTCATCCTTGTCACATGAAAACCTGTTGCTGCACAAGAGACATGTATAAAAGCCATTTTTCAAAAATAATACCATACAATAATCGAAAAAACATGCCTTAAAACCTAATTAGGGTTGTGAAAAAGTTATAAAATGCCAAAAATAGTAAAAAGAATTACTTTTCACTTTTTACCTCTTGTGGAGCAATTTTTACCCATTTTGCTGTGCAATCTTGCGGTAACGATAGTGGCCAATCCATTACATCAATCACAAATCCATCAACTCCAGGTAAGAGCTGAGACCCCTCTTGTCATTTGAAGCTATTCCTTTCTTCCTGCATTTGTCAATTTTGAATTTGGGGGGAGAAATTGTAAATTTTAGGGCTGCGCGGTCGCCCTATTTTTAACATTAGGGTGCGCCCATTGGCGCGACTGTTTTGGAAATAGTCACGCCAATGGCACAAACCAATTTCAAGAAATAATACATACCAAATGTCCCAATTTTTTACAAATTCAAGGATAAATATTGACTAATACCACTTGTATGTGTGTGTTTGCAGGTAGAAGAGAGAAAAATGGTCATTGAATGGAAAGAATGGGAACATAGTGAAGAAGATGAGTTAGCCATGGAAAATGAGGGAGTTATGGAAGCCCTCATAAAATGTAGTTTGAAAAAATTCTTCCTCACACCATGTCTCCTAGCCTAGCCAAAATTGCTACAATATCTTATTAGTATATGGGATGAAAATCAAGAGAAGTTCATCCTATGGGATCAAGAACTTGAGATTGATGTTTCCGATGTGTACTTCATCACAGGATTATGACGGAGAGGTGCAGCACCACTCCTAACCGACACTCGACCCTGCATGGAAAACATGTCCATGGTGATAGACATGGTATGTCAAGGAGCACGAAAAGGAACTGGCAGTGGGAAATTTGATATACAAACTATCCCAGATTTGACACTACGTGTGGTATTGCACACCATCACATGTTCTGCGGGATCGCAAGCACCGCACGAAGCAACAAAGACATAGTTGCTTCTTGCTGTGGACTGCATGGCTCTGACCCTCTTCAACTGGGAAGAGGTGGTGACCATAAGCATGAAGCGCCAATTAACCAAATGCAAGAAGACCAAACTAAAATAATTTGGTTATGGATCCATTGTGGCATCGTTCTTCTTGGAACGATTACCAATTTTTCAGCGACAGGAGGTCATAGTTCCGAACCCACTAGTGAGAGAACCTCGGATAAAAAAATTGAGGGCTGTCTTCACTTCTGGAAACCTCCCTCGAAGTAATCCTTCACCACCGATAACTTGCCGAGGGAGCCTTATTTATGGTTCTCAAAGATTTGCTATCTGCAACAATTTTGGTGGCCACCTTTTCATAACTCTCTAAATCCCTCCACTCTTGGTTACTAGAAAGCCTTGACATCTTGTGGTGAATCTTATGTGGGGGTGGCCAGGCGACCTCCCTCACATAATGTTCATTAATTGCATGACGATAGTATTAATCCCGCCAACTCCCTTATCATGGCTCTCACCTCAATAAGAGGTGTTTAACTCATATATTGTTATTTTTTAATTAATAATAATAAAATAATTTAAAACAAATTTATAATTTAATTAATTTTTTTAAAATTTTTTAAATATTGACAATATGAGATGTATCACGATCCAAATATATTGATGTCTATGGACATTTACTAGCTCTTTAATTTATATGGCTATGCTTCTTTAATACCACAACGATATAAATTAAATGACTAGTAAACATGGATATACATCAATCTATGACAAACATTTTATTTATGATTATTATTAAAAATATTTTAAATATTTCATGGAGGTTAAATATCTACCACCTAATAACTATTGATAATTGAAATAAAATTCTAGAAGCCTTATTATGAAATACACACATTTATCAATGCAGTTAAAGCAACCTAAATAAATCTGGACCTATAAAGTGCTAAGAGGGATAAAACCACTCATGGTGCAAACCTCTTTTTTTTATTACAAAATTTTCCAAAATGTTATATATATAGACTTTGAAAATGAGAGGTTTTTTGTAATATTCCCAATTTTCCTCCAGATAATTGGAATATTAGAGTTATTACTTTTCTTAATTAATTAAGTAAATAAGAGTGTGGAGGGACCCATAAAATATCATGGATGGGAAGATGTACCATCCTCCCCAATATGATGATCATGGAGGAAGTCAAATGAGAACATCTGTCTGCTCTCACCCCTGGCTGACCCTAAGTGTAGTCGTACATCCATCACAGACTCAATGTGAGCTTCCATCTGGCTCTCCCCCAAAGGACTATCATGCATGATGTGCATAGCCTCATCCTATGATGATTCATGCTCCATCATATGCTACTCTAGTTGAATCTTCACAAGTGACTCATCACCGATAGTATCTCTCGTAGAGTCCCCTGGCTGCTCACCCTACACACTAGAATACAACTCCGGCCTACTGTCATTAACTTTGCATGACTGCTCTCACTCCCCAAAAGCATCCTCATATGATACCATGGACTCATATGACGAAGAGTCCTCATCCTAGCATACAGAAGGAATTTCCTTCTGTTCTGCCTCTGTCACATCATTTGCATCACTCAAGAATGAGTGATCAACCCCCCAAGGTTCTTTTTAGATGAAGCAAATTCCCTTCCTCCCCAGCTCATTTATGTTGCCTGATCCACCAAACTGGAGTAAATCCTCCCTGGTCAACTGTCTCTTGAATAGCCCAATGTTCTTCTCAACCAACCCTTGGGCTAGCTCATAAGCAACAGGTCAGAGCAACTGCTCTCTCCTCTAAATGATCAAAACCCTAGTCTACAACTCTCGGAAAATGGCCTCACAGTCTCTCATACATGATGATAGGATGGACTACATGTGTGCTATGAATGTGTCAGCATGATGTCTCCTAATGCTGAAGAAGCATTGGAACATCTACATAATTAAGCCATCACATTCAAGATCAAACATGATGCAATATGTTCTGAATGTGGCCATACCTCCTAAAACCTCAAGCTTCTTCCCAAAGGTAGAGCCTGCACTGCTGTTCAAATCCTGAAAGGTCCCTACCATTAGTCTGAAAACTCTGCTCATAATGTCATCATTGTAAGGGACTGTAAGGGCGGTTAGTCTCATGATGTTGTTGAGACAAGCTTCAACTGGAAGTGTGACCCCTCCACAAGTTTCCTTCAAGAACTTGGGTTGTATGAGAGCAAGCATACATGGTTTTAAGGCCCAAATTAATTTTCTCCCATATGACTGTTTTAATTTAGAAATGAGTTCATCAAGTTCCTCAAGTTTGGAAAGAATTCTCCATGTGATCTTCATGTGATTCAAATCTGTCCCAAGCGCAAATATTTTGTTCCCTATTTCTAGTTCTTTCTATAGGCCCCTGGATTGCCCCTTTTGAAGAATGGCATAAACCCCCTTTGACAAAGGCCTATTGTTTTTCTTGGTTTCTTGGTCCATAGAAACATTGTGGTTCAAGGCTTCAAAGACTATGCTTCCATGTGGGTTTAGGAGGTATTTTAAGAACTCCATGTTTATGGCAACAACACAAGGTTATGATAAAAATGAAAGGTACCACAAAAACACCCCACATACATTAATACATTTTTCAACCATCAATCGGAAATGAAAAATAACCTTCCTAGAGTAGGCACTCGAAGTCCCCTGTGGGTAAGGGTGGGATTCCCACGTGGGAAGACCCGTGTGCTAAAAAAAACAACAGACTTAGCTAAACAGCTGAAGCATGCAAAGAAATGTCAAACAACAATACAATATCAATTCCACACTGCTTTTCTTTGCTGCCCTCATCTTCCTTATATCCCAAAAGGGAGAATGAAGTAATACAAAAACACAATAGATGGAAACTACAACAATGAAAAAATAATCTAAATACACCATAAAACTATACATAATAGTAGAGCCATTTTATTATATGGAGGTGGATAAACAAGTGCAACAATGCTCAAAAGATGAGACACTAAAGCTAAAGAAGAAGGCTAGAATGACCCTGAAGTCCTCCCACAAGAGGGACTGCGTAACTATTCGACTGTTGGAAGGAATACTACGTTGTCCCTGCTACAAATGCGGGGACTGCAACTGTCAGCAAAATAACAGTGTATATCTGGTAGTTCCAGAGTTCAGATGATGTCGAGATTTCGGATCTAGGCTCTATGATGAATACCCAAGATTACCTAGAATTCCTCCTCCACTGAATACAACTGCTGAATACACAACAACTGAGTGAAACTGCGCTATCAAGGATGGAGGCTCTATAGCCTGCTACTGGATAATGAAAATCAGCTCAAGAATGATGGATATAGTATGCCAAAAGTGAGGAGATGGTCCCTCACAGGATTTCCAGCTAAAATAATGGAAATTTCCCTACTCCAATAGATCTACAAAAGTGGACTGCACAATCCCTTAGGGAATTGCTGCTGCATGGAGGTATGAAATGTTGGCCTGAATGCCGGATATGAATATGATGCTCCTGGAAGACTGATCTTGAAGAACAAGGTGAAAGGATAAATCCTCCACCGATTTCCAAGCTGAAATGCTAGAAACAACCTCCTCCTCTCAAACCCTCAAGCAAGAATGTGTAATTCTTGAGACTGAATGTTGCATCAATTCCTGATGATGTATGGTAGATCAAAGAAACCTTCCCATAGTAGGCACTCGAAGTCCCCCGTGGGTAAGGGTGGGATTTCCACTCGAAAACACCCATGTGCTAAAAAACACTGCAGACTTAGCTAAACAGTTGAAGTGTGCATAGAAATGTCAAATGCCAAATCCAAATATAAATAGATCAATAATCAAAATCTAATGCCCGCCTTCTATTGCTGCCTTCATCTCCCTTTTATGCTTTATGAGCCTTCCATAGCCCTGTCCCACCCCATAACTGTGTTGAACATGTGGCAACTAGCCTCCATGAATACTGCACTGTCTATCCATATTCTCCACCATATCTGTGTTTAATTCCCACTCTCTCCATCATGTGTGCATTAGATGCACCACTTCTTCCACTATTTCATCATTAGTGCTCTATGATCTTAATTTTAATGCACCATGATCTCATTTTACTTCCTCCATGATCCCCATAATCTTCTCATTAATGATACATGATCTCCACTCTTCCTTCATTAAGAAGCTGCTCCACTACTCCATAATGCAGATCTACTTCTAAATTATCCACACACACACATCAAAATTGGATTTTTTCATCTGTGGGTTTTATGGGTCCCTCCACCCTCTTACTTTTCTTAATTAATTAAGTAAATCTATGAGTTCAACATTGTGTGTAGCCATGAGACAACAAATGTATCACCATGTAGATCTACAACATTGTGTTGAGGAGGTAAATCCTCTCTGTGGATAGAGGTGATCCCACTAGCCCTAGAGTGGGTCTAGCAACAATCAAAACATGCAAAGTTATTGATTCCTAGTTAAAAAATATAGAATCGTGATAGATCGCTTACCATGATTCCTTCGCTGCTGTTGTCGAAGAAGAAGTGGCGCTTCCGTTCCTAGCTAGACAGGTCACAATCCATGAGCTTGCTGAATCCAGATACCTGTACACATGCAAAGAAGAAAGACAACATGCAACGTAATATTTCACACTTTTATAACTATCGATCAGTCAGAGAGGAACGAATGGAATTGCATTATATAATGAAAAAACACAATCATGGAACCAATAGCAGAGTCATGTATATTAAGATACGAGAGAATGATTACAACTGGTGCTCTGACATCATGATCTTCCTTCGACAAGGTACCAATGGGACGTGTCTCATAAAGCTCGTCAGGGATTCGACAAAACTCCCTCTCTCACAAGGTTCTCCTTAGCTTTGCTCTTGATTGTCACTTAGCTATAATTTCCTTCCCAAAAGTTAAGCTAGAAAATGGAGAGGGTAGGTTTTTATAGAGGGAGAAGGAGAGGTTAGGCCCCCTATAATCATGGGGGAGAGTCCTATCTCTTAGGAAAGTTCCATGACAGGTGGAAAACCACTTCCTAATCAGGGAGATCCAGAGGCAAACAACCCAACCTCATTTTGATGATTCGTTCTGAAGTTGTTAGAATCAAACTTCTGCCTTATATTGTTAAAAAAAATTCCTTAAAAGGCTTGGCACGAGCATAACACAGGGACAGAGTGCCAGCTGGCGTGCCCACTAGTGTGCATTTTCCCCATTGATGTGAGGGATGAACTGGCTACCCGCGCCAATTCCAAAACATGGATTTTTAGGGTTTTCCAGAGGAAATGTTCTTCAGGAGAATTCTTGTCCTTATGCAGAAGGATTCCATCAAGGTGTTTTCAGGAAATTTTACTGTTCATAGGTCACGGGAATAGTCCTCCAATGTACGAGATGAGGGATTGCAGGGATGGTGAAAAAATGCTATGTAACAGATGCCCCCTAAAGCATGAGGTCTGAGAGAGAGGGAGGGGTGAAATGATTTATGAGAACACGCCCAACTAAAAACACTGCCATCAAAAGACCTACGAATACAAATACAACTGATATCTCTGATACATGTTATGTGGTATGGGCACAACCATCCATAATATAGTGTACAAAACTGGGATCCAAGGTATGGACGCATCCATCCAGTAAATAAGGATCAACAATTAGACTCAGGTATGGTCACATATACCAAGACGAATGAATACACTAACGGATGCAGTAGCCAACATGGTATTAGATAGAAATTTACACAATTTGTGAAAACATCATCATATGTAAGAAAGATCCATGTACAAAATAGATGTATGTATATATGTCGAGTGTTTGAAATGTGTGCATCATATAAAAGCAAAATATACATGTTTGTTTCAGTTACATCCGGAGATGACATGTCTCTCAAAATATATGCAAATAAAATCCTAGGTGACTAATCAGCATGGTGCTCATGGTAGCACGTCACTCCCACACCAACTGCCTCAGTAAGCGGTGGAGTCGACTCGGTACCCCTATGGTGTGCCTCTGATAAGCTAAGGGAACATTAGCTAAACGAGCATAATCCAAAACTCCATGAGCGATCCCCTCTAAGTTATGTACAAGCTCATCCCTCTCGCCCCCCTCACCTTGAGGGTCATAAAATTAACTGTCCACGAAAGATTCCTGGTTAAAGTTATTTTCCTTAACATTTTGTTTTACGGTTGTTTCCAATGGAAAAATTTCTGGAGTTTACCAACCAAGGAATCCCCTTCGAAGGGAATCCTAGTCCTTTTCCTGCTTTTGGGAATGTTGGTGCTCCTTATATGGAAAAGTTGTCTCTTCCAGGGTTAACTGTTGGTTTGCCCGTTTGGTTGTTTTCAACCTCAGTGGTCCCGAATGACCCAATCTCTATTCAACCATCTCCTCCACCTGAACAACATCATGTTGATTCTAAAGCGGATCCCTCCCCTTCTTCACCCATTTCTTCGTCCTCCTCTTCTACTTCCCCTAGTGAAAGTCTAGATTCTAGTAACCAGGTGGCTAAGAAGAAGAAGAAGAAGACGAAGAAGAAGAAGTCAGATAAAGGAGAGGCTAGCTCTGCAACTATTTCACCTAAGAAACCATCCATCGATAAACCATCCAACCTTCCACGGAAAGTCATATTCCCTTTCATGTTGTGCAAAGATGACCATCTTCTTCGAGATTTCCCTGGAATTCCCAAGGTACTTGAAGTCTGGTCCAACAGTCGTCTGCCATTGCCTTTGGCTTCTGGAAGTCATCTTGGTGGCACATTTTCAACTAGTGCTGATAAGAATCATAAGAAACAGGGTAAGATTACCAATCCCTATAAGTTGTTTGAAGGGCATCATCCCATTCACCTTTTTCCGTACATGAATGAAGCCAAGAGAGTGTTGGAAAACCCTACTATTTATGCACACTGCCTTCCGGCTGGTTACCAGAAGCTTTCTTCGAGCCCTCCATTAGTTGATTCAACGATTGGTCGAGAGTCATCCTTAGTCGATCCCGCTCCCCTGGAAATTCAAATTCAGGAATCTGTTCCTGACCAATCATTAGATGTGGTATTGGTCGACTTAATCCCATCTATGGTTCTTCAGGTCTTTTCCATCGAGAGTGGATCTCATCCCCCTCATGTTCTTCTTGTTTCGTCTGATTCTTTGGACTTGGAGAAAGCTTCTTCTGTCCCTGTAGTTCAAGAAGTTTCTCCCCCTATTCCCGAGATGGAGATCGAGGAAGATGATCCTCTTGCTCTGGTAACATCGAGGGAAAACCATCTCAGTCCGATGGTATCCCCTCCAAGTAGTTTGGTCGCTTCCTTCGATTGGAGTCGATTTGCAGGATACCGCCTTCCGTCTTATGTGCCTTTTGAGATAACAATACAAACCTTTGATCTGGTTGTAACCAAAACTATAATAGATGAAGGCATGTCTGTTAGTATTCTGTCTTTAACTACTTGGCAGGCTTTTGGTTCTCCACCGCTTATGCCCGTTACGCAGAATCTGTTGGCTTTTAACAGAGGAACCAGTCAATCGTTAGGGATCCTTCCGAAGTTTCCTGTTACTTTGGGAGGGAAAACCATCTATATAGACATGATGGTTGTTCCAGACCCCTTGGATTTCAATTTACTCTTGGGGCACGATTATACTTATGCCATGGGTGCACTTGTCTCCTCCCTCTTTCGTGTGATTTGTTTTCCACACAAAGGTCGGATCATGACCATTGATCAGCTTTCATTCTTTGGTCCCGATATGGTAGTTGGCCCACCATCTTCCCTTCCCTGTCTTTATCTACCAGTTGTGTCTTCCCAGGTAAATTATGTGGCTACCTGTCCCGTGCCTACATTCAGTGATAGTGCCATTGTGCATTGTGTGCTGGGGGCATTGGGTCCTGATTTCCGAGATGTTGTTCTCCCATCGGATGAGAACCTATTGGAAGACCTGAATTCTTATTCATCATGATGAGTTTTCCCTGGAGTAGAGTTCATTTTCTTGTGTCAAGCTTGTTAAAAAATGAAACAATCTCTCCAGAGCATAGTTCGTTTTCTTGTGTCAAGCTCGTTAAAAAATGAAACAAGGTGTCCCAATCATAGTTCGTTTTCTTGTGTCAAGCTCATTAAAAAATGAAACAAGGTGTTCCGAGGATATTTTTTCTTCTGTATCAACCTCATTAAAAAATGAAACAAGGTCATCTAAGGATAGTTCTTTTAATGTGTTACCCTCATTAAAACAATGAAACACTTTCTTGTTCCATTCGAGTCTTTGATAAGATCTCGTAATATCCCAATCGAGTATTTCTCTTGATCTCGTAACTTGAACCTTCACTCCATCTGCCTTTCATATGGATTGAATCTTGGGGGGGAATGTACCTCGAATTGAGTCACCATGCTGGGGGCATGCAAAATTTTTCAAGCATAGTTTGTTTCCGTTTCAAGCTTTTGTAAAAATGAAACTGGTTTCAAGCATAGTTTATCTTTGTTTCAAGCTTGTGTAAAAATGAAACCAACTTCAAGCAGAGTTTTCTGATTTCAAGCTTGTGTAAAAATGAAACCATTCCCATTTTACCTCTCGTGATTGCCATTTTATCAGCCTGTTTTGCCAGATGAGCCTTGGTTTTCTCATTCCACCGTCACTATCTGCTTGGCCGATCATATGCCTTCACTTGGTTGTTTTACCCATTCTTGAGGAACCGCTATGATGAGTGGTCTTGTTAGCTAGCCTCTTGACCTTTATCTTGTTCTGAGTAGTTCCACCATCACCGGAACTACTTGCTGCCCTTTATACCACTCATTCCTCCAAGAGGAGTCACCTTTCAACTCTTTTCTAACTCTCTAAAATTGAAAATATTGTCAAGATGCTTGTCGTTTTGAACTCGTTAAATGGATGCGAAGTGATATCTACCCAGTATACGTTTGCCCCTTTTTCGGCCTGGGATAGATTATTTATGAAAAAGGAATACCTTAGCCTATCACAACTAAGAGGTTCTCTCAGACATAGTTTTCTACCTTTTCAGATCTGTGAGACTACCTATGAAAAGGGACAATTGGAGTTTTCTTTTCTGCCTTCTTTTCAAACTCTCTAAACATGAAAATATGCTAAGTTCTATCTTTGTCAGACTCATTAAAACTGATGACATAGGACTTCGTTGTTATGACGTTATTCGAGTTCCTCCTTCCTAGGGCTCGTAAAATGTACTAGGTTGGATTTGTTCGAAGGACAAACTTATATGACAAGAATATGCTATTCTCTTCAAGCTTGTGTAAAAATAAAGAGGTACTCGCCAGAAATGGTGGGGGAAAATGGAAGTTTTTCATCAGTTGTGTCCGTAGTATGTCACTCTTGAACATGACACTTATCTCTAGTTTGTGTCGGGTTGGGATATCTTCACTCTGTCACTTTTCCTCCATGGGTTTGGGAAATTTTTTTGCCTCTCATTCGATTACCAATTTTGTCAACATGACCTATGATCTTATTTGAGTCAAATGCTGCCAAATTCCAGAGTCATGTCGCTGATATATTCAAGAGAAAGTCCTTCTGTAGTTTGTACATTCCTTGATCCTCTATTTCAGTCTTGATTCACACTCATATTACCTTCTCTGTTTCGTGTCGATGATGTGGGATTCATTATGACCCTCCTTCAACGGATCCCTTCCTGTCGACTTCAGCTCATTATCTGAGAAGTTGATCTGGAGAATCCTTTCTGGTACCTTAGAGCTTGCATGCCCTCATTAGGGGAATTTTGAGGTCTAAAATGGGCCTCCTAAGGAAATTATAAAATAATAGTGGAAAAAATCTAATTAGATTTGATGACATCATCAAATTTTAGAGGGAAAAATGAAAAAACTTCTTTTTCAAATCATATTTTCAACTTATCTCCCAAAGTTTTTACTCAAATTTTGAGCGGGAGTACTCGTTGGATGCAGAATTTAATTCCCCATCCAAGGAGTACCCATGTTGCATACTTTCGATGGGTCCTACTACACGAAAAATGAGAAATACATAAAAAAAGTGATTACAATCACGTTTTTTATGTATTTCTCATTTTTCGTGTAGAAGAGTTCATCGAAAGTATGCAACATGGGTACTCCTTGGATGAGGAATTAAATTCCGCATCCAACGAGTACTCCCGCTCGAAATTTGAGTAAAAATTTTGGGAGATAAGTTTAAAATACGAGTTGAAAAAAGTAGTTTTATTATTTTATTATTTTTTAATATTTTTACTTTTTTACTCCAAAAATGGTGAATCATCCATTATGGATGACATCATCATCTTGAATCCTATTGGTTGTTATAAAGTTTATTTTTGTTGTACATTTTTCTTATGAGGCCCATTTTAGACCTCAAAATTCCCCTAATGAATGGCAAGTTCTTCACATTTGACGACAGGTTCACATCATTGGCCTTCAATTGGGTGATTTCACGGGTGTTCGACTCCATCTCACTATTCACATTCCGTGGATTGTACTAGTAGTACCTTGAGAGCCATTGACATTATGGGCGTTTTCTCTCGCACTTGTTAACAGTTCACATCATTGACCGTTAATCAAGTGATTTTCTAGCATGTTCGACTTCAACACGTCTATTCACATGATGGAATTTGTACTTTGATCGGGTGGTGTTGGAGCGCAAGACCCTGCGCTTCGATCACAAAAGTCCAGGTTGCGAGGACCGATGAGTCATTCATGATTATATACATGATTTTTTAGACAGATGGCTATGCCCATGCCGTGGATATATTTCATATGATCCCTTCATTCAGATGGTTGCGTCCATGCCGAGGATCCATTCACATAATCCTTTTCTTGATGGATAGCTGCGACTATACCATGGATTCATGTATTTTCAACAAAGCTTTCAATTATGTATATGTATCCATGCTTGATTTGCAGGTCTCCTGACAACAGCGTCTGGTTCCTTGCACGTACTTGTAAAGCATTTCACCCCTCACTCATGTTCGGACTTCATACTTTAGGGGGCATTTGTTACATAGTAATTTTTCACTATCCCTGCAATCCCCATCTCAAACATTAGAGGGTAATTTCTGTGACTAATTAGAAGTGTCATGCCTTGCAAATACCATCATTGCATCCCTTGCCATGAGGAAAAAATTCCCTCTGTTGACCATTTCCTGAGAAGACCACTAAAAATACCTATTTTTGCCTTGGCGCTGGTAGCCCATTATGCCCTCGCGCCAATGAGGAAAATTAACACTGAGCCTGCGATAGTTGGTTCTCTGTCTTAGTGAGCTGCTCGCGCCAATCTGTTTATGGAAAGTTTTTAAAAAAATAGAGGCGAAGTTTCGATCACAACAACTTCGTGGATGAGTCATAGGGAGTGGTTCGACTGAATAAGCACGACCTTCCTCCTTTGGCCTCTTGTTTCCACCTTATGGGGAAACCTCCCAAGGGATAAGGCCTCCCTTCCATTATTGTAGGGATCCCAACCTCCTCCTCTCCTCTATAAATATAGCCATCTTCCATTGATGTGCTAGTTGAACATGTTCTAGTGGAACAAATAGCTAAAAAAGTTAGCATAGAAGAGAAGCAATCATAGCTTTGGGAGAATAGTGCAGAGTGTGATTGTTTGTGTGTGTTGAGAACATAGTGAGATCTTGGACCTTTGTTCATGAGGGTGTGGAAAACGTGCTTGGATACAGATTTTCCGAAGGAAAGCCTCAACATCAAGGCTTGGTTGTAAACTCTCCTTGTCTTTATCATAATAAAATGCATCTGATGTTTATCTTCCACTCTTTTTTACATTTATAATGATATTTCTAGCATTCCTTGATTAGTTAGATAGGTTGTAATTGTTTTTATGTTTGTCATGGTTTTACGCTTGTCATGTTGTCTTCACTGTATGTACAGGTAATCGAACGTTGGTGGAAATGTGTGTCGAGCTTGAGGAGAGTGACGGATCAATAAGCTTCGACAGAAGACGAAAACATAGCATCAGAATGAGGTAGGTCATCTTCATTGATCTGAATTTCATTTACAATCTAGGAAGGTAGATGTTAGTATGTTCCCGTAGTTTCTAGACCCACCCTAGGGCTAGAGGGACCACCTCTATCCGCAGAGGGGATTTACCTGGACAACAAATTGGCGACTCCACTAGGGATCGAACCCAGAATCTCTGGTTTCGCAGACCAGATTCAGTGTCTTAAAATTAAAATTTTTGAGGAGGTAAATCCCCTCTGCGGACAAAGGTGATCCCACTAGCCCTAGAGTGGGTCTAGCAACAATCAAAACATGCAAAGTTATTGGTTCCTAGTTACAAAATATAGAATCGCAATAGATCGCTTACCGTGATTCCTTCACTGTTGTTGTCGAAGAAGAAGTGGCACTTCTGTTCCTAGTTGGACAGGTCACGATCCGTGAGCTTGCTACATCCAAATACCTGTACACATGCAAAGAAGAAAGACAACATGCGACGTAATATTTCACACTTTTATAACTATCAATCAGTCAGAGAGGAACGAATGGAATTGCATTATATAATGAAAAAAAACAATCATGAAACCAATAGCAGAGTCATGTATATTAAGATACGAGAGAATGATTACAACCGGTGCTCTGACGTCGTGATCTTCCTTCGAAAGGGTTCTAGTAGGATGTGTCTCACAAAGCTTGTCAAGGATTCGACAAAACTCTCTCTCTCATAGGGTTCTCCTTAGCTCTGCTCTTGATTGTCACTTAGCTATAATTTCCTTCCCAAAATTTCAGCTAGCTAGCAAATGGAGAGGGCAGGATTTTATAGAGGGATAAGGAAAGGTTAGGCTCCCTATAATCAAGGGGGAGAATCCTATCTCTTAGAAAGGTTCCATGAGAGGTGGAAAACCACTTCCTAATCAGGGAGATCCAGAGACAAACAACCCAACCTCATTTTGATGATCCGTTCTGAAGTTGTTAGAATCAAATTTCCGCCTCCTATTGTTAAAAAACATTCGTTAAAAGGCTTGGCAGGGACATAACATAGGGACAGAGCACCAGCTGGCGCGCCCACTAGTGTGCATTTTCCCCATTCGCGCGAGGGATGAATAGTCTACCCCTGCCAATGCCAAAACATGGATTTTTAGGGTTTTCCAGAGGAAATGTTCTTAAGGAGAATTATTTTCCTTATGCAGAAGGATGCCATCAAGGTGTTTTCAGGACATTTTACTGTTCACAGATCACGAGAATAGTCCTCCAATGTACGAGACAAGGGATTGCAGGGACGGTGACAAAATGCTATGTAAGAGATGCCCCCTAAAGCATGAGGCCCGAGAAAGAGGGAAGGGTGAAATGATTTATGAGAATGCGCCCAACTGAAAACGCTACCGTCGAAAGACCAACGAATACACATACAACTGATATCTCTGATACATGATATGTGGTATGGGAATAGCCATCCATAATAGAGTGTGTTGGAGAGATAAATCCCCTCTGCGGACAGAGGTGATCCCTACTAGCCCAGATCGGGTCTAGCAACAACCAAGTCACGCTAAGACACAAGTTCCTAGTTACAAAAGACCAAGATGCAATAAGAGGCCTACCTTAAGTCCCACGCTATTGTTGTTTGCAGAAAAGATGGCATTTCCGTCCTTCGCTTTGGCAGATCACAATCCTCTCGCCTAGCACATTCGAACACCTACACGTGCATGAAGAAACAACAACACACAACGTAAAACCTAAAACATGTAACCATATATCAGTTAGAGAAGATATAATTCATAACATAAGACATGAACATATGAATGGAACCATAATCAAAGTCATTTATTATTAATCACAATGAAAGAAAGATACAACCTGAGCTCTGACGCTGGATCTTTCTACGGTGGGTCGACAGGGGAGCATGTCTCAATGAAGCTCGTCGGGAATGGGACAAAGCTCTCTCTCTTCGGTTTGGCTCCCAGAGGCTGTCTGGCGATAGTCTCTTTGCTACTAATTCAACTCTTAGTTCTATGACCATTAAGGCTAGCTTGCAAAGGGAAAATGGCAAGCTTATATAGATGGTGGAAGGGGAGTTGGGATCCCTACAATGGTCAGATTGGCCCTATCCCCAAGGAAGCTTCCATGATAGGTGGAAAATAACTTCCCCTACATGGAGATTTGGAGCCAAACCTCCCAACTCATTTTAGAGACTCATTCAGGAGTTGGTTGGAATCAAACTTATGCCATTTATTTAAAAAAAAAAATCCTTATTAAGCTTGGCGCGAGCAATACACTGGGACAAAGTTCCAGTTGGCGCGCCCTCTTTGGTGAATTTCCCCCATTGGCATGAGGGCTGAACTGGCTGATCGTGCCAAGGCCAAAAGTTTTATTTTTAGAGTTTTTCACAGGAAACTGTCTTCAGAGGAATGATTTTCCTTATCAAGGGGGATGCCATGAAAGTGTTTTCAGGTCATGTCACTGCTCACAGGTCACGAAAAAGGCCCTCCAATGTGCAGGACGGGGGATTGCAGGGATGGTGACAAATTACTGTGTAACAGAGTGTACAAAAACTGGGATCCAAGGTATGGACGCAGCCATCCAGTAAGTAAGGATCAACAAGTAGACTTAGGTATGGTTGCAGCCATCCAATCGAATGAGTCATGTAATAAGTCATAATAATCCACAAAGAACCCACAGCCTAGATGTTTATCAGACAAAATCCAGGGTCTTGCACTCCATCTCCACCTGAACAGAGTACAAGTTCGAGCATGCGAATATGTGAGCTGAAGTCAAACATGCAAGAACATCGTTTGATTACCAGCCAATAATGAAAGACGTTAACAGTCGTGAGAGGAACCACCAATAATGACGATGGCTCTCAAGGTACAAGAGTTACAATCCACAGAATGTGAACAGTGAGCTGGCATTGAACACCCACAGAATCATCCGATCGAAGGCCAATAATGAAAACCTTGCGTTGAATGCGAAGAACCTTCCATTGAGGCATGCAGGCTCTAAGGCACTTGAAGGGAGTCTCTAGATCAACTTCCTGGATAATGAGCTGAAGTCGATAGGAAGTGACCTTGATCAAAGATGGGCCATAATGTTTCCCACATCATCGACATGAGACAGAGGAACATAATGTTTTGTGAATCAAGACCAATAGAGAATCAGAGGGAGGTTGAAGACTGCAGAGGCCAACTTCTCTTGAACATATCGAAGACACGACATTGGATTTGGTAGTATTTGACATCACTGGATCTGAGGTCATGGTGACGTGGAAAAGAGTAGATGAGCGGTCAAAAGAGATTACCCAAAACCATGAAGGCAAGCAGATAATGAGATGAGATGTTCCCAACCCAACACGAGTGCAGACAGGTGCCATGTTCAAGAGCGACATACTGTTGACATGACTATAATACTGGTTCCATTTTCCCCCACCATTTCTGGTGAGTACCCCAATTATTTTTGAAAACAAGCTTGAAGGGGATAGCATGTGCTTGTGATATAAGTTTTTCCCTCGGACAAATCCAACCTAGTACATTTAACGAGCCATAGGAAGGAGGAACTTGAGTCCAATTTTCATCAGGAAGGAGTCCAATGTCATTAGTTTTTAACGAGCCTAACAAAGGAAGAACTCTGTGTCTTTTCATGTTTAGAGAGTTTGAAAAGATAGCGGAAAAGAAAACTCCAGCAGTCCATTTTCGTAGATAGTCCCACAGATCCGAAAAGGTAGAAAACTATGTCTGAGAGAACCTCCTAGTTGTGATAGGCTAGGGTATTCCTTTTTCGTAAATAATCTATCCCAGCCTGAAAAAGGGGTAAACATATACTGGGTAAATTCTTTTTGCAGCTAATTTAACGAGCTCAAAACGACAAGCAACTCGATGATATTTTCAATTTTAGAGAGTCAGAAAAGAGCTGAAAGGTGATTCCAGTAGTGACTTTTTTGTGTTTTTACCGAGTTCGAAAAAGTATAAAATACAACTCGTGTCGTTGTCCTAATCGCGTGAAAACCTGTCGCTGCACAAAAAGCAAGTGTAAAACCCATTTTTTGACAAAGATATAATAAAATATCAGAAAAACAAGTCCCAAAACCTAATTTTGATTTTGAAAAGTTATAATATTACCAATAGTAAAAACTTATTTACTTTTCACCTTTTTACCTCTTTGTAGAGCGATAGTGAGCCATTTCCTTTGCGATCTTGAGGTGATGATTGTGAACAATCCAGTGCACTGATTTGGATTTCATCTTCTTCAGGAAGAGCTGCTTCCATTAGCTATCTTTTAAGTCATATTTCATAGCCTTTAACTGCCATTTGGCATCCCTGAGGGGAGGAATTGAAAAATTAGGGCCTCCGCGGTTGGCGCAGGTATCAGGCACGAACCCGCGCCAACCAACCCTTTTTCACACAGGGGCCATGCCAGGTGGCGCGACTGTTAGCAAAACAACCGCGCCAACTGTGCAACCCATCATTCCACTTAAATTTAACAAAAATAGAGCCAATTAATTGTTGTTTTAAGTACCTAAGGGATCTTACAATGTATTTATGACGAAATTGATGCAGGTTCAAAGAAAAATGGTAATTGAATGGAAGGAAAGAGAGCACAGTGAGGAAGATGAGTTGGCAATGGGAAATGAGCAGTGTATGAATGCTCTCCAAAATTGCGGTTTGAAAAAATTCTTCCTAACGCCATGTCTCCAGGCTCAACCCGAACTACTGCAATATCTGATTAGCATTTGGGATGAGGATGAGGAGAAGTTTAAACTTCAAGATCAAGTACTTGAGCTCGAAGTGTCAGACGTGTACTTCATCGCTGGACTATCACACAGGGTTCTAGTTCCTATCTTGACTGGCACCAGGCCCTGAGGCGAAAACATGACAATGGTCATGGACAGGGTGTGTGCAGGGGCATGCAAAGGATCAGGTAGCGGAAAGGTATACATTCAGACCATTCCTGATCTAGCACTTAGAGTAGTGCTACATACTATTACGTGGGCTGCGGGGTAGAAGGCACTGCACGAGGCTACTAAGACACAAATCCTTCTTGCATCATAGTGCATGAACCCAACAGTGTTTGACTGGGCCACAGCCGTGACTATGAAAATCAAACGACAACTGACCAAATGAAAAAAGACCAAATTGAAACAGTTTGAATACGGGTCAATTTTGGTATCATTCTTCCTGGAACAACTACCTATCTTCCAGTGCCAAGGGGCTATAGTCCTGGATCCACCATTGAGAGAGCCACAGATGACTCGATGGGTAGCATTTATGTCCAGGGCAGGGGGCGGCCAACAAATGTCATGGTGGCCCGAGTTCTTTGGATGGCTCTGACAACAGCTGATCATCGTAGAGGACTGGCCCTATGCGGGCACTGATTTCACTAGAGACCTAGACCTTCCGCTCCCAGAAGGAGAGGACTGGGATGAGGAGCTGGGTAAGACTCTTTTTAATTTTACGAGTTTTATGATTTTTTGGTATACATGCATGTATTAACAGCTGATCTTATATGTATGCAGATGTTGGCCTAGAGAGGCCCACCGGGATGTCACTAGTAGCGAGGAGGACCCCTCTCGCTTATGACCCTCAAGGTGAGGGGGGCGAGGGGGACGAGCTTGTACAAAACTTAGAGGGGATTGCTCGTGGAGTTCTGGATTATGCTCGTTTAGTTTATGTTCCTTTAGCTTATCAGAGGCACATCGTAGGGGTGCCGAGTCAACTCCACTGCTTACTGAGGCGGTTGGTGCGGGCAATGATGTGCTACCATGAGCACCATGGTGATTAGTCACCTAGGCTTTTTATATGCATATTTTTTGAAACACATGTCGTCTCTGGATGTAACTGAAACAAAAATGTATATTTTTGGTTTTATATGATGCACACATTGCAAAAACTCGACATATATATATATATATATATATTTTCTACATGGATCTTACTTACATATGATGATTTTTTTTATAAATTGCGTAAATGCCTATCTAATACCATGTTGGCTACTGCATCTGTTAGTGTATTCATTCGTCTTGGTATATGATGATATGTAATGTAATCAAAATTTCTTTCAAGTAAACGAATACGTAGATACAGTCTTAAAATGCAAGGGTTTCTATCTGAATAATGACCATTGAGCTGTAAAACCACAAGCTGCGAATCTAAATGTACAAGTAATGTGCGAATACCGAGGTTAACAACCTCGTTTAATAATTCCAAAACAACACTATATTCCGCGACATTATTTGTAGCAGGCCCTAGACAAACACCTTGTAAATTAACCAACTCACTAGCAGGATTGTAAATTACCCAGGCTGTCGAAGACAGGTTCCTGGTACTGTGGGAGGCACCATCCGTGAAATCGATATAAGGATTAATAGAAATCTGTACAATCAGGAAGACCCAATGAGCAGAAAAACACTTACAAAGCACACCGCACCACACATGCAAAAAAATGAAAAAATCACCTATTTACATATACTACGCAAGAATGATTTAAGCATAATATTTCTTCGGGTACAACCCATTTCTCGGCTGTGCCAAAGGAAGACCTTCATAATTGATTAGCTCATAAGCCCCATTTTTCAATACACGTTTAACGATATAGGGCCCATGCCACATAGGTTGGAATTTTCTTGCCCCAAGCTTGTCATGGGCTTGATCATACAAGAGGACGAGGTCCCCTTCGATAAAAGAGCGCGGAGAAACAGTTTGATCGAAATGAGCTTTAACTCGCTTTTTCTGTGCCTCGATGACTAAAGTAGCCAAGCGGCAAGTTTCGTCCAATATCTCGAGATATAGGAGACGTTCTTCCTCCAGGGAGGTGTCGGGCAGCAATTCCACATCCAATTTTAGTGAAGGGATCTCACATTCAACCAGAAGAGTAGCTTCCAGGCCATACACCAACTGAAATGGTGTGAATCCGGTTGCACTCTTCACTGACGTTCGGTAGGCCCAAAGAGCTGAAAACAATTGGAGATGCCAACTTGATTTGTGTAAACCAATTGTTCGTTGAAGCATCGTGACAAGCACTTTGTTCATGGCTTCAACTTGGCCATTTTCCTGAGGGTAGTATGGCGTTGAGATGTCGTGATGCAAGCCCAACTTAGATGTCAGCTCTATCATCATATAGTCCCGAAAATGAGAGCCATGAACAGTGACGATGGCTTGAGGAACGCCGAAGCGCGTGATCACATGGTTGAAAATGAATTGTGCAGCTGTCTTACCATCTGCAGCCAATGTATGCATCGCTTCGGCCCACTTGGTGAAATAATCTATGACAACGATGATATAAGCATGCCCCCTGGCCAAGTGAGGGTTACACGTCATAAAATCAATGCCCCATTTGGCAAAAGGGCCTATGGTAATGACATGATGTAATGGGAGAGGTGGCGCACGCATCTTGCGTTGGAAAATCTGGCACTCATGACACTTTTGTACTGCAACAATACAGTCTTTAAATATTGATGGACATAAATAGAATGCATGAAATATATTCCATGCAGTAGCATAACCAGACATGTGACCGCCACAGGTGCCACTGTGACAGTCATTTATAACTTTTGCAACCTCCTCTAAGGTCAAAGACCGACGGAGTACAAAATCGACTCCGACATGATATAAGGTATCTCCGACAATGCGATATGGCTGCGACTGATGTAAAACACGACGTTGAGCATCCTTCGTTAACTCAGACCAGAAGGTAGATGTCTGGAGGTACACAATGATATCATCGTAACATGGATCGAGAGTGCTGATTAAGAAGAGAGTTTCATCTAGGATATGATCCTCGGATTGAGACGGAACAGAGTCAGTAGGGAGAGAACAAATGAGATTAGTAAAAACCAGTGATTTATTTGATTTGGCAGTAGTGAACTCCAAATCAAACTCTTGGAGGATGACAATCCACTTTGAGTACTTTCCCCCCAGCAATTGTCGAGACAAAATGTAAGTCATGGGGTTGTAGTCGAAAATCACGGTTACCGTGCATAACGAGATGTAATGGTGAAACCGCTGAACGGCTTGGACCGCGGCCAACACCAACTTCTCGACGTGTGCATAACGCGTTTTAGTGTCGGGGAGGTTCTGAGACAGATAATAAACCACGTGTTTGTTACCGTCATCGTCATATTGTAATAGAACCATGGCAATCGTACTGAATGCAACAACCAAATAGAGGGTAAAGTTGCGATGATAGTTTGGAGGACGGATTAATGGAGCATTGACAAGAAATGTCTTGAGGTTATCGAAAGATTGCTGAGCAATCTCCTCCCAACAGAAAGGGACGTCCTATTTTAGAAGTCGTGTAAACCCTTTGGCTACCTCTGCATAGTTCGAGATAAAACGACGTAAGAAATTCTCTTTACCTTGAAGTCTCTGAAGCTGATGCAATGAGGATGGGGAGGGGAGATTAAAAATAGCCTCGACCTTGAGAGGGTCAAGGCGAATTCCGTCCTTAGAGACAATGAATCCTAAAAGCCAACTAGAGTCAACGCAGAAGATGCACTTATGAGGATTAAGCCTGATGTTGTAATGTCTGCAGCAGAGAAAAATCTGGCAGACATGTTCTGGATGGTCTTTGCGCAGAGTTGAATGAGCCGAAAGGTCATCCAGGTATGGCTGAACAACATTACGTATGTCGTGAAAGGCATAAGACATGGCACGCTGGAAGGTAGCCCCAACGTTTTTTAAGCCAAAAGGGAGCTTCTTATAGGCGAATGTTCCCCATGGACATATGAAAGTGGTCTTATGTTGATTGGATGGAAGGATGTTGATTTGATTATAACCCGAAAAGCCGTCCATAAGGGAAAATATATCACTCCCCCACAATCGTCAATGATATGATCTATAAAGGGGGTGCGATAGTTGTCCTTAGGGAAAGCCCAATTGATATCTCGATAGTCAACACAGACTTGAATTATGCCCTGCTTCTTATCCACAGGAAAATATTGGAAACCCACTCTGTCAGAGGGATCGGATATATGAAACCCGCTTTAAGAAGTTTCTCAACTTTAGCTTTTATAGCAGCGGCTTTCCGAGGATGCACTAGACGCAGACGCTAGCACACAGGCTTCGAACCGGGATAGGTGGGAATTTCATGCACGACGATACTGGGATCGATTCCAGGCATCTCTTCATAAGACCATGTGAAAACATCACGAAATTCGTGGAAGAGACTAGTGTACACTTGAATCTCATCGGGAGAACAAGTGACTCCCACATGGATGTTCTCGACGACCCTCGGTTTAACGGAGATGTCGATAGGCATCATTTGGGTAATATTACTCAGATTTCCTTTTGAAAATACCTCATGAGTCAATATTGGTGTTTGGAGAGGCAGAGAGGGAACCTGAGATGCAAAACGCTCGAGAAAATTAGAAATTTCCCCCACGTCGGGCATGAACGAGGAACGATGATGTCCATCGCTCCATGATAGATCTTCGAGAGACATAGTCTCCATGATAGCTTCGTCAGACGGAAAAAATTATCTCAAAGGATTGGGAAAATATGCATCGCCGAGCCAAGGGGATTGAGAATAAACATCAAGGGCCATGCTCAAAGGAGCACTATCAGTAGGAGGAGGATTTGATGCAGCAACGATCTCACAATAATTGATTTCAACCGAGGTCAGAGGCATCGATTCTCCAAAGGAGGAAACCTGTTCAGGAGAAGGGATGATCCATGGGTCATCTGACCTAGAGATCATATTGACTTGAACGGTGTTCGGTGGTGGAATGGGAAAACTACCCATGAGAACGCGGTCCTTGAAAAGAATAGGTCCTATACTGTTTGGGGGATTAGGAATTGGATCGACATACGACACGTTGTTCTCGGAGGATGATGTAAAGAAAGATAACTGATCGACAGTAATAATCTTGCCCTCATTGGAAACTTCAAAATTTGAAAGAGGGTGGATGGAATGCACAACATGGCATGGGTCCAACTGTCACTGAGTAGGAGATTGTAGTTGGGCTTGGCATCAACAGCTTCCACTTCGACGTTGATTGTCTTACCTTGAAATGTAATTGGTAGACTCGCGAGGACACCCAAGGGTTTTGATTCCCTTCCATTGAATGCCTCGAGGGAATTGGGAGATGAAGTGAGGGTTGGAGAGCTAATGGCCTTCCAGCAAGTAGATGACATAATGCAGGTAGAGGCACCTTCATCCACAATGGCCCTGTGAATATTAAGGCCGTTAATACTGACTTGTATAACAAGCGCGATTTGGTGCAGAAGTCGGGGGACAAAATTATCTAAATCGAAGGTGAGAAGGATAGAATCGGCAAGATCAATTCCGCCGATCACAGATAACAAAGCTTTCCATTGAGAAGGAAAACTCTGAAGTACTTCCAATGCGGACATTGCAGAAGGTGCCTGTGCCAAATCCTCAACAATGCTGTAATGCTGAGTAGCACGGGCGTTTGGATTATAGGAAGACTTTCAGAGAACACCTTTGGAAGGTGGCCGTACAACGGGTTCAACACTGGGCCTTTCAATCTCAAGAGGACCAGAGGTAGGTGGGGGAGGAGGGCCATCAATGACTTCCTTCCTAGTTACTTGGTGTGATCCGACATAATCCCTCGACTGAGTGGCAATAGAAACAGGCACAACACCATTCATCATGAAAACCTGAGACCCAAACGGTGCAGATGGCAAAGGCTGCTCGACCATCTGGGTCTGCTGAGATAGGAAAGGTTCCTTAAGAACTGCCAAAGTTCCCTTATAGCCCTTAAGAAGTTGACTAACCTCGGATTGTCTAGGACAATCTTTGGTGTAGTGGTCTTCATCACAGATCAGGCAAGGGTACTTCGGTTTTCACTGTGAACCATCATCAGCACATGGTTTGGAAGATTCTGGTTTTGGGGCATTGGATTTGGCTTTGCCTTTGCCTTTCTTTTCCCCTTTGGAAGTCTTGTATGCAGGATTAGCCTGGACGGTGTTGACCTCTTCGGTCTTACCAGAATTTGGAGTAGTTTGAGGAGTAGAATTGTTAGAAGAATTCGATTTCTGCTTCCCATTGGAAGACTTGCGAGAAGTATGAGAGACAGAACCAATAACACCATCAATCGATGGGGTAGCTGGTGCTTTAGAGGTCCCTGGTCGCGGGGCATCAGTCAAGATGTCGTATAACATGCCGGACTGGGAGTACACTAAATCGAGGTATGGGGCATGCGCAATGGCTTGTTCCTCGGTTACACATGCCCCCATAGCAATGTCTAGTGCAATCTTGTTGACAAAGGAGGTAGTGAACCAGTGAGTTAGAAGCTGATCAGGAATGTCAAACTTGATCAGACGACGACGACGTCTCCATTCGTGAACGTGGTCTGAAATATGAGTAGATTTGTCTTGTTTCAGAGATGTTAAGAAATGCGTCTCGGCTTCGTAACAAACTGGTAACTAGAAATGCGTTAGGAATGCCATGGCTAGAGTATTGAAATCTTGAAAAATACCACGGGGTAGTTCTATATACCATTTAGCAGCAGCACCGGTGATATTGCGCTGGAAAAGACGTAGACGAATCGAGTCATCAATCCAAGAATTTGAAGAACACCATAAGTGGTATGTCATGACATGTGCTTGGGGGTCTTCTCCAGATTTTCCCTCAAACTTAGGACAATCACCAGGCACCTTCGTCGGAACCGGAGGCCAATATGGATTATGAAGGGTCAGATCATTGGTCAACTTGGACATGTCTGGTAACTCCAACGTGGCGAGAAAAGGTAATTGAGGGTTAAAAGGCATGCCAGGCCCCTGATAAGGACCTGTACCTGTACTCCATCCTGGTTGAGCATAACTCTACCTTCTGTCCTGGAGGATTCTGACCATAGGGGGTATAAACCAGATAATGAGGTTGATATGGTGGCTGATAACCAGGATACGGGGGTTGATAACCAGGGTACTTATTCTAATTATACGTGGGCCCCGATTGAGCAGTGTATGGATTTTGCTGCGGAGTATGAGTATAGCCTGGCTGTTGAGAGAAATAACAAGAACCTTGGGGCGGGTTGTAAACTGGTCGAGACTAACCTTGAAGGTAATAGCCGCCTTGGGGTCGAACGAGTTGCTGGTAAGTGGGGCCCTGCTGAGTCAGATACGTCAGGTGCACATGTGGATTTGTTTGTGGCATAGAATAGATCAACGATTGAGTAAGGTAAAAAGGCTGTGCAGGTTGTCTTGGTTGAATAGGTTGACCTGGCTGTGCAGGTTGACCTGGTTGAGCAGGTTGCCCTGGTTGATGAGGGACACCAGGTTGCCCTGGTTGAGTAGGTTCGCCTGATGGCGGTAGTGGGCTAGGTTGTGCTGGATAACCAGTTTGACCTGTGACAGGACCATAAGATGGCCCTGGTTGTGCAATATTTTGACCAATTGGAAAATGAGGCTACTGAGGTTGCACTAAAGGTTGAGAAGGATGGGTTTTCCCCCCAGGACCATATGGTGGTCCAGGTTGATACCCCGGTTTCCCTGCTGGTCCTTGAGGTTGCCTCTGTTGGACCATAAAGTGAGGCTGTAGAGGTTGACCTTGAGGATTGTAAGATTGCCCTTGCGGGCCGTAAAGTAATCCCTGCTGGACCGAAGGTTGTCCCTGTAAGGGTTTTCCTTGCGGGTCATATGCATACCCTGGCTGGGCCGAAGGTTGTCCCTGGAAGGGTTGTCCTTGTGGGCCAGAAGCATATCCTTGCTGAAACAAAGGTTGTCCCTTAAAGGGTTGCCCTTGTTGATTAGAATGTTGCCCAAGCTGGGTAGATAGAAAACCGTTAATATACTGATAAGCCTCATGAGAAGGAAAATGAAGGGGGTCGCCCTGCTCATCATATTGATATGGAAATACGTAAATCGGGGCACCATCCGCTCCATAATGGGAAAATTAAGGATGATTAATATCTTGAGAGGACTAACCAACCTCGGAGATCGGCGACTGTAAAGACAGCCGATACTCCTCGGGAGAAATGTTCTGTGGAATGGAAAAAGCTATATAAATGTCTTCAGGAAATGACGAGGTCCTAGTTGACTGAGTAGTGACAAAAGGCGTAGACGCAAACACACAGATAGTAGGTCTAACAGGTGCTGATGTGACAAAAGGAGATGCCATGAGAGGTGTCGATGGCGACATCCCTAATGAGGGAATGGTCGGATTCGTGGATGGAGTTGATATTCCCATAGAGGCAATAGTGGCCATGACCTGACTTAAAGACCTATATCCAACTGGGAGCGTTGGACCAGGTGAAGACATAACAGAAGGTTCAGGGATGTCTTCGGGAAAAAGCTGGTAATCTTCACCAGAAGTAGGAATTCCCTCACTATGAGTAGGACTGGATGAGTTCATATCTGACCCTGCCGTAAGATCTTCTAAAAGATGACAGGGACTAGGAGGTATGACAACAACCAAAAAGGGTGATCCCGATGTAAGAGGAGGGAAGTGTTCCCCTACTCCAAATCCAAACCAAGCATTGGACAAGGGCCAATTGAACTCAATTGGTCCTCCAAAGGGAAGTTCAAATATAACCGGTCCCCTGTCGGGAAACTCGGATACAACGGGCTGCTGATGCTCAGCAGAGGACTGGGAGATCTCTGATGAATCGTCTGTATAAGGACTACCAGTAGAAAAAACTGATGGTTCTGCCACTATGAATATAGAAAAAGAGAGGAAGAGATCGAAAACAAAGATGCACGGGAAAAAACCAAGGCAAACAAAAATAGGCCGAAAAATCAATCTCTAAATGGGCGTGTGATCGTAGGTGATTAATTTTACCACATTGAAACTGGAAATTTTACTGTTTCATGTTTTAAGAGTCTAGAAACAAGCAAAAGATGACTCTATCACTTTCAGTTTGGAAACAAGCGTGAAAGGGCGAGCGCTTGATGATCTTTTCAAGTTTAGTGAGTCAGTAAAGATCAAAATGACTACTCTGGTAATCTAGGTAAATGGGTGTACTAGATATCCGTGAACTGCCATATACACTTTGGTAAAAATAAAAAATAAATCAACCAAGGACTTGATGTACATGCAGGTAATCTCCCTGAATGCTATGTTCGGTGTATCACGGGTAAAAGGTGGTAGACTCGGTTTCCTACAGATAAAGGATTTGCAACCTAATGGGGTCTCCCTTTATACACACGACGATACGGGGAGCACAAGTCCATACTAGCGCTATCTGTAGACAGATGGTGAGCGAAAACTGCTAGGTTTAAAGACGCCGGAACACGTCTCTACCTTAGACTACTAGATGTTACGTTAAGTTTCAATGTTTCCTTAGGTTAATTTAGTAAATTTTAAATTTAATATTCAATTTACATTTCAATTTCAAGGCCCTATCGAATGTTGGATCTCATAAAACCTCTAGATGCAAACTACATGCCACAAAATACCATTTTGTTCAATAAAGAGCTATCTACAGGAGAGTTGAGAGCTTTCAAATGACAGCAAAATGAACACACAGAAACATCCACTACTGTTTCCAATGTAAGCTAATGAAACTAGAAAACTTTTCTCTAGAGTTATATAACACTAGTAATGCGAAAGAGCTTCCAATTTTCACTATGCCAATCAAAATGCAAAAGCTTTTTTATTTTTATTTTTCAATATATTAGAGCAAACACACTAAATGAATGAAAAACTAATGAAAACATCGATTTGAGAAATGAAAAAGAGGGAGCTGAAACAAAACAAGTTCACCCAACTCAAACAAACACAATCAAGACTCAAACTGATGACGAAATCCCTCAAAGCGAAGAAGAATCTCGAAAGAGACTCAAACAAACCGTGTAATCTAGGCTTGGAGCAACACAAAGCAAAACCAAACGAAAGAGAGGACAATCACTCAATTAACGCATTGATTCAATGGAATCCAACAAGATGAATGCAAAGAAGCAAAAACAAAGTTGATCGGGGAAGCAAAGACCCAAAACTCCTACGGGAGGCTCAGCACACTGAAGCACCTAGAAGCCCTAGGGCTAGAATGTAAAACTGATAGAAAAAGGTGAAAAACTAGAGGAAAGGGGCTAAACACAGTGAAAAATGACTTCAAAGCACTCAAACAATCAGAAAAAATGAACCAGGACAAAAAGTCAAGCTCAAAAAGTCCAAGAATAGGCAAACCCTAATACCAAGCAGGGTTGGCGCACCTGTTTGGCTGTAATCTGCACCAAACAGGGGTTGGCGCGGGGGCCTAACTAGCAACTAGCGCCATTTGGCGCGACTGTCAGAGGTATAACCACGCCAATCAATTTTACCCTAGAAAAATATGAAAATGAACTCACAGAGGCTAGATCTGGTCTTCTGGGGGCTAAACAGGGGGAGGGAAGGCTTTTATAGAGGGAGAAGGAGAGGTTAGGCTCCCTATAATCATGGGGGAGAGTCCTATCTCTTAGGAAAGTTCCATGAGAGGTGGAAAACCACTTCCTAATCAGGGAGATCCAAAGGCAAACAACCAAACCTCATTTTGATGATCCGTTCTGAAGTTGTTAGAATCAAACTTCCGCCTTCTATTTAAAAAAAAACATTCCTTTAAAGGCTTGGCATTGGCATAACACAGGGACCGAGCGCCAGCTGGCGCGCCCACTAGTGTGCATTTTCCCCATTGGCGCGAGGGATGAACTGGCTACCCATGCCAATGCCAAAACATGGATTTTTAGGGTTTTCCAGAGGAAATTTTCTTCAAGAGAATTCTTGTCCTTATGCAGAAGGATGCCATCAAGGTGTTTTCAGGACATTTTACTGTTCACAGGTCATGGGAATAGTCCTCCAATGTACGGGACGAGGGATTGCAGGGACGGTGACAAAATGCTGTGTAACATGTTGTCATTAAGCAACCGTGATGAGATGAGGGCCCCATTATTCTTGGAGCATTCCGAAGGAAACTTCACTCATGAAGCACTAGAGGGATAGATGATAGATGGTAGACATCTTGTGATGGAGAGTACTTTCCATTGTCAAGATGGAATTTTCTTGATGAGATCCTCACAACTCAAAGAGGAATTTCTACCTACAACATGTATGGAACCTTATGGGTTCTATTGGGCCATTGATGATAGGATCTCATGGAGAGACCTCAAAGGAGGTGCACTTCAACATATCATGGAGTGAAAAACTTATTGGATGGAGGAGATTGGTATTCTACCTTGGGTGGATACCAAGTTTGAGCATGGTATGATTCATCATCCACATTGGGATGAATGGATCCGGATGAGGAGCAAGGGGTTGCCAACCTTCTTGCAAATTTATGATATACGACAGCAAGAAGCATGGTTGCGCTGGTTGATTTTGGATGAGTATGGTTACTACCCAACATCTCACATTTGTGTGGTCTATGCCATGGATGTCACTGATGTTATGCAGCAGGAGGAGGCGTGGCTGCACTGGTTATTGTTGAGGGAGTTTGGCCATCACATGATATATCTTATGTCCATGTATTTAATTTTGTTTGGGATATGTCTCATGTCCATAAATTTACTTTTGTTTGGGATATATCTTATGTTCATGTATGTACTTGGGTTTGGGACATGGCATAACTCTCACATGATGTGGCAACAAGGAGCTTGTTTGTAGTGTTCTGATATGACATCCCACATGTCAATCAGTATGTTGTTGCTCCATGACTTGCATCATGATGATGTAAGGTGGCATCAAGAATCCTTATTGCTTTGGTTACTTTTGGGAGAGTATGGGCTGATTTTTCCCCATACATTGCATGATGATGACAAAGGATGGAAACAGGAGGCCTTTTTGCGTTGGCTTCTATTGGGAGATTATGGTCATTGTACTTGGTATGAATATGATGTAATGTTGCAGCAAGAGGCATTGCTACAGTGGCTTATTTTGAGAGAGTATGGCTCTCTTACTTGGTTTAATGATGATTTGGCATGGAAGCAAAAGGATTTGCTGTGGTGGTTGTTATTGGGAGAGTATGGTTTAACATTGTACATGTTCATCCATATGTCTCTACTTCTTATTTTGCACATTGTTGGGATGATGCTTGGATCCAACAAGGCCAACATGGCTAAGGATGGAAGCATGGAGAGATGCAATATACTTCATGAAGCATGGGATGGAGAGATAGTTTATGATGGGGAACTTTCCACTTTGGGAAGAGACCACTTCACTTTATGTATCTCATGCATAGAGGAGGATCTTGGACAACATATGGTTGCCACTTGGAGATTCATTGATGAGAAGAGGCATCTAAATTTTCAGTTGGAGGCCATTCTAGACATTCTAGAGAGGAAAATTTGGAGATGGGCATGCATTATACATTGTAGCAGATTGGGAGGCCTTCCATATGAGGATGCCATTTGGAGGGAGATGGATTGATGTAGCATCCATTTTTGCAGTTGCTTGAGGACAAGCAACATTTTGGCGTGGAGGTCTGTAATATTCCTAATTTTCCACCAGATAATTGGAATATTAGAGTTCTTAATTTTCTTAATTAATTAAGTAAATAAGAGGGTGGAGGGACCCATAAACCCCATAGATGACTAAAATCCACTTTTGATGTGTTTATGTGAATAATTTAGAAGTAGATTTGCATTATGGAGTAGTGGAGCAACTTCTTAATGAAGGAAGAGTGGAGATCATGGATCATTAATGAGAAGATCATGGGAATCATGGAGGAAGTCAGATGAGATCATGGTGCATTAAAAGTAAGATCATAGAGCACTAAAAATGAAATAGTGGAAGAAGTGGTGCATCTAATTCACACATGACGGAGAGACTCGGAATTAAATGCAGAGACAGTGGAGAACATGGAGAGACATCATGGTATTCATGGAGGCTAGTGGCCACATGTGCAACGCAATTATGAGGTGGGCCACGGATATGGAAGGCTCACAAATCAGAAAAGGGAGATGAAGGTAGAAATAGAAGGCAAGTTTTTATATTATTATTTATGATCTATTTAGATCTGGATTTTTCATTTGACATTTCAATGCAATATGCTTCAGCTGTTTAGCTAAGTCTGCAGTGCTGTTTAGCACACGGGTGTTTCCTAGCGGAAATCCCACCCTTACCCACGGGGGACTTCGAGCGCCTACTCTAGGAAGGTTTCTTTTAACTTTCATACATCATTAGGCATTGGTGCCACATTCAGCCTCTCTCTACAACACATTCAGTCTCAGGAATTACGCATTCCTGCTTGAGGGTTTGAGAGGAGGAGGTTGATTCTAGCATTTCAGCTAGGAAACTGGTGGAGGATTCATCCTTTCACATTGTTCTTCAAGATCAGACTTCCAGGAGCAACATATTCATATTTTGCATTTAGGCCAACATTTCATACCTCCATGCAGCAGCAATTCCCCAAGGGATTGCGCAGTCCAGTCCTGTAGATCTATTGGAGGAGGGAAATTTCCAGTATTTCAGTTGGAAATCCTGAGGGACCATCTCCTCACTTTGGGCATACTATTTCCATCATTCTCGACCTGATTGGCATTATCCAACAGCAGTATATAGAGCCTCCATCATTGACAGTGCAGTTTCACTTAACTGTTGTGTATTCAACAATTGTATTTAGTGGAGGAGGAAGAAGGAGCTAGATCTTGAGCTTTTAGATTGGGGATCTAGTGAAGGGATCAACCCTTCAAGCATAGTGATTGTATCACATTGCATCCATATTATGATTAGTTCTTGCTTCAGATATGCATACCTAGCAGACATAGTTGCAGGCCTAAGAGGGTGATTTCCCAAGATTGTCAGATATGGAAATCCTTTCTGGGTTATCTTGGATATTCATCATAGGACCAGATCCGAAATCCAGACATCATCTGAGCTCTGGAACTTCCAAATCTACGCTTTTATATTTTTCCGATAGCTGGATTCCCAACAACAATCCAGCAGTTATGCAGTCCCTCTTGTGGGAGGACCTCACGGTCATTCTAGGCCACTTGTTTAGCTTGAGTGTCATATTTTGAGCACTGTTGTACTTGTTTGTCCACCTCCTATTAATAAAATGGCTCAGCTATTCTGTATATTTTTATGGCGCATTTAGATTATTTGTTCATTGCTGTAGTTTCCAACTATTGTGTTTTTGTATTACTGCATTCTCCCTTTTGGGGTATTACATTTTTTTTAGTGCAAAATTTAGGAAAGGTTTGCACCTTGAAAAATTTGATCCTTCTTCGTGTTTCATAAATTAAGATGAATCTAGGCTAATTTAATTATTGATTATAAATATAATGATTAATTTTATGTTTTTTATTTGTAGATTTTTGTTAGTGTGACCAAGTAATTTTTTTTATTAATAATTATAATTAATAATTAATTTATTGAAATTTTTTGAATAGAAAATGGATTGTAATTTCTTTTTAGACATATAGTATTGATAAACAATAGTATTGACCCAAAATATTACATATATTTCAAATATAATAATATTTATTTATTTTTTTATAAATAATTTAAAATCATAATTAAGCATTGGTGATTATTGTATGGGGAGATCAATCTACGGAGATTAGGGGAAGGGGTTGGTCATAAGCAAGCAAACCGTCCCGGGGTCTGAAAATTGTAACATAAGCAAGCAAGTAGGGAAGGGATTCGACATAAGCACGAAGGGAAGGGAAGGGATATTGAACTATGAAGCACTATGACTATTCGACTAATGTAATTATTGTAAGAGACATTTATTTTAATTTATTTTTTATATAATTATATAAATTAAATGGCTAGTAAATATGGATATGAGTCAATTTCACAAACATTTGATTTGTGATTATTATTAAAAATATTCTACCACCTAATAATTATAGGTAATAAAATTAAAATTTTGGAATCTAAATAGACACATATATCAATATAATTAAAGCAACTTAAATTCATACTGAGGTTCTATCACCTAATACTCAAGATGTTATATAAACTTTAAAAATGAGAATTTGTTTTGCAAAATTTAAAGAAAAAATTCTAACTTAAAAGATTTGATATTTTTATTATTATGATTTTATTAATAATTATTTTATTTTAGTAATATTGTTATTACTTTTATTTTATTTTGAAAGTTTTCAGACAATTTTTTTGGAATGTAAAAACTCTAAAAACCATAATATCTGTCCATAATATTTGCTCATAAATAATATATATAATTATAGAGCGGGTTTAGGAGATAAGAGCATGTGTTTCCTCCTAAAAGTTAGAGGTTCAAAAAACAATCAAGAGAGGTAGATTATGTATGCTTTGTTAGATTTAATAGTCAAATAGCTACTAGAAATAAGTCCCTTATTCCACAAACAAAGAGTCTCATACACCAATTTAATATCTAACTTTGAAATAACCTTAAAATTAAATTATTATTATTATTATAATATTCACCCTAGTTAATTTTTATGATTTATAACTGATTTTATGATTTAAAACATCCGTTATAGTTTTATCGGGTGATAAATCTAACCAGAGCAGAGAAGCGATTCGTCATAAGCAAGTAGACCATCCCCGTCTCTGAAAATTGAAGATTGTTGCAGGGATATTACACCATGGATCACTGTGACCAATCGACTTCTGTAACGTCTGCAATTAGCAGTCCAGTGTCTTCAGATCCTTGTATTTTGATGAACATGGCGGACGATATATTGATAGACATATTACTGAGAGTGCATTCGCAGGAATATCCCCAAATCCGGACTACGTGCAGGGCACTGAAAGTACTTCTTCAGGACAGCGCATTCCTTGGTCGGTATATTGAAGAGCAGGTTGTGGAACGCGGAGAAATCATGGTTCCGATGAAGTTAGGGTGGAGGAACCGTGTAGCACGTTACAGGAACAGACGCAGTGGTTGGGTATCGTGGGAGTTGAGGACCAACCTCGGCTCCTGCTACTATCTGTTGGAACGTAATTTCAACTGCGCGCATGAATCCACAACACGATGATCAGAGTTCAGAGGCGGCAGCATCGTCAATCAACACAGGTTTAAATAGCACGCAAGTCGGCAGCAATCGACGGAATACGAGAGGTTGAATAGCCCGATGGTTAACACGATGGTACCCCCCGCAGTTGACCAGCCATGGGCGCGTTGACCACAAATGTGTGGCTGTAATTTAGTGCGGGGGCTCACCCATTTGAGGTGTACGGGCAAAACCATACCCCCCGTAACCACCAGCTTGTGGTGGCTCTGCCCACCAGCCACCCACGCACCACCGAATCGCCACCACCGCGGAAATCTGCCAAACAGCACCAAAATTCAAATTTGTCATAAATTTTTTTTATGCGGTGCTGACAGAATTTAAATGCCATTAATGTTATTTTTAAGCGGTGATAATTTTTCAATTATGTCAATGAATGACATTAATTGTTTTAGATATTTTGTTTATATATAGAAGAGAGATATAGTGTAATTTTTTTTTTTACACACAGAATGTACGCACAACAGTGCTTTGATTAAAAAAAAAAGAGAGACAGTGCAGAATTAAAATATACACAACAGAGTATATTTTTTTTGTAAAACAGAGAGCTATTTTTTTTAATAGACAGAGAGTTGTTTATTTTTTTAATAGACAGAGATAGTGAAGTTTTTACACAGCAGAGTGTAAAAGTTTGAATTACACAGCAGTGTGTTTAGTTTAAATTTTCTGTGTGAGACAGAGCAGAGTTTTTTTTTGTTTTTGAGCTGTGCTTAGAAGCAGTCCAGCAATTGCAAATCCCTCTGTGATTGAGGAAGAACTTGTAAACAATTTTTATGAAATAAAATTTGTGTTATAAAGTTGAAATTCTGTTTTCTGTAGAGTGAAATTTATTTCTCTGTGTTAAAGAGGGAGAGTTCTGGTATTTTTAAAATTTCCAACATGGTATCAGAGCCAATTCAGGCTATTTGAAGGTCAAATAAGCTGAAGAAAAGGAATTCGTTATTGCTGAAGTCTCTCCAGCAGAGTGAAGGTTCAGGCAAGAAGAATTCAAAGGTAATTCTCTATACAGTTTTTGTGTTACTGTTGCAGTACAGTTAATTAAATTTGAATCATAGTTAAGAGTGCAGAATGGCTGGCTCCAGCACTGGTATGAGTTTGGGAAATATCCATCTCCCACAATTCAATGGAAAAAATTATGACTACTGGTCAATAACTATGAGAGCTTTATTTACCTCACAAGAGTTATGGGAATTAGTTGAGGATGGCTTTGAAGAGCCAGCAAATGAAGTAGAGTTTCTTCTTTTAACTCAGGCAGAAAGGGAGTCACTGAAGAACAATAAGAAGAAAGATGCCAAGGCTCTTTTCTTCTTGTATCAAGCAGTGCATGAGAGTGGGTTTCCAAGGATAGCAGCAGCTAAGAAATCCCAAGAAGCATGGGAAACTCTCAACACAGCTTATCAGGGTATGGAGAAGGTGAAGACAGCAAAACTTCAGTTGCTGAGGAGAGACTTTGAGACTCTCTGTATGAAAGAGTCAGATAATATTGACTCATTCTTCACTCATGTGATTGGAATGGTCACACAAATAAGATCTCATGGAGAGACTCTTGAGGACAAGAGGATTGTTGAAAAACTCTTGAGAATTTTACCCTCAAGATTTGATGTAATTGTCACCACCATAGAGGAGACCAAATATCTCACAAAGTTTTCAGTGGATGAACTTCATGCATCAATGATAACCCATGAACAGAGATTGGGTAGGAATGAAAACTCATCTCTTGAACATGCTTTTAAGACCCAGATGTCTTTCGGAAAAGGAAGAGGGCAAGGCAAAGGAAGAAGAAGAGGCAGAAGCCAGAACAGAGGTGGAAGGAACAGTCCATCAAATGCTCAAGGAAGGGGCAGCAATCCAAATCAGCATCAAGGCCAAGGCAGCCAGCAAAGTGGACAGCAGAATGATCAAGGACAAAGGTATGACAAATCCAATGTCCAATGTTACAATTGTAAGAAATATGGTCATTATGCTAATGAATGTAGAAAGAAGAAACAAGATATGAGAAGTGGAACTAGTGCAAATTTCACAAGAGAAAATAGCAGCCAAAACAACTTGTTTTTAGCTTGTAATATGGCTGAGGAAAAGAATGAGGATTTATGGTTTCTAGACTCCGGTTGTAGTAACCATATGACAGGAAACTTTGCAATGTTTTCTATGTTAGATGAAAGTGTGCAGTCACAAGTCACACTAGGTACTGATAGCAAAGTTTCTGTTATGGGAAAAGGAGATGTGAATGTTTTAACAAGATTAGGTGCAAAGAAATCCATAGCAGATGTTTATTATGTTCCAGGAATGAAGTGTAATCTCTTAAGTATTGGACAACTTCTCCATAAGGGGTATAATGTTTTCTTTGATAATGATGTTTGTACCATCATGGACAAACCACCCAGCAAGCAGTGTATTGCTGAAGTGAAGATGACAAGGAACAGGATGTTCCCTCTTAGAATGAGAGCAGACTTGAAGAATGGTGAAGAGAAAGCAGCAGTTGCACAAAAGACTTACCAAAGCGAACCAAAGGATGATAATTGGTTATGGCACTTGAGATTTGGTCATCTCAACTTTGGAGGTCTTAATCTGTTGAACAGAAAAGGAATGGTAAGTGGTTTACCATTGATAGAGAAACCGGACAACCTTTGTGAAGGTTGTATTCTTGGGAAACAACACAGATAAATTTTTCCTTCAGGGAAAAGCATAAGGGCAAAAGCACCCTTAGAGATTGTCCACTCAGATGTATGTGGACCGATGCAAACTCCATCACTTACTAGCAGCCACTATGTGCTAACATTTATAGATGATTTTACAAGAAAAACTTGGGTTTACTTTTTGAAAAACAAAAGTGAAGTGTTTGAAAAAATTTGCAATTTCAAAGCACTTGTTGAGAACCAGAGTGGGCTGCATATCAAAATCTTAAGGACTGATAGAGGAGGTGAGTATATCTCTAAATATTTTCTACGTTTTTGTATAGAAAATGGTATTCAAAAGCAGTTTACAACTAGATATACTCCGCAGCAAAATGGAGTAGCCGAAAGGAAGAATCGAACTATAATGGACATGGCGAGGAGTATGTTAAAGGCAAAGCATTTGCCTAATGATTATTGGGCTGAAGCTGTACATTGTGCAGCGTACATCTTGAATAGATGTCCTACAAAAACAGTTATGAACAAAGTGCCGGAAGAGGCATGGAGTGGCGCAAAGCAAAGTGTCACACACATGAAGGTTTTCGGATGTGTGGCTTATGCACACATTCTGGATCAGCTAAGGAAGAAGTTGGACAACAAGGGGGAGAAATGTATTTTCATTGGATACAGTGAGGAATCCAAGGCATACAGGTTATATAACCCATCCAGCAAGAAGTTTATTGTGAGCAGGGACGTTCAGTTCATAGAAGAGGAAGCTTGGGATGGAAGCATAGAGAAAACAGTGAATGTTAAACACTGTTTATATCATGATGAAAATGAAGATGAGTTGGCTGAAATACATCCCCAAACAGCAACACCAACAAGAGAGCAGCAAAGCACACCCTTGAGGAGAAATGAAAGTGCTTCTCCAAGCACACCACAAGGAGGAAATTCAAGTGCTTCTTCAAGCATTTGTACACCTACTGAAAGAGGTAAGAAATTTAGAAGTTTGAAAGAAATTTATAAACAAGATATAGCTAATGAAGGTATCAATTCTTTGTTTGCTTTATATTGTCATGTTGATGATCCTGTTCATTTCGAAGAAGCCATCAAGGATGAGAAATGGATAGAAGCTATGGATGAGGAAATAAATGCCATAGAGAGGAACAAAACTTGGGATTTGGTTGAACTCCCAAAAGGTAAAGATGTAATTGGTGTTAAATGGGTCTACAAGACCAAAAGTAATGCTGAAGGCAAAATAGAGAGACACAAGGCAAGGCTTGTCGTCAAAGGCTATAAGCAGAAGCATGGGATAGATTATGAGGAAACTTTCACACCGGTTGCAAGAATGGAAACCCTGAGAGCAATGTTGTCCATAGCAGCACAAAACAAATGGAAAGTTTACCAAATGGACGTGAAGTCAGCATTTCTGAATGGAGTGTTAATGGAAGAGGTTTACATTGATCAACCTCTCGGCTATGAAAAGAAAGGCCAAGAGCACAAGGTATGCAAACTGAAGAAAGCTCTTTATGGGCTGAAGCAAGCGCCAAGAGCGTGGTACAGTAGGATAGATTCATATCTACTAGAAAATGGTTTTGAGAAGTGTGAGGGAGAACCCACCCTCTACATCAAAGAAAAAGACGGTAAAATCTTGATTGTAGTCTTATATGTTGATGATGTTATTTTTACAGGTAATGATGATTGCCTTATTGAACATTTTAAAACAGTTATGAAGGAAGAATTTGAAATCACTGATATGGGTTTGTTGAGATACTTCTTGGGAATAGAAGTAGAACAAGATGAAAATGAGATTTTTATCTCACAGGCAAAGTATGTTAATGAGGTGCTTGAAATATTTAACATGCAGGAGAGTAAAGCAGCAATCACTCCCACAGTGATAGGATTAAAACTCAGCAGAGAGGACAACAGCAAGGATTTTGATCCTAGTTTATACAAGAGCATAGTTGGCAGCCTTATGTATTTGACTGCAACTAGGCCGGACATAATGCATGCTGTTAGTTTAATTTCCAGGTTCATGGAAAAGCCAAAGGATGCACATTGGCAAACAGCAAAAAGAATTTTGAGGTATGTTAAAGGTACTAAAAGGTTTGGTATTTTTTATACTACTTCAGAATGTTCAGATTTAGTTGGATACACAGACAATGATTGGGCTGGAAGTGTTGATGATCGGAAGAGCACTTCTGGTTATGTTTTTCATATGGGTTCAGGAGCCATTTCATGGGCTTCTAAGAAACAACCCATTGTAGCGTTGTCTACAACAGAGGCAGAATATGTGGCAGCTACAACAGCAGCATGTCAAGCAGTTTGGATGCGGAAAATATTGAGAAGCTTATGTCAAGAACAGGTAAAAGGGACAGTGATCTTTTGTGACAATAGCTCAGCTATTGCATTGTCTAAAAATTCTGTTTTTCATAAGAGGACTAAACACATTGACACCAAGTTTCACTTCATACGTGAATTGGTTAACAATGGTGAGATTGTTTTACAGCATTGTAGAATGGAGGATCAATTTGCTGATATCCTCACAAAGCCACTTGCGCAGAAAAGCTTTGAACATTTCAGGAAATGCTTAGGTATGCAGGAAAACCCAGCAGTTGAAATTAAGGGGGAGTGTTGGAACGTAATTTCAACCGCGCGCATGAATCCACAGCACGGTGATCAGAGTTCAGAGGCGGCAGCATCGTCAATCAACACAGGTTTAAACAGCACGCAAGTTGGCGGCAATCGACGAAATACGAGAGGTTGAATAGCCCGATGGTTAACACGATGGTACCCCCCGCAGTTGACCAGCCATGGGCGCGTTGACCACAAATGTGTGGCTGTAATTTAGTGCGGGGGCTCACCCATTTGAGGTGTACGGGCAAAACCATACCCCCCGTAACCACCAGCTTGTGGTGGCTCTGCCCACCAGCCACCCACGCGCCACCGAATCGCCACCACCACGGAAATCTGCCAAACAGCACCAAAATTCAAATTTGTCATAATTTTTTTTTTATGCGGTGCTGATAGAATTTAAATGCCATTAATGTTATTTTTAAGCGGTGATAATTTTTCAATTATGTCAATGAATGACATTAATTGTTTTAGATATTTTGTTTATATAGAGAAGAGAGATATAGTGTAAATTTTTTTTTACACACAGAATGTACGCACAGCAGTGCTTTGATTTAAAAAAAAAGAGAGACAGTGCAGAATTAAAATATACACAGCAGAGTATATTTTTTTTGTAAAACAGAGAGCTATTTTTTCTAATAGACAGAGAGTTGTTTATTTTTTTAATAGACAGAGATAGTGAAGTTTTTACACAGTAGAGTGTAAAAGTCTGAATTACACAGCAGTGTGTTTAGTTTAAATTTTCTGTGTGAGACAAAGCAGAGTTTTTGTTTGTTTTTGAGCTGTGCTTAGAAGCAGTCCAGCAATTGTAAATCCCTCTGTGATTGAGGAAGAACTTATAAACAATTTTTATGAAATAAAATTTGTGTTATAAAGTTGAAATTCTGTTTTCTGTAGAGTGAAATTTATTTCTCTGTGTTAAAGAGGGAGAGTTCTGGAATTTTTAAAATTTCCAGCACTATCGATGCTATCACATCAGAAAATTCGGGTTCAGAGAAAATCTAGAGACACCCGTTTCCTGCCATGACAGATTGTTTTTCCCATGGGTTGAATGCGCCACATGGCACAAGTGGTTCGATGTTGGCTTTCGAATTCGAGAACAATACCAAGGTGACTCTGCAGTGTGTGTTCAAGGTGAACTACGTCTGCAGTTTTGTTTGTTTGAATTTGCTTTGTTCATCTTTTAAGTGTTAAGGTTAATTTAAGTTTAGGGTTAATGTAAGATCTTGTTGGAGTGTTTGGAATCCATTTTTGATAGTGGAAATGGATTCAGCACTACCAAAAACCCTTAGGGCACTCAAAATACTAAAGTTTAACAACTGTAAACATGATTCTGATAAAATCTTTGCCGAATTTAAATTTTTTTTTTGCCAAATTCTAGGCCAAAACGTTGCCTGGGAAGACTACGACTTTACTTTTAGTTTATGTTTGCAATATTAGTTTCATTTATCGTTATGTTGAACAATGAGGTACGTTGAATTTGCTCGGTTCAACTTTGAAGTGTTAGGCTAATTTAGGTTTAGGGTTAATGTACGGTGTTTACTTTTTTTAGTTTAGGTTTGCAAGTCTTAGTTTCATTTATGGTTAGGTTTCTAACGTTAATCATCAGGAGGCTCTTCTCTTCTTCCTTTACACGTACATATAGTATTTCATGAAGCTTTTTAAAAAAATAATGAAATAGTGTTTGTTCTTTCAAAACGGTCACAAAACGAAGTAAAATAGCGGATTGTCCCATTGTTGCTTATATGGCATATATCCAATATAGTGTATAGTTTCAGATATAGTCACGAAATTCGAATTCGAATACAGATCATGCTCAGATGAAATGGATGTTTAGGTCGATCTATTTTACTACACTGGTTGTTTGTTAGTCGATCAGAGCATATTGATAAGCTGTTTGAGAATTACAACAGGCGGTTTTAAGTTCCACCGGAACCATATAACCATGAATACCGTGACCTGAATTAATTTCATAATCTAAATTTTCTGTGTCGTAATAAAATTAACCCTGAATTAATTTCATTATCTAAATGTTCTGTGCCCTAATCAAATTAACCTATTCTCTTATAGTGCCAACCAACCCGTACTCACGAATTTCCGACTTTTTCCGCCCAATACCGTTGAACTTGGTAATTCTTGTTTGATTGTTGTGATGTCAAGATGCTATCCAGTTTAACATGGCAGGATACAAAACTGCGTTGCTGAGTTCTTTGTATATTTTCAAAATATTTGCGAACAGAATATGATCTCTGAAATATTACTCATTACCAAATGTTAAGAAAATGTTGTGGGGATGTAGAACACCTCTCCTCCATTTCCACTCCATCTGTCCTTTGATTGTTGTCATTGTAAAGGCGGTCAAATGTAATAAGAGTGAAGTGCATAACAAACACTTTGATAAATGCAGTAATGTGTAGTTTTAATTATATTTTTTTTAATGGCAAATATGAGTTTAATTTGAAAATTTATAATTTTGAAAGAAATATTGTGTATTCAACATTTTGGAAAGCTTTAAGGCATTTTTACCATATTTCTATTGAATATGAATAAATTTGAGCAGAAAATTTGGTTGAAAAAGCCCAAAAAAATTGTTTAGTGTTGAGAAATGTATGGCATCAAAATTAGGTGATTTTTCTTCTTTAGAGAATTTTTTGTGAATGTTTTTCACTTTTTAGATTAGGATATTCTCTTACTTATGTTATTCTAATGTTCTTCTTCATCAAACAACTATCAATGCATAAGCCATAAAGTAACAAGAGACAAAATATAGGCTATCAGCTAGAGCCAAAACCTCTCCTACTTGAAAGAAAAACTTGAACAATTTCTTCTTCTTATAGAGACTTAATTCAGGAATACCAAGACCAAGACCCTTTACCTATTTGTCACTGCAAGACCAAGACATAAGTTTTGTTTCACTACTTTGTACCCAAGTTAACACTTGATCCAACTGCTTGCCTTTATTTGTACCAACTTTATACTTCACATTTTGGTCCTTGGTTCAACACTACACTCCTTGGCTCTATTTAAGAGACCTAGCACATGTGTTTGACCAATTTTGACCCTCTATCTTCCTAGCTCTAGCAGACTTCTTCTTGACTCTTCTGCTTGAGATCTTCCTTGTTCTTCACCCAAAATACTCTCTCACTTAATATTTAAGCCTTCTTTATTCAATCTACAGGTATGTAATCTCTCAAGTGTGGAGTTTTATTGGGCCCAAAAACAGACCCAATACAATGCCAAGGACTTGATTGTTCCTTCCCTTCTTGTGCCAAGGACCTGATTGTTCCTTCCCTTCTTGATGACCTTAGCACTACTTACTAGCTTCACACCTTGAAGGAAATTCTTATTGTGAAATGAGGCCTAGTTGCCCTATTTATATTGGTTGGAGCCTCCATAATAAGTAAGAAAACCCTCCAATACCAAGAAAAAGCATCTTCATGTGGGCTACAAAATAGAATAAAAGATCTTCACCGAAGGAAAACCAACATGTCCTTTGGTGAGGATATTTTATTCTATTCTGTAGCCCACATGAAGATGATTTTGCTTGGTCTTGGAGGGCTTTCTTACTTATTTAATGACCCATAAAAGGATGTAGCATGCCCAACAAGGGTTCTTCATACATGACATTGACCCAATTTGAATTTTATGACTAGATGACAAAACCTAAAGGTTCACAATCATGTGAACTTTAACTAAAATAAAATTCATTGATCATGAAACCCATGATTCAATTACTACAAAATAATTCTATTTTCTTCTTTACATAAATTACATAAAATCATAATTACATATCTCATTATGAAGAGCTATCCTAGTTACACTTTTCAACACTTCTTTCAACTAAAATATCCATCTAGATAAGCTCACCATTATGAAATTTTTTTTTTCAAAGCTTGTTATCCATTATTATTGTTAAATTTTATTCAGTTTCAATTTCTTATATATGTACTTACAAAAAAAAATCATAGAAAAACACATATGCAACACATCTCAATGTTCCCTTACATAATCTAATATAAATTAAATGAGATTGAATACTAGAACTAGCCATAAAGGGGATAAATATTTTCATGAATTATATTTCTATTATTTTTTGAATCATTAAGTTCATATGCATGTTTATTTTTACTAATTTGTGTTCATATGCATACATGATTTGTTGATTTTGAATTTATTACATAATCTAATTTGATTCTATTTTATTCTACAACACAGGTCAGATTCTTGTTGCTCATGCATGGGGAGTTTATTATGCATCAAGAATCCTATAACAGGTATTTACAAAATTCTTCCTTTCATAGATGGAAGATGGATCTCCAAACTGAAATGCATTGCAAGGTATGAGAGAAATCATTTTAAGGTTATGGTAGCCATATTGGCTCATACTATGGAGGACCATGATCTTGTAGAGGGAGTTAATTTGGTGAAAAAAATGATATATGATTCTCTAGAAGATTCATGGAGTGAGCCCCTATATTCCAATGATCTCAAACATAATATTACTGTAGTTGATACTCATGGAGTTTATTTGAGGGGTGCCATGTATTGGCTATTGGAGGCCACACAAAGCCTAATTGTTTTCTGGATAGAGGCCCAGAGATGGGGAATCCTTGAAGTTGGAAAGCCAGAGTGTGATCATCCAATGGGATTGGTGGTTTGCAAGGATAATGTGTTGATGGCAGGAACAAACCAGAGAGTGCTTGTCATTTGGAATCTAACTAGGCATAATTTGCTTAATCAATCTAGTAATGACCAATGGGAATGGCAAGTGATTTCTAGATCAACTCAACACATATATGATGAGCTTATAGGCACTGAAATAGCAATACACTATGCATATAGTCCAAATGGTGATGATATAATATGTTTTGAAAATTTTCTTAATCTATTTACTGTGACATTTAGCATGAACACCAAGTTGTGGGGTAGGTCCAATGACATTCATGGAATTTAGGTAAATGGGTTTACAAACCTATATTCTATTTGCAATGGATTTTTATCAAATGGATTCAATAGAAAATTGGCACTCAATGATAAATAAGTTTATATATTTCAGCATAATTAGCAGCTTTTGGAGGACAAACTAAATCACTCTCAAGGCCACCTATAGAGGAGGTGAATTGGGTTAAGAACAATAAGTTTTTGGAGCATGTTTTAGATCAATCCTTTTTCCAATCTTGTAGCTTGTGAAAAGATGGAACCTAAAGAAAATAATTGAGCAACATGAAGACATTGGTAGAAGCATACGTGTCCTCAAGAATTCTTGGAGATTTTTGAAGTAGTGTTTTTGAAGACCCTATGGAGTATTGTTCAAGAATTTCTGGAAGAATTTTCTAGAAACCTTTTTGAAAGCATTCTTGAAGCCTTAGTTGAAATAAAAGCATCCTTGGAGAATATTTGGAGAATAAATTGAAGATATTCTAAAGCTACTTTGGATACCTTGGACCATTTTTTTTTGTAGATACTTGTTGAAGCAGATTTGAAGATCCTTTCAACATAGATTGTTGGAGAAGATATCTTTGAAGCATTATTATATTTTTGTTGGAGACTTCCTTCTAAAATCGTTTGATGGCTTGTAAGAGGATTGGATTCCTCTTTATTTTTATTAATAAAATTATTTTTCTTATTCTACATATTGCATTATGGTTTAAATAATGATATTAATAGGCATACTATAACAATTGTAAATAAATACTTATTCACCCCTCATTCTCAATATTTCTAAGAATTTCTAGTAGAACTTAAAAGAAAATTTTAAATAAAATTTGATGAAAAGTTTTTAGATATTTTCTTATGTCTTTTAGGAAAAGGGAGGCATCTATTTAAAATTCACCTATAACATAATTTTTAGAGTAACCATAGATATTGGATAATTTTTAAAAAAATATCCCCCCCTAATGTGTACAAAAGAGGATGGTGGAAGGATAATAAAATAAATTTGATACATCAAATAATAATATCTTTTTGTCCAATTTGTTCTCTCTATAGAGAAAGATGGATTTTACCTGGGGTAATTTTATCACTCTTCGTTAAATTCATCCCTAAGTTGCCCCAAATTTCAATAGCTAGACATAATTTTCTTTGTTTCTTTTGACCCTCATATGATCTGCAATTATGAGTCATAAAAGGAACCTTTATGTTTGCTACTGCTATTTTCTACCTATGTTTTTTTTTCTTTTATCCTATTGCATTCACACTATTTGTGTCTACAAAATGTAGTCTTTATACTATTAATAATAATGATTTATTCAATGTCCAATATAAATCTACAAAACATAAGTCTATGAAATTTAACCACTTTTTCCACAATTTTAATATGTATTTATTAAATATCTCATAAATTTATGAAATTTGACCTTTTTATTCATATCAAGGTTTAAAGCTAAATTGTTAACCTTGGTGGAGAATTTACATTTCAAATATATAAAATCATTTATTAGATGATGCCAGTTTATTAATGAATCTATTTGGTAAATATTGCAATGCAAATTGAATCTAGGTTTGTAAACTCATGTACCTAAATTCCATGAATGTATTTGGACCTTCCCCACAACTTCGTGTTCACACTAAATGTCACAATTTTTAGGTTAAGAAGTTTTCAAAACATATAATATCCTCACATTTAGGACTTTATGCTTTGTGTATTACAATTTCAGTGTCTTGAAGCTCATCAAATATTTTTTCAGCCCATCTAGAAATCACTTGTCATTCCCCTTGCTCATTAAGATATTGATTAAATCATTCATGCCTAATTAGATTCCAAATGTCAAGCACTATGTCATTTACTCCCACCATTAACACTTGCTCCATGCAAACCACCAATCCCAATGGATGATCAAAGTGTTGTTTTCAAACTTCAAGTACTTCTCATCTCTTGTTCTCTAGCCAGAAAAATATTGGGCTTTGAGTGGTCTCCAATACCCAATACATGAAGCCCCTATTCTAGACTCCACGAGTATCAACTACTATGATATTGTGAAATAGATATTGAGAATATATGGGCTCTCTCCATGAATCCATTATATAGTCATATATCATTTTTTTCACAAAACTAATCCCCTCCTCACAATCAATGTCCTTTTTAGTGTTAACCAACATGGCAATCAAACCCTTAAAATAATGCCTACCATACCTTGCAATGCATTTCAGTTTGAAAGTCCATCTTCCATCTATGAAATGAAGGATTTAGTAAATACCCATGATAGGATTCTTGATGCATAATAGGCTCACCATGCATGAACAACAAAAATATGGCCTATGTTATATAATAAACTAGAATCAAATAATTAAAATGATATTAGATTATGTAATAAATTCACAAGCAACAATTCATCATTAAAAATGAGTATGCATATGAACACAAATCAACAAAAATAAACATGAATATGAATATAGTAATTAAGAAAATAAATAGAAATATAATTCATAGAAATATTTCTTCCTTTATAACAAGTTTGAGTTATATTAGATTATGTAAAAGAATAAATAAATAGCAATATAATTCATGAAAATATTTATTCCCTTTGGAACAAGTTAGTTATATCAGATTATGTAATGGAATTAAAGTAATGTACTGCAATATAGATGTGTTGCAGTGCTTTCCCATTATTTTTGGTTGGTAAGTGTATAAGAGATATTGATGAATTCGAGGTGTTGAAGTGCATTGTATCCCTGTCATTGTTTGGGATAATGTTAGATCAGTTACTCCTAGTGAAGGGTTTGAGATAAAGCTTATGAAAAAATGGGCATTGAGGTGGATATAAGACGGAGAATTGTTGGTGCTTAATTCTAAATTGATATATTGTATTGAAACCAGGCCTAGCTCAAAGTCCTAGCTCTAAATTGATACATAGTATTGAAACCAGGCCTAGCTCCAAATTTGTGGAAATCATGTATGGAATAAGAATAATATGAAGATGAAGAGTGGTATGTCAATGTCCTATTAAAAATAGTGAGTAGCTTTTTTATAGTTGCCTCATATCAGGTTCTTCTGCCAACTATTTCTTTGATTTGCAAGATTGGCAAGAACAACTCTATGCCTTTAGAGTCCAAGGACCTAGCCTTACTGGACTCATAGAGGGCTCTCTCTATGTTTGTGTTTGGGGGTTGGTCAGGGTTTTATGAAGATGCGAGCTTAGAGATGTGGGGCCGAGAAGTACAATGGAGGAGGGGCCAGGGTTATATGGCCACATGAGGTTTAGGTTTATTTAAGTTTATTAAAGCACTAGTTTTAATATGAAAAGGAGGCAGGGTATAATATAAAAGGGGTCGAGTAGTATTTCAAATAAAACAGAGTTTTATTTAAAAGAGAATGGGACCAGAATGAATTTTAAAACAATGTAAAAAGGGTTTTTTACATTGTTTTGAAGGAATAAAGGGGAATAATTGAAAAGGAGGGTTTAAAATGCGGTGTTATCAATGGGAATGGGGTTTTATGAAGGGGAAGGGGTGAAATCCAGGGATTAGGGTCGAAACATGATTTTTCAGAGCATCGGGGTATTGAACAAGGGAAAATCAATCGAGATATAGTGAAAAAGGTTTAATGAAGATAATGAAGGCAATAAGATTTCTAAAAACAAAATGATAGTTAGGGAATGTTTATTTTCAGTAGATTGTAGAAAATCCATAGTCACCTAGTGATACTGTGAATACAGGAGACTAATAGTGGCTCCAGCTGGGGAGGGCAACTCCTTTAGGAGGTGTCAAAACCTAAGATTTCAGATCTCTGGATTTTGTAGATCAGTGCCTTATCCACTTTGGTTGATTTTTCATTCTGCAATTACTGATCTACTACAACTTTTTGTGACTGTGACCTTCTAAATATTGAAAACCATGTTTCGTGCAAATCAATTCTGCCTACCCATCATTCTATTCTAACATTTTTTTCTTCATTTGGGTGCATTTATACTCGCAAACCCTTGACATAATTTTTCTTTTGAAAGCAAAAAACTATGTATTTCTACCCTTATAACTTCCAAAGGCTCAGATGATACTAATGAGCTCTTTTATTCTCTACCTAATCTACTTATCTGTCAAGAATAAACAGTTCGACAAATTTTTATTCACTAAATATTAACATAAAATTTCAAGCATGAATAAATCAAGATTAAACAGTTTTATTGTCATGAATTGTGGCATTTTGGACAAGCTTCACACAATATTTATTTTGCAAAAATTAAAACTAGAACTTAAGGGCTTTGATCTGGAATTTGTCATTTGTCCCTTTCTTCTCTTTTTTGGTTCAGATTTAGACTTTGGAACCAATGTCTTTTCCTATCTAACATACTCATAAGCCAAGTTTAAATAGTTTGGAAAATCTTCATTTTCTATCCTATGAGCAAAAATTCAAAATTCGCTAAATCATGATTAGGCTATATGATTGAATAAGGCTTCCTTTTCAAAAGGTAGTGGCATTTGGACTTTCACACTTTTAAAAATATTCTTTTTTGGTATGGGGATTTACCTTTTCTCTTTTTACCTTCCCTCTTTTCTTCTTTTCTTTCTTTTTTTTTGTAACAAATTTTTCTGAAATTTTTGTTTAAGCAATGTTATGTACAATGAATAAAAATTTAAACTGAGAATTTTTTTTAACTGAAGTAGTTATTGAGCATCCTGCCATTGACAGGACCTCCAAATAATTCTGTTCCATCCATTTCTTGTAGAAAAAATACATTGTTACCTCTTGCAGAATGGATGATGTATGGACTTTTCCATAAGTTGTCAAATTTTCCATGCTTTCCTTTGTCCTCTCTTCTTGAATTCCACTTCAGCACTTTGTCTCCAATGCTAAAATAATTTTCCTTGGTCCTTTTGTCGAAGAGTTTCTTGATGTTTTCTTGTACTTGTTGTGTCCTGTTGTACACTTCTCTGGTTTGTTGTAGCTAGACAGTTTGGTTTATTCTCCTTTGCATATCATTTTCTTCAAACCACACCTCTTGAATGAGCTTCATTACTGGCACACCCAAGTTTTTTGGTAAAACTGCATCTGCTCCATATACTAACTGATAGGGAGACATACCAATTGACTTCTTATTTGTTAATCTGTCTACCCAAAGTTCATGTATCAACTTGCTGTGCCATGACTTCTTATTCTCTTCCATCAAATTTTTAATGATGTTCACCAAACTTTTGTTTGAGGATTCAGCCAACCCCTTACCTTGAGGGTAATAAGCTGTAGAATGTCCCAATGTAATCTGATATTTGTGACAAAAGTACACTATTTTCTTGGATCTAAAGGTAGCAACATTGTAAGTAATGATTTTTCTAGGAATGCCAAATCTAGATAAAATGTGGTTTTCAAGGAATTTAATAATTACTGAGTCTGTGGTAGTTCTGGAATGAATGGCTTCTATCCACTTTGTGAAATAGTTAGTTGTAGCAAGGATCCATTTGTGCTAGGAAGAGGAGGCACGGTGGATTTCTCCAGTGAAATCAAGACCCCATTGCTGAAAAGGAGCTTCAACAGAAATTGGTTGTAAAGGCAAAGGCAACAATTTTATTTTACCCTCAAAGATTTGGCATTTATGAGAGGCAACTACCATTTTATGAATGTATTGAAAGAGGGTGGGCCAATAGTAACCAGCTCTAAGGATTTTATTTACAGTGGTTTTCCAATAGAGGTGACCTCCACATTCTCCTTCATGAAACTCATGCATAATCCTATCTCCATCTTCTTCAAGCAAATATTTAAGGAATACACCACCAACATTTTTCCAATATAAAACCTTTTCTAAAATGCATAAATTTACAGCCTTTAACTTCAAGAATATGGCCTTTGTTTTGGACAAACCACGGGGAACATTTAGATTAAAAAGCACATATAATATATCAGTATACCACAATGAGTTCAGAAATGCTTCCTTAATAGGTGGAGTCGTTAGCTCCTCTTGTTAATACAATGCATTAATCATATTGATGTCGAGTGCTTGAAAATTTTCTTCAACCATCAACTTTGCCAGTCCTTTTCCTTTGATTAGCTTGGTGGGTTTGATTTTTAGATCATATTCTAATATGACTACTATCCACTTACCTCTTTTACCATCAGGATCTTGTGTCAAGATGCCTTTGACCACTGTGTGAGGCACACATGTAATGATGTGTGAGTGAAAAATGTATACTCTGAAATCCTTCAATGCCTTGATTAAGGCAAAAGCCTGTTTTCCAATTATATTATATTTCAGAGGTGCATCTATGAGTGCCTTGCTAAAGAAAGCTATGGGCTGCTCTTGTCCTTCTATATTTTTCTATAATAAGACAACAACAATTGTGTGTTCTGATGCAAAGGAGAAAATGAAGGAATCTTTGGTGAAGTCAGGGCTGATCAGAAATGGTGTTTGGGTAAGAGCTTGCTTTACCAAATCAAAATATTTCTTTGCTTCTATGGTCCATTTGATTCTTGTTTCTCTTTTCAGCATATTAGTGATGTTTCTTAGGAGTTCTGCAAGGTTTGGTATGAACATTCTTAATAAATTTATCTTTCCAATGAAATATTGCAGCTCTTTGATGTTCCTTGGATGACTGATTTGCAATATTCCCTCAATCCTCTTTGGGTCAATCTTGATCCCTTCTTCAAAGATGATGTGGCCTAAAATTTTCCCTTCTTGAAGGCCAAACAAAGTTTTCTTGGGATTTAAAGATAGACCGTACTTTCTGCACTTTTCAAAGACTTTTCTTAAGTGAGTTAGGTGTTCTTCATCATTTTTTTAGTAGACTGTGATGTCATCAAGGTATATCACAATGAAGTAACCTATTTCTTCTGAGAAAGAAATATCAAATTTTCTTTGGAAAGTACCTCCAACATACATTAACCCAAAAGGAATTTTAACATACATGAAGGTGCCCCAGGGTGTGGTGAAAGTTGTCTTGTGTTGATCATCTAGATGTACTAGCACCTGATTGTACCGTGAAAAGCCATCAAGAAGAGATATTATTTTGGAGCCCACTACCTTTTGCAGTATGTGGTCCATTTTTGGTAAAGGGTAGTTGTCCTTTAGGGAGGCTTTGTTTAAATTTTTGAAGTCTATGCATAGCCTAATTTCCCTTGCCTTCTTCCTTACTAATACAAGATTTGAAACCCATTCTGAATATTTCAGAGGGACTATTATTCCAGCATCATACATTTTCTTTATTTATTTATCAACCAGTGGCAGTTGTACAAGATTTATTCTGCATAATTTTTGTTTGAAGGGCTTCTGGTTTTCTTTGAGAGGGATCTTGTGCTGGATGATCTTAGTATCATATGAATTTAAATCTTCATAGCTCCAAGCAAACAAATTAGTAAATTCCATGAAAAACTCAATATATTTATGTTTCATAGGAGCTGGCAGTGTTTTTGACAGTTTTATCATTTTGGGATATTTCTCACTACCTATATTGCATTCTTCTACCTCTGCTTCAGTAGATTCCATCTTTGGCTTCTTAGAAACATCATTAAAATCAAAAATTTCTTCAAGAGGAACCAATCCCTTTGGCAAAGTATTATCTCTGGACTGTAGTACTTCAAAGTCTTATTTTTCTAAATCTGTACACAACTCTATCTCATGCAGGTGTTATTTCTCTAATATATTTATATCAACATTATCAGGAGGCTCTTCTTTGTGTGTGTGTTCCTCAGCAGAGCAGTCTTCTTCATGATCTGTCTCAATTTGGCATTTCAAAATCATTTTTGGACTGCAGGATATCTTCAATTTGTTTGTCACCTTCAAAAAATTACCAATATTTTATATTATCAGGGATTGCTAGTGTGTATTTGACTCGTACCCTGTATTGTTTTTTATGATAAGGTTTTTGACAAGTAATGGCTGCAAAGGCTAGACCGTTGGCAAGGATGTTTTGATTTCTTGGGACAAAGGCAAGATCATATTATTTGAATTTTTTTAGGAGGTCAAGGGCATCATTCCTATATGCTCTTAATCTAGGATGTTTAGCTAAATATTCTCCCTTAATCTGCCTAATGAATATCTCAGAATCCCCATGGACATAAATCCTTTTGGCTCCTAGTTTCTTGAGTAATTGTATCCCTAGAAGGAGTGCCTCATATTCTACTATGTTATTTGTACATTGAAAGTTCAGCTTATATGAGTGGCCTTCTGCATGGTTATTCTTAGTGTTGTTCACCCAAACACCTGCTCCTGAACCAGTTTTACCACAAGAAACATCAAAACTCATGCTCCAAAAAGGTTCAATTTTAGATTTACCATTATGTTCGTTATTGTGGTTTCCACCATGTTTGCTATTATATTTTTCATTTTCTATTTTGACTAACTATTTTGATGGTTCATCCTCTTTTTCTGCTTCTTTTTAAGCTATTTTTTCATTTTATACTACTTGTTCATTAATGTTTTCATCATTATAAAGGATAAATGAATCTAGGTCTGTGTGGACATAATAGCGAGGGGAGTTATTAGGCTTTTCTTGACTGCTGACCATGTATTTCATATGAGTCTCCCTATATAGTTTTCTTGGTTGGCTAAAGACATGTATGGTAGTAGAGGTCATATCCATTTGGAAGGTGCCTTGGAGTTTAGCTCCCCATGAGCGTGAAAGGAGCATGCCATATTTGGGGGGAATTTCAACCACTACAATATCCATTACTACGATCTTGGCTGGTATGTAGGAATTTACAGGGTAAGTTCTGTAGATCAAGAACCAAAGTTCACTACTCACAAACATATCACAAATCAGTACACCGGTTTATCACGTGGTTAAAACCCTCGAAGAGGGAAATAGTCCATGGCGTGAGCCAACATGACCACTTCAGGAAATTTATTAATATAAAAAGAAAAGTTACATATGTTTCTCTCATAAACGGTTATCAGAAAAATGACCCTCCATGCTCTTTAAATAGAGACCATAGACCAATCAGGTGTTAAGCCACGGATCAAGTGTCATTAATACTGAGGAGAGAGTGAACCATCGGATCACTACAAATCGTGACCATCGGATTATAAGTTACAAATGTACATAGTAAAGAAATACACTTTAGCTAACTCTACACTAGACTAAGTTATTCTTAACTATTTCCTATGTGTCAGAATATCCTTACATCCCCCCTTAAGAACAACTTGGGATAGGATTGAAGGATTTACAAAGGTGACAAAAAAGGAGCCTATTTCCTATGTGTCGAAATATCCTGACATCCCCCCTTAAGAACAAATTGGGATAAGATTGGAGGATTTACAAAAGTGACACAATAGGAGAAGGAAGGAGGCATTGGAGCCTATCCCCCCTTAATGACAGCTTTTTTGAACTCCAATCATGAAGCAAAGTTTGGTAAGCTTCACTTCTATGAGAGCCTTTGGAAAGATATCGACTACTTGATCATTGGTTGGACAGTACTGCACTTCAAGAACATGATCATGAATGAGCTTTCTGATGAAGTGTACGTGGATTTCAATGTGTTTCATACGTTGATACTGAACTGGATCTTTACATAGCTGAATGGCACTCTAATTAGATGTTGTTGATGAAGACCAAATTCAGATAGGATCTGAAGAAGCCACATGGCTTCCTTGCTGGCTTCAATTTCACCACGATAGTCTACTTCTGCTGAAGAAAGAGATATGGCACTTTGTTTCTTACAAGACCATGTAATAGGTCCTGAACCAAGAGTGAATACATATCTTGCAGTAGACTTTAGATCATTAGGGTCACCATCCCTATCAAAATCAGTGAAACCAATCAACAATGGAGATGCCCCTGCACTGTAATGAATGCCGAACTAAACTGTACCTCGAATATATCAAAGTATTCTTTTAGCTACTTTCAAGTGACTTTCATGAGGTTGGTGCATAAACCGAGCAACAAGACCAACGACAAAGGAAAGTTCAGGATGGGTATGGGTTAGATACAGAAGTTTACCAACAATTTGATGGTATAAGGTAGCATCAACTTCAGGGGTAGTACAAGTGAATGAAAGCTTGACTCCAGACAGAAAGGGAGAAGGGGCTGGATTACAGTCTTCCATGTGTAAGTGGTGTAGAAGATCACAGGCATACTTGGACTGAGAGAGGGTAATGCCTTCTTTGGATTGCGAGACTTGAAGACCAAGGAAATAATGCAAGTGTCCTAAGTCTGTCATTTCAAAAATTTTTTTGAGTCTAGACTTCACATGTTTTATATGGTTGGGATCACTACCAGTAAGGAGAAGATCATAAACATAAAGAACAAGGATTGTGAGGGACTTACCCACTTTCTTAGTGTAGATAATGTTGTCAGAATGACACTTAGAAAAGCCATTATCTAAGAGAAATCTATCCATTTTGGCATACCAAGCCCGAGGAGCTTGTTTGAGACCATAGAGAGACTTCCTAAGGTGAAAAACAAGGCTAGAGTCATTTTGGATAAAGCCAGGGGGTTGTTCCATGTATGTTTCTTCATGCAAATCTCCATGTAAGAAGGCAGATTTAACATCCATCTGATGGACTTCCCATTTAAAAGAGGCAGCAAGGGAAAGAACAAGGCAGATAGAATTCATTTTGGCAACAGGGGAGAAGGTTTCAGTATAGTCAATGCCTTCAACTTGTGAAAATCCTTTAGTGACAAGATGAGATTTATGTCTATCCACTTTTCCATTTCGTCCAAACTTGGTTTTGTAAACTCATCTGCATCTGAAAATTTTTCTTCCTTTTGGAAGACGAACAAGATCCCAAGTATCATTTTCCAATAAGGAACAATATTCTTCATTCATAGCTTCATCCAAATCTAGATGACCAGAGGCTTCTTCAAAGGTTTCTGGATCAGGATTTTTTGGAACTTGAGCCAAGAAGGAAGAGGCTCTTTTGAACTAAGAATGAGTACGTCGTTGATCTGTAGGGTCACCTGGAAGAGAACCTGCTACATCCCAAGTAGAGCGGACCCATATTGGAAGCTGTGGAGTACAAGGAATAATTTCAAGAGGTGGAGGATTGTCATCCTCGTTTTCATCATCTAAACTAGAATGAATTCTATTAAAAATAGAAGAGAGAGAGAGAGAGGTGTCACATATGTCGAATCAGGCTCGCAGGCCAAAGGTGGCACACTCGCCGAACTAGGCTCACAGTCCAATATATTTTCATCAAATTTTACATCTCTTCTAATGGTTATATTTTTGGATTTTGGTTGAAGAATTCTATATCCTTAGACATCTTCAGAATATCAAAAAAAAATGCATTTTTTACTCAGGTTCTAAGGCTTTATGTTTCACATCTAGAATATGGGCCCAAGCATCACTTCTGTTAGCCACCTATAAAAATTTGTCATACTAAATGGTGGCTAAATCTTTTTTAGCCTTCAAGAGATAGTTTCCTTTGAAAGCCTATCATATTTTGAAGTCTTATGAAGATAAATAACCTTTGAGTTAATATTCACTGTTGTTTCCCTCTTTATCCTAAAGTACCTGCTGCTTTACCAATAAAAAACTGCTTTAGAGGCCCCATTTTCCCATCATTTTCACTCCTCCTTTACTCATAAATAACCCCATTTTCATCCTTATTTTCTTCATAAAAAACCCTCCATTAACCTTCATTTAGCCTCTAAACCATTCCAAAAATCCTTTTAAAACCTTATATCTTCCTTTTTTGGTTTAAAAAACTCCTATCTCCTCTACCGGAACCCCAATTTTGGCTTAAAAAACACTATTTTTGGGCCTAAAACACCCGTTTTACATTATATAGGTCCTAAGCCCCTGAGGGCTTATTTAATTTAGCCCCTCCACCTCATGTGGCCAAAGCTCCACAATCGGGCACTTAAAAAGCTTGAAAACCCCGTCCGAAACCCTTTTTCCTTTTGTTTTTTCACTACCCCGACGTTTTGGTCGGAGTTAATCAAAACCGTTGATCTCTGTAGATCAATGGTCATTGGGCTCCCTAATCTCCTCCTTACCCTCCACCTACCTTTTTACCATTTAAATAACTAGCCCCACCTCTTTAATCTTCATCGTCCATTCATCATATCGGACGATCGATATTAAACCCGATAAACCAAACATCCTTTCGAAAATAAAAACCTTTCGTTCTTTCTATTTGTTTTTTCTAACATTATGGTGTTAAAACGAATCTAGACCGTCCATTCCGATAAATATGACGATCTAGATTAAACCTGATAGGCTAAACACCCGCCCGCTCCATGACAAAAGACCACACTTCACCGTGGGCCCCACTTAAATCTTAACCCCGCAACTTCTCCATCGCGTGCGATCCGCACCGTTGGATCTGCTGCCCCTCATTCGACGGCCAGAACTGCCTTTCGCAAAATTTTTGCGCCCGCAAGTTAACACTAAAAAAAAATGCGAAATGGGTGGTATTGAAAGGAAAGGTGTTAAGTGACATATCGTATCACGTTATTTTTGTGAATACCGCCCACCCCCCTCAATGCTGCGCGAAAACCATTAATTGTTTTCCGCCAAACCGCCGCCCTCACCACATTTCTTTTTCATCTTTCAATCTTGGCCGTCGATCTCTGAGATTGGACGGTCCTAAATTAATTTCGCCCCCATTCCCTTTTCACCCAACTCGCTCCTGAAAGACTTCATCTATCAATCTCGACCATTCATTATTCTGATCGAACGACTTATGTTATATCCCGATCCCAATTCATTTGCCTCCATCTAATTTCCCAGATGATTCTATTAGACGATCTCCACCGTTCATCATTCTAATCCGACTGCTCCTATTCAATATCGCACCCAAACTCCATTTGCACCTGTTTCACTTCCGCCAAGGTTTTTTCTCCATTTTTGCTGCAAATTCCCCCATTTCTCATAGCCCCATCCCCTCCATTAAACCTCTGAAGTAGTCTTAACCAAATTCTATAGGGTTTCTTAATGATTTTTTTGGTGTTTTGCAAGGTTTCAAATGGTGTTTGCTCTGTGTTTTTTCCAGTCACAGTCATGTGACAAAAAGGCCCAGAATGACGATTCTGTGGCTTAAAATCAAAGGAAAAAGGAGCTGCGAGTTTTGAATCCAGGTATAAATCCTATGGATCATGATCCAGGGTTTAGCAGAAACCCTCCGAAAGCATAAAGCCACCTGCATAAACAAGAAAAAAAAGTGTATCAGTGAAGAATCAAAGATAGGGGATTAATGCCTAAAAGCCTGAAGATCAAGGTTTTTAATCCACAGGTTTAAAGGATAAAGACAGTGTTAAGGAACAAAGACCCGAGAACAAAGATCAAAGGCTTAATTAAGCCTAAACACAGACCAAAGGCAGATTAAATGTGTTTTAAGGAAAAAAAAAGAGATATAGCAGTATGAAGGGCCTCCACTGCCACATCAGAGGCTATTTATCCTCTTTGGCTACCAAAGTGCCACTTGCAACCTCAAATAAATCAAAGAAGGCACAGTTATTGCCCAGTCAGTGATATTTTTGCCTAAAGATAGTTGAACATTTATTACAAACGAAAGAACAAATTCTAAACTGTCAGTAAAGTTATTATAAAGATAAGAAAGAACCTTGAATTCAATCTTTTCATCCACTAAGCCTAAAAAACAGAAAACAAAGTTATGAAACAGAGTTGTAGATAGAATGCATTCTTGCCTTATGCCTTGCAGGTTTTCAAGGCTAGGAATTGCATTTACTATGGAATTAATGATACTTGAACCCTAGAAACTCTTCCACCTCCTCATTTCCTTATAAAATATCCTTGAGGAGCACATTGTAAAGGGTTGGTTGTTGGACTTTGATGTAATAATTGCTACTCGAAACTCTCTGTATGTAAATAGTTCTTAGAGGCTGTTGAAGCTCTGTTTGTAATCAAAGAAGTTAGGCTTAGAAGAGAAGTTGTTGCTATACTGAAACATTGGACTTGAAGTATGTAACTGGATTGACATCAATACACAAGCTGATTCATGGGATCCTGGTCTATACCATTGGCGATGTACCTCTCATTGTACTTGTTTTCCTTCTTATTTTTTTCATTAGATTGTCCATTTTTCTCTGATAAAGAACAACAAATATAGAGCTAGGATTTAATCTTAAAAGTATCCTACTCTCACTGATAATATTTATCTTTATGTTTTCCTCCTTTGTGTATTTAAGAATGATGTAATATAGTCCAAACAGTCAAGGAATGTTGGTGAGCCCATGTCTTACTATTTAAACTTTAAACATTGTTTTTGAATGATATTTTCATTACATGATAAGTAGAGTTGGACTAGGAAAGTTTATGGTTTGCCTTGTCTTCTAGTTCTTTCTCCAAAGGTTGTTTGAAAGTTTCCCTAAGAGTATGTTGAAAGCAAGCTTGGATTTTAATGATATCTGACCTGATCTTAAGCTACACTTTGTTGTCTTATATGTTTTCATCCTGTTTGAAAGTAGTCTAGTGAGATTATTGGATTTTTGTCTGATAAGTTAGCTTTAATACAAGCTTGTCCAAAGAATTGTATGGTTAGCCCCGTCCTTTGGCTGGTTTCAAACAATTTCTTAAAAAGGATTTTCTTGTTTGGAAAGTTGACAAATCCTTGTTGAAATTATTGGCTTTTTCCACCTTCACAACACTTTAATGTTCCATTCCATCATTTAATCTAAAGGATATTTTGATATAGATGACTTGCCCCATGGACCACTCTTGATAACTGTTGTACAATAAAAACCTTTTATGAATCTATAGCCCAATGGATTAAGTGCAATTTTAGACCTATCCTATCAGTTGAACCTTGTTTTGATTATTCATACCTTCACCCCTCTGAAACCCCTTCATTTTCAGGACTTTCCACTCAATTAAAGATCATACCCGACCAACCAAAAACAAACCAAAAAACCCATGTTCTTAATAACTAGCCTAATATCATACTAAAAGCCTTAAAGATAAATCAATCTTTGCACTTATAGGTAGATCCCTCTCTGGATTCAGGAGGGCTAGATCCTAGAATCCCAAAGTGGTTCATATGTAGGCTCTGCAGCTTAGTATTTACCAATCTTGCAAAATTACAGAGACCCTAACAACTTCCAAAAACACGAAAGTGACTTACATCTGGTTTGATTGAGCTCCAAGCTTCTCCTAGAGTTATATTATTTAAAACCTTAGTAGGAGTGCAATTTACTATGTAGTTTGCACAGTTAATTACTTTTGCCCAAAAATTGAGACCAAGTTCTTTGGATTGAAGCAAACAATTAGCCATTTCTTTTAAGGTGCAATTCTTCCTTTCAGATACACCATTTTTTTGTGGCGTATATGTAACATTATGTTGCAATTGAATGCCATGCTTAGTGTAGAAATTGATAAATTTGTTGTTAACATATTCTCCTCCATTGTTTGATCTTAACTTAAGAATTTGATGTCCAAATTGTTTCTCAACAAAGGCCTTAAAGGCCAAGAACATGTTAAAAACTTCACTCTTGAGTTTTAAGAAGTATACCCAAGTGCGTCTGGAAAAATCATCAATGAAAGTTAAGAAGTACTTGCAACTAGAGAAAGAAACAACAAGAAGTGGACCACATAAAGCACTGTGCACGCACTGCAAAGGGGCTGAAGCATGCCAAGAGGTACGTTTGTCAAAACTATCCTGATGATGTTTTCCGAGTACACATCCGGAGCAAACACCATCTCGACAAGATACCATAGGAAGACATGTCACCATATTTTCTTTACATAGAGTTTGAAGAGAGAAATAGTTTAAGTGACCAAATCGCTCATGCCAAAGTTTTCTCACATCATCATTATGAGCAACAAAAATGGAGGGAAGACACGATGACCCAAATTTGTCAAAATTATACAACCTTTTACAATCATCAGCAATGCTAGTAGCTAAAATATGTTTATGATCTTTGAGGTCCTTGAATACAACATCATGAGGTGAGAATTCTACTATTTTCCCTTCACTTGAATGAGTAATCTGATAAATAGAGAGAAGGTTGCATGACAAGGTAGGAACACATAGTACATCATTAAACTGACCATTATCTAGATGAATGGTTCCAGATCCTACAACACTAATATATCTATCATCACCAACATAAATATGTTTGGTGTTACAATCATTTAAAGAAGAAAACATGGCTTGATTTTTGGCCATGTGGTAAGAAGCTCTAGAATCAATGAGCCACTCATGAGAAGGAGAATAAGAAGATACATTTAATGCATAACCAGATCTTGATGCTTGACAACCACAAGCAGAAAGTTCCATTCCTGAAGACGAAGGTGAAGAGTGCTCCAAATTGATGTTGTGCTTCTTCATTGCTACTTCTAAGGCTTCCATCTTCTTAAAACATTTGGACTCTATATGGTCATCACGATTACAAAAGTTTCAATGTCTATCTGTCTTCTTCCCTTTGTTTTTATTTGCCTTATAATTTTGGTGAGTTGCTTTTTCAGTTTGCGGCTGAAATTTCTTAGGACCATTGTTTGGTTTCAGACCATATTTTTTAGGATATTGCTTCTTGGGATTCTTTTGATATGATTGTTGTTGGGCTGCTAAGGCTTTCTTAGAAGCGTGTCCATGAGTGATAATACCAAGGTGTAGGAGTTTTTCTTGTTCTCTTATCAAATAATCGCAAAAGGCATCAAAAGAGGGGTTCTTGTAGGTGGTACCTGAAGAAATGATGGCTTCTCTAGTGGAATGGAAGGCATAAACAAATACAGAGTATACATGGCCAAGCTTAGCAAGAATGCAATAGATGAGGCTACCATCTTCCTTTTTGACCTTATAACCTTCTAAAATAAGTCTACGGGTCTTGAATTTGGACAAAAAATCTTCAATAGAGGAGAAATTATCAGGGTCCAAATTAAGCAACTCATTTTCAAGTTGGTGGGCCCTGATTTGATTTTGAATGCCAAAGACAGTATTGAGCTTGTCCAAGGCTTCATGAGGGGTGTCAATTTCAAGGACATGAAATCAAAGATTTTGAGCAATGGACATTCGTACCAACTCTCATTCTTAATCTTGTTTATTTTCCCATTTAGTGACTTTATCATCATCGAAAGGTTTAGTTTCTTGGCCTGTGGCTATTCTATAAATCCCTTTACTTCTAAGTATATCTACCATGTGACGTAGCCATTGGAAATAATTGGTGCTGTTAAGAACAATCGAGCATGCACTTTCCATTTTAAAAATTGAAGCTGAGAAAATCTGAAACTAACTGCTCCAAGAGAAATATCTCAAAAAAATAGGCTGTTTAAAAAAAAAAGGCTTGAAAAATGGCTTCTGAATGAAGAAGGTATGCCTTTTGAAAAAACTGAGCCAAGAGGAGCCTAGCTTGTTGTACTAACACTCTATTTTAGAAGAGCCTCAGAGTTACTAATGCATAAGTCAAGAGTAATGAGTCATGTTAATGAGCCTTTTCTTAGAGATATTTCGAGCTAATGTGGGTCCGGAGCTAAAGCAAGGTGTTAATGTGATTTCCAAACAATTTTTAAGAAAAAATGAACTCTCTTTAATCTGTTTTGCTGTCAATGGTTCTTTGGTGTGCGTGCTTTTCCTGAACACAAGACCAAGAAAAAAAGAAATGCAAGCCTTATGGCAGAATGTTAGAATTTTAGTTAGCCTTACTGGTAACTATCTTTTTTTTACTATTTCTAATTTCCCGAGATTACACAAAGACGCGGGGAAAGAGCATACGTAGTAAAAAAAACTTCTTCATGTTTCTGATTTGCCAAGATCGCACACAGTGCGGAGCAAAGAGTATACGCAGAGAAGATGGTATAGATCTATCAAATAAACAAAACCTAAAAACTGAAATAAACATAGGGAACTGAAATAAGTTGAACTATTAACAAATATAACTGCAAAACATATACTTTACTCCAAATCTAAATTGACATAACTTGAAAAACCAGAAACCTTTTCACATGAAAAAAAAAGGCATTCCTCACTATAACAGACACTCTAGACACAACATATCATTTCTCCAGGCCCGAAAATTTTCAGAAATAATAGATCTAGAAAATGGCAGTCGCATGCAGTCAAACTAGCTTTGGATTTGGATCAACAACGGATGCGACCCTCAAAATAGCTCTAATACCATGTAGGAATTTACAGGGTAAGTTCTGTAGATCAAGAACCAAAGGTCACCGCTCACAAACATATCACAAATCAATACCGATGCTTATCCGCCAGACCAAAACCCTTGAAAACAATCACGACACGAACCAACATGACCACTTCAAGAAATTTATTAATATAAAAAGAAAAGTTACATATGTTTCTCTCATAAATAGTTAGCAGAAAAATGACCCTCCATGCTCTTTAAATAGAGATCATGGACCAATCGAGTGCTAAGCCACAAATCAAGTGTCGTTAATACCGAGGAGAGAGTGAACCGTCGGATCACTACAAATCATGACCGTCGGATTATAAGTTACAAATGTACATAGTAAAGAAACACACTTTACGTAACTATAAATTGGACTAAGTTATTCTTAACTATTTCCTATGTGTCGGAATATCCTAACATGGTATTTGTGCTATATTAACATAGAGATCTTTGATTAGGCCTAGAAATTTAACTCTATTGGAATCAAAAGAGTATAAATCTTTGTATGGTCTAGTTATCTTAAGGCCTAGTCTTTCCATTACTACCTTTGGCATGAGGTTATGGGAAGCTCCTGAATCTAACATGGCATTGTGAAGGATTTTGTCATGGATGTTCAAACTGACATAGAATGGAGGTACACCTCACTCTTGAAATTTTCCTTCTACTTGAGGTCCAAACAAAAGCTCAGGTTTGTCATCATTTAGATTTACAGAATCAACATTTTCTTCTCTGTTTAAAGCTTTCAAAAATTGGGATACATAACATCTTGGGTAACTAATTTATTAAGAGGTATGGAGAATTTTATCTTGGCAATTTCATTCTCAATAATGAAAGGTGTCTCTAATTTTAGTAGATTTGAATCAATTTTATCAGACATTGTTTTTACAGCAATTTCAACTTGCTGATTTTTATTTGGAGTCTCAGTTAAAACAATTTTGTTAGGGCTACTAGCTGGATTACTAGTGTTGCTTTGGTCATCATTATGTTGGCTGTTTTTGTCTTTATTTTTATCAGAACTTTTAACCAAACCTTTTGAAGTTTCTTTTGTCTTTTTCGGATTAGTTTCATGAGTCTTCCTAGCAGAAATTTCTGGGTTGTTTCTCTTGGGAGTGTCTTGGGTTTTCTTGCTTCTTAGGTCATACTGTCTATGTACTTCCATGATGGAATTTTTGAAGCCTCTTTTATAGTCTTCGGATTCTAGGCATTCTTCTTCATTTTGAGTTGGGGAAAACATCCTTGCACTTCCTTAGTGAGGAAAACAATATCCTCAATATTAACTCCCATTAGATTGATATTTCTTTCCTCTTGTTCTTCAATCACCCCCTCATCCTCATCAGCATAGTTTTCTTGGAAAAGAGGCCTGATTTGTTGGTCAGGACCTCTCTGTCTTATTTGAGGGGGATTTCTCCTAAAGTTTTGGTTTTGGTTCTAGTTTTAATTTATATTTTGAGGAGTTGTTTGGTTTTCTCTAGGGGAAGCTCTCTCATTTATGTTTATTCTCTCCATCATCCTTTCCATGGTTCTAACTAGTTTGTCAATTTTGGTATCAGATGTAGAGGCCACAGGTTCTTCCTTGTATGTGACCCTCTTTTCATTTTTCATTCTAGCCCTTTTGGCAATCAGATTGGCCTCTACACTTACTGCTCCCCTCTACATGTCTTCTAATGTAAGGGGTTCTCTTTCTCTCAACTGATAAGCCATCTCTGGATGAAAACCATTTGTAAATTTCACTAGGGCTAAACCCTATAGGGGTTTCATGTGAGGAGGAAGTGCAGAATATACACTATTGAACCTAGTGTAGTAATATTGAACACTTTCTCCTGCATTCCTTTTGAGGTTCTCATACTCTGATGGGATTTGAAGAGGATTTTTCTTTATTTCCCACTTATTTATGAATTCTTAATGAAGAGTAGGGAGGTCATGGATGCCATTAGGGGCTAGGATTTTGAACCATTTCTTGGCTTCTCCTCCTAAAATTTTGACAAACATTCTCATTTTGATGGTCTCATCTTCTATTTCTTGGTAATTGAAAGCACCATTCATCTTATCTACATGTTGTTGAGCAGTTGCAGGATGAGTTCCATCAAAGTGTGGGATCTTATATTGGTAGTTCTGTGGTATAGGCATTAGAGGTTGTGGTAACACTAGTGGGGCATACCAAGCTTCCATGATTTTTGGTTGGGGAAACAAAGCAGGGTTAACAAGTGGAGGATTGAAAAAAGGAGGTAAAGGGTTAAATGGAGGAAGATGAGCAGTGGGTGTATGAATGGGGGTTGAGGTTAGTACAACAGGATTTTTCTAGAAGGTGGATGGGTCTAAACCTATCTAGGTTATCCAACTCTGAGATCTAGTCCTAGACAAGCTTTGTTCTAGGGGTGAGTCAAAGAGGATATTCTTCATGTCTTTAAGGTTTTCAGGTAGGGAACTTGCTTTGTGAATTGGTCGGCTAACAGTTTAATTTTTAGATCTAGGAGATTTCCTTAGGATGTGCTCTGGGTTGTCAACTATTGCAAGACGGTTTGGGTTAGGATGTGATCTGGTACAAATTCTTCTAGAAGCCAGAATTTAGACCCAAAATTCAGAGAGGTTGGGAGTTTTATAATAGTTTGAAAAACACACCAATCTGTAAAAGAAATACTTAATCCACAAAGTATTATTGAATGGGTTCTATTTGAGTTTTGATAATCCAGATTTCTCAATAATTTTCTAGTGGATTCTATAGAAAACTAGTGGACTCAGCAGGCCTACTAAAAACCATTAGAGTCACGAAGTGGATGATTTTTAACTATCTTTAGGCTGGCTTTTGTCCACCATCAGAAACCAGATACCAGTCTTGGCTAACAATTGATTCATCTAAGTTTGAAAAGGGGTTTTCTAAGTTCTTGTGGGAATATTAAGTTGCTTTAATAACTCAGTTCCCCAGTATGGTTGCCACTATGTTGGCTCCCCGTGATTTGCAATATTGGCAAGAACAACTCTGTAGGGAACCACATCAGACCACTTTGGAGTCCAAGGACCTACCCTTCCTAGACTGAGATAGGGCTCTCTCTATGTTTGTGTTTGTAAATGATATATCTTTATGCTTATGTTTTTTGATTTTAGGCTAGTTATGAAGTTCTAGGACTGTTTGTTTTGTTTGGTTGATAGATTTTCTGGTTAATTGAGTGATTGTTTCAGTTGAATAGATAGACTGTGAGAAGCATTAATTTATTGAGATATGGAGTCATAAAATGAATTAATTTTTCATCAACTCTGAAAGGGTTTTCATAGGGCAAGCTAACTATATAAAGTGGATCTTTTAGATTAGATGAAATATGAAATGACAACAAGTTGTGAAAACAGTAAAAATAAAGGGCAATTAAGAATCCTTTAACTATACTTCAACAAGAAAAGTCTTTTAGGTAACCATTTAAGAAAAACCAAAGGACAGGGCAAACCATAGACTTCTTTAGCTAGAATCTACTAGGTAAACCTTGAGACAACAATCCAACAATCCCAGAGAGCAGGACACCCCTGAAATCTCTAGTTATTACTTTCAGAAAAAAAAAAAAAACATTTAAGATAAATTCAGTGAAATTAAAGAGAAGGACACCCATGAATTCTTTAATTAAACTTCAAAGAAGGTATTTAAAGCAACAGTTTAAGAAAAACCAAAGGACAGGGAAAACCATAAACTTCTTTGGCTAGACTCTACTAAGTAAACTTCAAAGAAGGCCCTGAAAATAACATTTCAAGAAAAACCAAATGACAGGGAAAACCATAAACTACTTTCGATAAACTGTACTGAGTAAACTTTAAGGCAAAAAGCTAGGTGGAAATAAAGAGTACGAAACCCCTAAATTCTCTAATCAGACCTTGCAGAAGAAAACATTAAGATGAAAGAAGAAGGCAGAATAAAGGTGCCAAAACAACATATCTTAATCTAAAATTTTTGTTGTTTTATCGGAGAAATGATGAACAATATGGAAAACAGAAGAGAAAAAATGAAAAATAAGGATAACATTACCACTAAAATAGCTCAAGAATCCTATAAAAGTGCTTGTATTATTGATGTCCAAAATAGTTAAAATAATCCAGTGCAACAATCTCTGCAACTCAGAGTCTAATCAAAATCCAGCCTAGCAGCTCAACCAACTAACCAATCAACCAACCCACACTAAAAATAAGCAATACATACAGTATTTATCTATAGAATGAGGAGGTTTCCCTAACCTAGGGCGACAGACCATAGTTATTACAGAGAAAATGTAATCTTGACCTTTGAGACCATGCAAGGCCCAAGACAAAATATTACTAACTGACTCACTGTAACAATAAATTTTAACTTAACTGTTAAGATAAATTTTGAGATATTTTTGACTTTTATGGCTTTTCATTAACTTTTTACAATAACTGTTGAGCTGCATTAAAATATCTCTGACTATTTCAATAATTGTAGCTTCTTTTATTTGAAATTTAGTTGTAGGCGACCAAATGAGGTTTGGAAGAAGTAATTTCTTGTTTTGCCTCATCATTTGGATATGTCTTCTTTGATAATTTTCTTTTGATTTGTCTTTAAACCTCTGACTTGGCTTTAACTTGGATTTTTCTCTTCTTTAATTATGTTTTCTCTGTTTAATTCCTTTAATATCTTTCTGTCTTCACTCTGTCTTCTAATCTTTGTTTATTTGCCTTTAAACTTTGATTAATCTTCTAACCCTTTTTACTTTTATTCTGACTGTGTTTCTTCATTTCATTTCATCTCTATAGAGTCATTGTACCATCCTTTTATTTCTTTATCCCGCTCATTGAATAACCTCCTGCTACTTTTGGAGTGTTTGAAAAACCACCAATGGTCATGATCCATTGACGATTTCGCTTCAACCTTGTGCTCCTGGTCCCTTGATAATTAAGGCTACTAGATCGTCACCTAGGGAACCTTAATTTAATAATTCTTGGACTTATAAATGAAAATTATGTGTTCTCCACCAATTATAATCACCTGCACTTTAAAAAAAACTATTAATTCCTAAACCTGTTGTGGATTGTAACGTTCCCAAACTAGAATTTCTACAACAATGAGAATACCCTAAGGTATTCTAGAGTTTAATATGCATCAATAGGCCTTAGAACAGATTTAAAATAAGTTTTCCTTCAATAAAATATACATCAGAAACTTTATATAGCGTTTTATAAGGCAAAAGGTGGTGAGAAGAGGTGATTTAGGCCCTAAAACGAATGCATTCACATATTTGCATAAAAATAATATGGGAAAGTGGTTGTATATGATATCTAGGGTTATGAGGGACTCCTATGTCGAATTTTAGAAAAAAAAAAGGCGTTTTGCTATATTAAACAGTTCCTCCTTTCCTAACTCGGCTAGAAAACCCTGATTTCCCATGGCTTAAATTATGCAGAAAGTGTTGAAGCTTATACAACGTGATTTTATGAAGAATTTAACTGAAATAATGATGGAATATTAGTATGAAAAGTTTAGAATATGATTCAATGGATTTATATTAGAAAATACAGATCTATACTTGAAGAAAGGCCACAAAATGAAGTGTTGCAACCATGGAATGAGACAGAAAAGCTGAACAACATAATTTACAAGGGGCTGAAGCAGTGTTTCATTATATTTTATATAAACAACAGATATGAATATAAAATCACAGATCAGAATGGGATCTATATGCAAAAAGAGCTTTTTAGTACATTCCCCTTGGGGATCTCAATAGAAGATGAATAACAATGAATAGATTTGAGATCTACATCATAGATCTGCAGTAATATTCAGTAATTTCTGAAGAATATGATACAAAACATATCATATCTGAAATAGAACATGGATTTGTTGGCCAATCCATGGATCACCACAGTGAAGGAAAGGAGTCCTTCCACCGGAGATCTCTCCTCCAAACTGCTATCAAATGTAAACTGAAAATTTGCCTACAAAGAGGAAAAAGTTTCCTCAAGTGACTGCGCTGAAGAAGTGGAGCACACTTTGGCCTGATGCCAAGATAAGAATCTAAAGCTCAAACTGAAGAGGCACTCTTCCAGGAGGTTAAAAGACACACTCCATGAGAAAAGACACACAAAAAAAACTAGATCTCTGCAGATCTAGAACGCCACTTGCTGCACCCTACATAGACAGCTCACCCCAAACAGGACTGCACTATATATGTAAGATGAGGCTTGGCCAAAATGCCAGATAGTGGATCAATGTAGCACAATCTCCTCCAAGAAATCCTCAAGGAAGGAGGGAGGATTCCTAAATAGGAAACCCTCACTATTCTCTTGCTAAACAGCCCAGAGAAATAGAATTAGTCTAAGGAGACTAATTTCTGAATATCTTCAACTACCCTTCTCTTGAGCCTTCTCCTTCCTTTTATAAGATGAGGATGTGCAAAACCCTAAACCACCTTCAATCACTTAACCCCTTTCACATGAGGTCCTCCTTCTAGAACTGCGCTGTCCCTTAAGGAGATACATTGAACCTAGACAACGCTGTAGATTTGGTCCTGTTGACCCAGTCAAATAGCTCAAACCTGTTTCACACACAAGTGGCTTTTATTAAGAAAGCCCTGATTTGTCTCTGTTCACATTGGGCATTGATTTATTTTTATGTTTTAGGAGTTTTTCATGTCCTCCTTTACATTTTATTCATCAATAAATAAAATTAAAGACAAAATGAAATATTCCTATTAGCTAGGGCTAATTAGGAATATTACATGGATAGAGTCTGGAAGATGAGGGCTTGCGGGTTTCCTACGTTTGTTTGGGCTTTTGGGTCTTCAGAAGAGGGTTTAACACAGAGGATCGGGCTTATCGTGAAAGAAAATGGCTTTGAAAGATTTAAATGAGTCGGTAGTTTTGGTTTTGTGGCACAGAGGCGGTGAGTGGTTTTTGCACGGTGCATGGCCGGTGAATGGTATTGGGTGGAGGGATGCAATACCATAGGGTGCGCGACGCATGGCAGGAGGGATAGGTGGTAATACCGCCCATTTTGTGAGGTCGAAGGGCTTTAACCTTCATGCTTTTGGAGGTGCAATATGGTGCGTGAGCTCGGGGGGGGGGGGTTGATCCAATCGTGGTCGGGGTTTTATGAAGCGATGGGATTAGATAATATGTGGGGCCTAGAAGTATAATGGAGCGAGGGTTTAAAACAATGCGGGAGCTAGGGTATAGTTAGAGCAGAAGCGCTTAACGTACTACGGGGCCAGGGTTATATGGCCGTGAGAGGTTTAGGTTTAGTGCAGGGGGGGTTAAGTTTATTAAAGCACGGGTTTTAATATAAAAAGGAGGTGGGGTATAATATAAAAAGGGTTTGGTATTTTTTCAAATAAAATAGAGTTTTATTTAAAAGAGAATGGAACCCGAATGAATTTTAAAACAATGTAAAAAGTGTTTTTTACAATTTTTTGAAGGAATACAGGGGAATAATTGAAAAGGAAAGTTTAAAATGGGTTTTTATCAATGGGAATGGGGTTCTAGGAAGGGGAAGGGGTGAAAACGAGGGATTAGGGTCGAAACATGATTTTTCGGAGCATTAGGGTACTGAACAAGGGAATATCGAGATATAATGAAAAATGTTTAATGAAGATAATGAAGGCAGTGAGATTTTTGAAAATAAAATGATAGTTAGGGAATGTTTATTTTTCAGCACATTGTAGAAAATCCATAGTCACCTGGTGATACTATGAATACTGGAGACTAACACCATCCTCCTTGACATAAGAGGCTAAAAATGTGAAAATCTTGGGGTTGGGGCTGATAGGATTTAAGTGCCGTTGTCATGAGGTGATCTTTTCTGCGCTTGAGACATGTACTCTCATATGCATCACTACTCTTTTGCAGTGGTAATGTTTTACTTTAAATGGAACTTTTTATGATTTTGTAGTGGTATGTTTTGCAAAGTTTTTTTTTTTAACATAACTTCATAAATAAGAAGACTTTCATAGAGTATGGGAGGATAAATTTCCTCGATTACATAGTCTATTATTTAAGAAAAAAACTATTACATTAGGAGCTACACATTTCCAAAAGAGGTCAGGCGGTACATCACGTGGGTTACAATCCAATAAATTCTAAATCTGAATAATGTAGAGGACAAAAAAAGGACATGATCAAATAGCTAGCAAAGGGTAAAAAAAAACCATGTACAAGAGGTATCCAAAATAGAGTTCAAAGGAGTCCTCCTCACAGGCAAAGCCATCAAGCAGAATTTGAAAAAACATCCTTCCATGACAGAGAGAAAAGAAACTTCACTTTGGGATAGGGATTTTCCACCATGTTTTGTTTACTATATGTTAGTCATCAATAATTTTTTGCCTTTGTAGATGACTAAATGTCTATCCTAGATTTCTAGAAACAAAATTCATGAATCTTGTGAGTTCTAGAAATCTCACTACCTTCATTATCCTTAGGATAAATTTTTCATTTTCCTACTAATATATTATGTCATAGTCAGCCCATCACTCATGGAAGATCCCTCATGGACTCATGCCTCTCATCTCTATCCCATTTTCACACCCATAAATCTCATTACTCTGTTTGTCCCTTGCTTATGACTCCATTATCCAACTAGGGTTTTTGAGGGAATTTTTTCTTGGTTTCATGACCACCATGGTTAAAAAATCAACAAGGCTTGTATATTTATTCTCTTACACCTCCTCCTATCCTTAATATACCTTCATAAACACTTCCAATCACTCTTCTCCCTCAAACTCATCATTTTTCTACAAAGCCTAGCATATTGCTACAATTTGACACTTTTCGAGACTAGGCCTGTGTTTTTCCCTTTTGGACCCTTTCCCCTCACTCAATTCTTGAAATTACACTTCCCCCTACTCTCTAACATCTATCCCTATCCCCCAAAATTTCCCCAAGAATTTATACAACCCTCAACCCCTTCATTCCCCTCCCTCTACAGGGCAGTCCTAAATCCCCTACACCAAACCCTAATTTCCTCTTCCAACTAAGCTAGGGTTTGCTATGAAAAGGAGGCATAAGAGAAAAGGATCCATATGGTAGGTCATATCAGCAATAATGAAGCCATAACAACTCATAAACATCATGCCTCCATCTTTTTCCAAGAATTATTTCCAAGAGATAAGCCATGTGTCACACCCATGGCCAGTTTTTCTTCAAACTATGTTTATGACCAAATAGAGATGAATTTAACAAAAGTGAGAGAGGGTTTTGTCCATCATAGGCCCAAGAAGAAAAAAATCCTTCAGTTTGTACACATGTATCATGGTTTGGGAGCAATGTCAGAAATACAGGTGTCCCAGGAGAATTTCTGCACTGTTGGAGTGACCTTGGGGAAATTAGGTTTTCTCAAAGCTGGAGTGCCCGAATGACTTCCTTGATGAGTCAAATGAAAACTAGAATTGAATATATTTCCAATGATCTATCATGAGATCAATTTGGATTTGAGTAAGGCATACAAAAGTGGTATGCAATATCACTTTGCATTTCTACACCATCATTCAGCATTTTTTGACCAGTCTTGGGAAAATCAACTTTTGACAAGGAAAATCTACTTCAATCAGGAAAAAATGGTACATTTGGAAAGTAGACAAGTTAATATTTCCAACGTGCTATCACGGGCCCAATTCTAACATCGGGAAGGCCTCCAAATTCCCTCTACAAAATGGTGTTGCGCTCCTGGGAGGTGGTGTTGCGCTCCTGTGCGTTCAGGGCTGCCTAGGAGGACCCGAAAACCTATGCTACGCTCCTATGCATTTAGGACTGCCCAGGAGGACCGATAGCTTGTGCTGCATTCTTTTGAATTCAGAAGCTACCCCAAAGAATGTGCAGAAGCCACCCGAGCTGACCTATGTTACACCCCTGTGTATTTATGTTTCAGCTGTGAGGTTTTTTAAGAGGTATTTAAACATTTTCCACCTTTTCATACTGTCTAAAGGTAAAATTATAAAGAAATGTGAAGGATGAACTTAGAGAAATCAAGAAGAAAAGATAGTGAGCACAATAACAATGGTCAAAATAGTGATTTTGAAGACAAAGATAGTAAGCATAGTCATGAGGACAAGGTAGTGAACAATGCAATAGTGCAAGTAATAATGAAAAAGAGGCTAGCCATGAAGATAAAAATGCACAAGACAGTGATGAATGCACTGATAAAAACACCTCAAATAGTGACAACATAGAACATGAGGATGACAATGATAGTGATGCTAGAATGAGTGAAAATGAAAATACCTCCCAAGAAGATAGTCAAGGACAAGATGAACAGGACACAAATGCAAACATCATTGAAAAGAAGAAAGCAACGAGCTTAATAAAGGTGAGGAAACAAATGAAAGTCAAGGCACAATGGTAGACTTCAAAGAAAAGGGCAGTGTATATGACAAAGAGGAACATGAAAACAGTGAGAAAGCATTAGGGGAATTTTGAGGTCTAAAATGGGCCTCCTCAGGAAATAATAAAATAATACCTAAACCAATAAAATAATATTTATGAATTTTCTATTCACTTTTTGCACCACAATTCATGTAACCATAGTTAAATTGAATTCAAAAGTTGTACCAAAATAAAATTAATAAAAAATTGTATTGATGTGACTATAAATAAAATATAAATATAAATTTATAAATTCTTAATTATATTAAATGCTATTAATTAAAATTTATATTATTTAAATTGTATAATAACATGTAATTAATATACTATATAAATATAATATAATATAATATAATAAATGTGTAGGGATATGCATTGTTTCTTTCAAGAAATATGAAATGACAATAATATATTTTTATTCAAAAAGTGTGAAATGACATTTAGTATGAGTACTTTACTTTTAATTTAAAAGTACTTATAGCATTACCATGGTTAACCATGAGTTTTTATCCACCATTGAGAATGTGACAAGTAAGTACCTTTAACTAAAGCAATGCCACCTCAACCATTAGGGATGATGTCATCCCCTAAAATGTGATTGGTTCTCATAAAGTGAATTTTGATTGTACATTTTCCTTAGGAGGCCTATTTTAGACCTCAAAATTCCCCTAATGGGACAGACCAAAACAGTGAGCCAAATGAAGATGGATACACAAATGACAGCCAAGAAAAAATAGGAGGTTTTGATGAACAAAACAGTCAAGATGAAGGAGAAGAAAATGAGCCCAATAATAGTGATAAAAGGGGTAGTGAACATAGCAAAAATGAAGATAATGCAAGATATGAAAGAGAGACTGATTTAGAAAGTGAAGGCCATAGGAAAAAAAAAGAAAAAGTGGGCCAATCAGTGTGGGTATAGACACACATAATGAGACAGAAAATGACAGCTATGGTGAGGAAGAAGATCATGACAGTGATCATAGACAAAACAGTAATAATGAAGTCACAAAGTTTGAGGGAAAAGACAATAGGCATAGCAAATATAAAGAAACCAATGAAAGTGCCTGTGACAGTGACCCCATAGAAAATGCAAACAGTGAAATAAAGGCAGAGTTTGAAAGTGAACACAATGGGTCAAATAATGAAGAGAAGGACAGTCATGAAGATGAAAATGCATCAAGCCATGATGAGGACACCTCTAATCATGACAACACAGAAATTGAAAAAAAGGATGATGATAATGTAAGTGTTGAAGATGACAGTGTAGGAGACTTGGAAGAAGATAAAAATGATGAAAATCTTGACAGTGATATTAGCATGAGAGGAAATGAAAATGCCTCTCAAGAAGGCAATCAAGATACAAAAATAATCAATGGGAATACAAACAACCATAAGGTCACCAATGATTAGGATATTAAAGTGAAACATGTTAAAACTTGTAATCTCACTTACCAAAGAGGATCAAGGAAAATGTTTGTTGCCTCCAAGAGGCAAGGGACTTTGCTATCTACATCATCTCACCCATTGGACATGTAATGTTCCAAAATTTTCATTAAGTTAATTGGAACATTAATTTCTCTTTCCTTTTTAATAAAAAGAATAAAATGGGTAATGGGGCCCATGAAGAAGCATAATGAGCACTCCTAATATGCAAAGGGGTCACCTAAGTGGCTTATTTGTCATCTCCTAGTGTGAAAAGGGGAAAATACAAGAATACTAGGTCAAGTTTGACCAAGTCAACAGTGCTGCCTAAGGAGGTGAAGCTTGCATGAGAAGACATCACAATTTTGAAATGAGGGATATCATTGGATGAGAGAAACCCTAATGGGTGGGGTACATGGAAAGGAAGCCTCCTCTTGGCATAAAAGAGGGAAGGAGAGCCATTTCTCATTATGTTTGAGATTTCGATTTTGGTCTGCTCTCTCCAATTGTTCAACTGCGATAGCTGTGCTACTTAGCACAAGGGAGATTCCTGTTTAGGAGTTTCCTCTCCTTCATTGGGAAGATTTGGAGGAATTTTTCTTCATTCTCCTCACATCCAGGCTTGAGGCCAAGGTAACCATCTTTAGCTACAACATTTTCCAGTTGGGAAGAAACGTTGAGTTGCTGGGGGTTGCAATGAGGATTCATTACCACCCACTTTCGGAGCTAGTTTTGCAGAGGAGGAGCTCATTATTTCTCTGGGAGATCAGAGAGGAAGATCCCAAAGCTTCATTTCAGATTTTTGCATTGGGCCATATGTTTCATCTCATTTCCAGTGCAGTCTCTTCCCCATATTGTATTATTTTCTTAGGGCACTTGTAGGAGGGGTTCACACTGTGTATTGGAGGGTGTAATCTTCAGTGAAGGGAGAAGCCTTTCAATTTGAAGATCATTGGAGGTGGTTTCTTCATCATTTGCAGCATTTCCATCCTACTCCATTTTTGTATTGTTATTGAGTTGCTGCTGCTACCCAGCAACTCCGGCATTTTGCCATTTCGTACATTTTAGTCAATCCCTTGGAGGATTATTGTAGTATTGTTTTCCGGGGTTGATATCTTGATCCCCCACTTTATTTGAGCTTGCTATTTCTATATCATTTTTCAGTCATTCCTCACTGTGGACTGCGTAGTCATAGTTTTTTGCTGGGTTGTGTAGCTGTGCACTTTCACTTTGTATGTACATCTGCCTTGGAGCTGATCTGGCCTATTTTGAGAGGTATTTCCTCAAGTTATTATATATCTATTTACAGTTGCATATAATATAATGGCTATGCTCTCTTCTTGCACCATATGTATTGATGTTTCACTGCTGCTACTTGTTGGAGTTCATATATTGCTGTAGGCTCTCTCTTTGAGCATTCTTTAAGGGACCTAGTTTGGGGAGATTTGAATAACCCATCTAGAGTCATTTCTTTGGGCCAAAATTTCGGAAGAGAAGTGAAAAATAAGTTAACAAGGGGATCCAAGCCCCCTTTCAGCTTATTTTTGCATTACCTTCTTTATACAACGTCATTGAGGACCATATTGTAGCAATTCCTGAAAAAGGAATATTATAGTGGTATCAAAGCTTCGAACTTGGCTCAACCTATGAAGTTCGAATAAAAAAGACAGAAGAGGTCAAGATGATGTAGAGGATAATATTTCTCTCATCAGTTTTTAGATCCAGCAAAGACCTCTCCAAGGAGGTTGAGAAGAATGAAAGAGAAGAAGAGGAAGGACCATGCACTTCCTACTCTCACCAAGGAGGAAAAATGGAGCATGGAAAGCACTTGAAATTCAAGATTCTAAGTGAGTATCTTACTGAATACCGAGAAAACTCTAGAGCCTTCCAAGAGACTCTATCTTTCCCACAATGTATTTAGAATAAAGAAGAGAGAAGACCCCACAACTATGGGATGATGAGAGGCAATAGATTTCTATTGTCCACATTCGATGGATCACTCACATGTCCAGCAGAGGTTTGGGTGAAGAAGCTAGAGGATTTGTTCCTGCTACATCCTGTAGTAGACAGAGAGGCTATATAATTTGCAGCGCTGCACCTTGAGGGTGAAGCAAAGACTTGGTGGTTCAGCCATTGGAGTCATGCAAGGGTTTCTACTCTTGCTGATTTCTCTCAAAGATTGATCAGAAGATTTGGTCAAAAGAGGGAGAAGCCCTCACCACCAGTAGAAGAGGCACATACCAGCGCTGTCACAATGATGGAGAAGCAACCTTCATCTCTGGTAATTGAGGTAGCCAACACTATTGAGGAAGAAACTCTTGCAGCAACACAAGGTTATGCCAAATCTCTCCAAGGTATGCCTAAGTTTTTATCTTTCATGAAGGATTGTATATCTTTACATGTTGATTTTCTAGAGCAGGAAACTTTCATTGTGCTGTGCCATCATCTTCATACACCATTGATGTGTTGTGCACCACCGTTGAGGTTGGGGTTTGGAAACTTTTTCATGGAAGAGATTGCATTTCAATGTCCCATGAAATGCAAAGGCCAAAATATGTTTTGGGAAGATGGTAGCCCTTGTTGGGGGAATACCAAGATGCAGGATGAAGGGAGACATCCACAAGGAGTTGAGTGGATGTGGATGGAAGGCAAGAGGATGGTGAGCCTCTTACAAATCTATGACATAGGGTAGCAAGAGGCAGTGCTACGTCGGCTACTATTGAGGGATTTTGGCCAGCATAGGACCTATCTTTTATCACAGGATGTGAGGAAGGAGGAGGATGGGCAAGATTGTTGTGTAACCAGCTCCAAAAAGAGAAGAAAAGAGATATCAACGCCTTAGAAATGAGCCACTTCGAGGGTACAACCTCCAATACATTACATAAACGAAAAATTCTTGGATGATACAATTCACAAAACCTCCTTTCTATATATAGGAGTCCATGGGGCCATAATGTAATCCTAGTGGGCCACAATATAATCCTAGCCGACCTAACAATAATAATTTAGGGGCACAATAATAACAAAATGGGGGTTACAAGGGTACAATAATAACAATAAGGGGGTTACACTAATAACAATAAGGGACTATACTAGTAATATAGGGACCTAACATGCCCCACTCCTCCAAAAAAGTGTTGTCCTCAACACTTGAGTAGCTCTGGGTGCTTCTGTATAAATTTCTCATCCTCCCATGTAGAATCTTCAGTGGGTAAGTTCTTCCACTTGATGAGATACTCTGAAATTGATCGATTCCGTAGTTGTCGAGTTCTTGTTTCCGTGACCGCTTCAGGTTCCAATATGATTTTTCCTTCCTCATCGAGTTCTAGAAATATTGTTTGAACTGGAAGATTTTCACTTATAACCTTCTTAAGCATGAAACATGGAAAACTGGATGTACTCGCGAAGAAGCAGGAAGCTCCAATTTGTATGCCATAGTACCAATCTTTTGCAACACCTTGTAAGGACCATAGTACTTTGGCGATAATTTATTATCCTTCTTTGCTTGCTTGAGGGACATTTGTTTGTATGGTTGTAGCCGTAAAATTACCCAATCTCCTACATCAAAACTTCTCTCGCTACGATGTTGATCTGCCTGTTGTTTCATTCGATTTTGTGCCAAATTCAGGTTATCCTTTAAGAGTTGGAGAACTTCTTGCTGATGCTCGATGTGATCTTCCACTGCTTGAACCTTAGAATTTTCTCTTAAAGATGATGTGATGGATGGTGGATGATATCCATAAAGTGCCATAAATGGTGTCATTTTTGCTGCAATATGGAAGGAAGTGTTATACCACCATTCAGCAAGAGGTAACCACTTGACCCATTGTGTTTGTTTATCAGATACAAAACAACGAAGATATCCTTCCAAACATTTATTTACTATCTCAGTTTGACCATCGGATTGAGGATGATAAGATGAGCTATGAGCTAATTGAGTACCCAAACAAGAAAATAACTCCGTCCAAAAATTTCCAGTAAAAATGGGATCTCTGTCGCTCACAATAACCCTTGGGCTTCCATGTAGTTTTTGAATTCTGTCCATAAATGTAGTAGCAACTGTACTTGCTTTAAATGGATGAGATAATGCACAAAAGTGTGCATACTTGGTAAGTCTATCAACTGCCACCATGATGACATTCTTTCCTTCGGACTTAGGTAAACCTGTGATAAAATCCATTGAAATCTCCTCCCAACGTTGACTTGGAATGGATAAAGGTTGTAGAAGTCACGGGGTCTTAATTGTCTCAACTTTATTCTGCTAGCAAACCAAACATTCCGTCACAAACTTTTGAATATCAGATTTAAGGCCATCCCAAAAAAATTCTTTCTTCACCCTTTGGTAAGTTTTTAAAAATCCCGAGTGTCCTCCTAAAGGAGAAGTGTGCAATTCCAGAAGAATCTTTTGTTTTAGTTGGGAATTCTTACAAAGATATAAGCGATCTTTGTACCATAAGGAATCATTTTTCCAACTAAATGTATCGGATGTACTAGGATCTTGCTGCAACTTTTGAATGAGTGTCCATACATCTTTTTCCTTCTTCCATTCATCTCTTGCTTCGGTTATCCAATCTGGTTGGATAATAGAAATGGCAAAAAGCAATGCTTCCACCTCTTCATTCTTTCTTGAGAGTGCATCTGCAACAACATTAAGCTTTCCTTTTTTGTATATTATTTCAAAGTCATAACCCAACATCTTTGTGACCCATTTTTGGTGCTCTTCTGAAGATAGTCTCTGTTCCAAAAAGTGTTTAAGACTATCATGATCAGTTTTTACCTTGAAGTGTCTTCCCATTAGGTAAGTTCGCCATTTCTTTAGTGCATGCGGTATTGCTAACATTTCCTTCTCATAAATAGGTTTCTGTAAATACTTTCCTTTGATTGGACGACTTTCAAAAGCAATGGGTCTTCCTTCCTGCATTAAAACTGCACCAATTCCATTTCCTGAGGCATCACATTCCACAATAAAGGTTTTTGTAAAGTCTGGTGTAGCTAAGACCGGTGCTAGGTACATTGCCTCTTTAAGACGTTCAAAGGCCTTAGTTGCTTCAGGAGTCCATGAAAATGCATCTTTCTTTAATAATGTTGTTAGAGGTGCTGCTATTCTCCCATAATTCTTAACAAACTTGAAATAATACCCTGTTAACCCGAGAAATCCTCGCAACTTCTTTATGGTTGTGGGGACTTTCCATTCCTTAATGGCTTTAATTTTGTTAGGGTCTACTTTAACACCCTCGTGAGATACAATATGACCCAGATATTCCACCTCTTGTACTCCAAAGAAACATTTGGATTTTTTTGCGTATAATTGTTTCTCCTGCAATAGTTTGAGCACCCTGTCAACATGTTCAACATGATCCTCCCAAGACCTGTTGTAGATTAGTATATCATCAAAAAATACTGGCACAAATTTTCTAAGGAAGGGTTTGAAAATGGAATTCATCAACCCTTGAAATGTAGAAGGTGCATTGGTAAGCCCAAAAGGCATGACCAAAAATTCATAATGACCCTCATGAGTTCGAAATGCTGTTTTTGGAATATCTTCAGTCTTCATTCTAATTTGATGATATCCTGAACGAAGATCCAACTTGGTAAAATAAATTGCTCCATGTAATTCATCCAATAATTCATCAATCACAGGAATGGGAAATTTGTATTTAATGGTGAGCTTAATGAGCTCCCTATAATCCGGACACATTCGCCATGATCCATCCTTCTTGTGTACCAATACTACAGGAGCAGAGAAAGAACTTTGACTAGGTTGAATTATACCCGCCTCTAACATTTCTGCAATCATACGTTCAATTTTGCTCTTTTGGACGTAAGGATATCTATAAGGCCTGATGTTTGGAGGAAAAATTCCCGGAATCAAATGAATAGAATGATCATGATCACGAATAGGTGGGAATCCTTTGGGAGTTTCGAACACTTTGGAATGATTGTCCAAGACTTGTTGGAGATCTGCAGAAATAGATGATTTTGATGTTGGAACTTCTAGTGAGCATAATTGTGCAATTACGCCTCGTTGTTCTTTCTTTAGAAGCTTTGTCATGACATTAGAGCTTATTATCCTTCCTAGCTTCCCTACAATACCTCGTAATTCAACTTCCTTTCCTTCTGAAAAAAATTTCAAGAAAAGTTCTTGAAAATTAAAAGCTACCGTCCCCAAAGATTGTAACCATTGTACTCCTAGTACAACATCAGCACCTCCCATAGGAATGGAACGCATTGGACTAGTCAATACATATTCCCCCATGGTTAGCTTGATATTATGGCATTTTCCAGAGCAATTTATAGTTCCTCCATTTGCAACCATCACTTGACATTCTGGTGCTGGGTATAGGAAACAATTTAATTCCTTGGCTACCTTACAATGAATAAAATTATGGGTGCTACCTGAAACAATCAACACTATTACCCTTTTCTTCTTGATATGTCCTTCTATCTTGAGAGTTTGAGGAGTGGTAATTCCTGCCAGTGCATTACATGATATGGTCGGATTCATTTCTTCCTCTTCTAGGGCTGGTTCCTGGTGTATATCCTCTTCTTGTTCATTTTCTTCTTCTTCTTCACAATCTATGTAAAATAATTTATTTTCAGCACACTTATGACCTTTAGTGTATTTTCTATCACAACTGTAGCAAAGCCCTTTTGATCTTTGTTCTTCCAATTGTTGTGGTGTCAACCTTGTAGGTTGTGGAAATATAGGCGTAGCAACACTTCTTTATGGAATTGAGTGGTAGGCTTCCTTGTCGCCATAATTTTACATTCAACTTTTCTTGCCAACCTGAATGCCTTCTCCAATGAATCGGGTTCCAAAACAGAAACTTCATGTTGGATGTTATCCTTTAGAGTACCTATGAAGAGATCAATCCTGTGTTCCTTTGGAATATCAGTTACCCTTATATTCAATTTTTGTAAGTCCTCAATGTGCTGCCCCACTAAACCCTTTTGTTTGAGATTTATCAATTGGCTAAAGAAGGTGTTGCTCTTTGTATCCTCATAATGTGCTATCATTTCCTCCGTAAAAATTGACCAAGTGAAATTTTTTTTACGGGAGCAAAGCCATTGATACCATACAAATGTATTTTGTTCTAAATGTAAAGTTGCAATGCGTACCTTTTGTGTGTTTTGCACGTTATGAAGATCAAAATATTGCTCCATCTGTAGTATCCATGTTACAGGATCCTTTCCATCAAACTTCCTCATATCCATCTTTGGAATATGGTGGTTCTTCCCGCCAACATTAGAGTTTATGAAATCACAATTAACATTTATTTTTTTCTCATCATGAGGCTCTTCTACTATCTTTTCACCATTAGGAAACCTTTCTTGTATCAACTTTGTCAAACCTTCCATGTTTGCTTTTAGAAAATTCTTCATGTTTTCCATTTTCTCATCAATCTTAGCTTCCATGTCATCCATCTTAGATTCCATGCCAGTCTCCATGCCATCCATCTTAGCTTCCACACCTTTCTTCAAAACTTCCATTTCATTTTTTGTTTCTCTTTGCGAGAGTGAAATTTGTTGCACTTGCTCTTGTAATTTTGATAGATCATGTTGCAATTTTTCGTCTTCACGAGTCATAGTAGAGCTTTCCAAAGGCTTAATGGGTGTTGAATTCTTTTTAGGGGCCATTTTATAATCCAATACTGATATATATTCTACAATATGCCCTTGCAATCAATTCAACTTGATTCTTAAAACAAGACTTATGCAATTCGAAAAAAAAATACACACCTTTTACTTTCTTTTGAGGAGCTTGATATTGAAATTGTATTATATCTCTGATTTTAGCTCTTAAATATCTGAAATTAAGCATTGAGGTAGCGCTCTGAATTCTCTTTTGAATGCCACAGGTCTGACTTGATTTGGATTCTCCAAGACAAAGTTATGTCCAATCTCCCACAATGACCTAATTATGGACTGGTTCAGTATAGCGAACTTGTACGACTTTCCACGTGTCACTGTTACGTCCTTCTCCTCTAAAATTGATAGCTAAGAAACTAAAGTCCGTGTACTTGCAACCAATTTTTACGGCAATCCAATCCGATGCTCAAAGAGAGAGTTATTGAAATTTTCCCACGATCACCTTTTTGAGATGAAATTCAGGAGCCTGAAAAAGCACTACCTTCCACAGATCATATCTCCAAAAATATTGCGAACCAAGCTCTGAAATTTTTTGAAGAGTTTCCTTAGAATTTCAGCTTCACACCATAAACATTTCAGATTCTGAACCTCAGTAGAACAAAATTTATAGTGCAAATTCCACGATGACCTGTTTAGGAGCCTGAAAAAATACCTAACTTCCACAGATCATATCTCTGAGAATATTGCGAACAAAGCTCTGAAATTTTTAGAAAATCTTCCTCAAGATTTCGGCTTCACACCCTAAAAATTTCAGCTTCTGAAACTTCGTAGAAACAAAGTTATAGCGAAAATTCCACGATGACCTGTTTGGAGCAGCGAAACCCTAGAATCCAAAGCTCTGATACCAAATGTTGTGTAACCAGCTCCAAAAAGAGAAGAAAAGAGATATCAACGCCTTAGAAATGAGCCACTTCAAGGGGGAAACCTCTAATACATTACATAAATGAACAATTCTTGGATGATACAATTCACAAAACCTCCTTTCTATATATAGGAATCCATGGGGCCATAATGTAATCCTAGTGGGCCACAATGTAATCCTAGCCGACCTAACAATAATAATTTAAGGGCACAATAATAAAAAAATGGGGGTTACAAGAGTACAATAATAACAATAAGGGGTTTACACTAACAATAATAAGGGACTATACTAGTGATATAGGGACCTAACACAGATACTTACACCATGGGGCATAAAAGAGCATGGGTTCATTATGATGAGATGGCATTCTTCTTACCACTCATTATGTCACCATCACATATTTGGTATGGTGGGAGTATGGAGGAGTAGAAAACATTCTTGTTTCTCAGATTGTATTTGAATGTTGCAGGAGCAGGAGGAGGCACTAGCATATTGCAAAGGGGCTTCTCCTTGGCCTAGATGCCCAAGCAATACCTTCTTCATGGGAGGAACTCTATATGTGCAGCAACATGATGAGTAGATTATTTGACAAGATCCATGTCAAAGAGTTGAGCTTTGAGATGACAGTGGCCCTACTCCATAGGCCAACAACGCTGTCACTTAAGAGCTGGGATTACTTGTTGAAGTGTTCCCAAGACCACTTCACAAGTGATGTACCTTGGAGCCATGTAGGAGATGTGTATGAGGGAGTAATGGATGGAAGTATCCCTTACTATATTTTGATATTCTTGGCTTGGGTTTACAAGCACAAGGGGAGATACCTACATGCAGCATTTATGGATTCTCCTTACATGCATTCTTATGCATACTATTTATTGATGGAGGAGTCCACTTGGGAGGGAATCCTAATGGATTTATATTAGCATATGGACAAATGCACAGCCTGAGAGATGATGAGATGGTTGGCACAATCACTTCCCTACTCTTTTGCAGTAAGGGAGAATTTTCACTTGAGCCATTTCAGCTCAAAGACCGCAGTTGCAATACATGATGAGGGAGGTAACTATTTGATTTATGTTTTGCACTCTCTTATATTTATGAGTAGCATATCATATCAAGGAGGATATTTCCTTCTTGCACATTATGTTTTGTTATACTTATGGTCAATTGCAGCAATTATGATGGCTATCTTATTGGTGGATTGTGGGGGGAAGCCACAGGATTTTCGGTGTGGACCATTGGCACCAAGTTATGTTTTCATGATCTAATCTTGAAGGATGAATGTGGCAGAAAAAAGTGGCTAAAAGGACACTTGTTGCACTATATATTGTGGCAGGCCAATGATGCCCTACATTGGTTCCATGTGTGGAGCTATGTTTCACCTCCTTGCTCTCACAACTTCCATATTCTGCTAGTAGAACGTTGGACATGGGAAGCACCATTGGAGGAGTGGCACAAGAGTTGAGGATGCCCATAGGGAGTATGGTTCTCCATACTTCTCATGCTGAATATTTCAGAAAAGCAAGTGGGTCAGCCTTGATTTCCATATTACACCTCTTGCTTTCAAATGGGAGGAGCCATTTGGAGAGCTTGAGCTCTTTGGGGAGGCACCCCATGGGTGTTGGATTTGATGGGATGGCTTGGGTCTCTCTTGAGGAGAGGCACTGTGGGAGCTTTATTGATGAGATAAAATCCTATTTCTTGGAGAATATCCTCATACATGGATGCCATAGGAGAGAAGAAGAGGAATCAGTCTACCCTTGCACTTGCTTGAGGACAAGCAATCTTTGGGGGGGGAGGACTGTAATGTTCCAAAATTTTCATTAAGTTAATTGGAACATTAATTTTGCTTTCCTTTTTAATAAAAAGAATAAAATGGGTAAGGGGGCCCATGAAAAATCATAATGAGCACTCCTAATATGCAAAGGGCTCACCTAAGTGGCTTATTTTTCATCTCCTAGTGTGAAAAGGGGAAAATACAAGAAGACTAGGTCAAGTTTGACCAAGTCAACAACGCTGCCTAAGGAGGTGAAGCTTGCATGAGAAGATGGTGCAGTTTTGAAAGGAGGGATATCATTGGATGAGAGAAACCCTAATGGGTGGGTTCCATGGCAAGGAAGCCTCCTCTCAGTATAAAATCAGGAAGGAGAGCCATTGCTCATTATGTTTGAGATTTCTATTTTGGTTTGCTCTCTCCAGTTGTTCAACTGAGATAGCGGTGCTGCTTAGCACAAGGGAGATTCCTATTTAGGAGTTTCCTCTCCTTCATTGGGAAGCTTTGGAGGACTTTTTATTCATTCTCCTCACATCTAGGCTTGAGGCCAAGGTAACCATATTCAGCTACAACATTTTCCAGTTGGGCAGAAACATTGAGTTGCTGGGGGTTGCAGTGAGGATTCATTACCACCCACTTCCGAAGCTAGTTTTGCAGAGGAGGAGTTCATTATTTCTCTGGGAGATCAGTGAGGAAGATCCCAGAGCTTCATTGAAGATTTTGGAATTGGGCCATATGTTTCATCTCATTCCCAGCACAGTGTCTTCCCCATATTGCGTTATTTTCAGAGGGCACTTGTAGGAGGGGTTCACACTGTGGATTGGAGGGTGTAATCTTCAGTGAAGGGACCAACCTTTCACTTTGAAGATAATTGGAGGAGGTTTCTTCATCATTTTTAGTATTTCAATCCTTCTCCATTTTTGTATTGTTATTGAGTTGTTGCTGCTACCTAAAAACTCCAGCATTTTTCCATTTTGTACATTTTAGTCAATCCCTTGGAGGATTGTTGTAGTATTGTTTTCCGGGGTTGAGATCTTTCTCCCCCACTTTATTTGAGCTTGATATTGCTATATCATTGTGTCTATATCAGTTTTTAGTCATTCCAAACTATGGACTATGTATTCATAGCTTGTTGCTGGGTTGTGTAGCTGTGCACTTTCACTTTGTATGTACATTTTCCTTGGGGCTGTTCTGACCTATTTTGAGAGGTATTTCCTCAAGTTCTTGTATATCTATTTACAGCTGCATATAATATAATGGATATGCTCTCTTCTTGCACCATATGTATTGATTATTCACTACTGCTACTTGTTGGAGTTCATATATTGTTGTAGGCTCTCTCTTTGAGCATTCTCTAAGGGACCTAGTTTGGGGAGATCTGAATAACCCATCTAGAGTAATTTCTTTGGTCTCAAATTCTGGAGGAGAAGTGAAAAATAAGTTAACAAGGGGATCCAAGCCCCCTTTAAGCTTATTTTTTCATTACCATCTTTATACAACGTCCTTGAGGACCATATTTTAGAAATTCCTAAAAAATTAATATTATAGGACAAAGGGAAGCATTGGCAAAGAAAAGAGAAGAAGAATCAAACCTTGCGGAACAAATTCCTCTCAATGAACTACTTGCAAATGAAATTAAACATGGTAGGGAATCATGGCTTGAACGGGCTAACATAAACCTTGAGGCCAAGCTGGACAAGGCTAATAAATACATGGAGTTACAAAGAAGAATGAACAAGCATTATGCCCAAAGAAATCAATTTGCAAGGGTCAAATTGAAGAAGGCTCAAGGCAAGCTCCCGGAAACAAAAGAGGAAAAAGACCAAGCTAGGCTTGGAATCTTAGCCCAAGCTTCTCTACAGGTCTCTCAAGACCCATGAGGCACCTATCTACCAAATTTGGGAGAAATTGAACAAGTTTTTTGTTTTTTGCAAATTTTGAGGCTAGGAGCGCAACACACCTTGTGCTACGCTTTTTCTCATGGAATATTCAAGAGGAGAGGCTTAAATTTTTGATTCCTCATCATGAGAGGACCATGCTCACCAATTTTCAGCTCAATTGGAGTTGTTTTGGTCCCCTAAAAGGGTAAAAAACACTCATTTTTTCACCATTCTGCCCACTTTTCTGAGCATGTGTTGCGCTCCTGGCAGCCTTGGAAATTTCCCCTTTTTGATAGGTTTAAGAGGTCAGATTGAATAAATAAAGGTATATCTGAAAATTAGACTTCAAGGGCTTTCCAATGAGCCGTCATGGAGCCTTTTCCGACATCAGGAAGGTCTCCAAAACACTACTACAAGAAGACCTATTTTTCCTGTTTCTGTGTTGCGCTCCTGGCATAAATTCAAATTTTGACAAAGTGTGCTACGCTCCTGTGTTTGACAAGGCAGAATGTGCATTTAGCAAGTTTTTATATGTTGGTCAGGGCCTAAAAGTAAATTTAATTTCTATATATGGCTGAAAATGATATTTTTTTACATATTTTTGTGCCTTGGGCCTTGCAAGGCCTCAAGGACAATATAGATATTTCTGATTAGCCAATAGACTTCTAGATGATCTATTATATTTTCCTCCTCCTTGATTATTATATATAGCATGAGGATTCATTGTAAACTTTGGGCTTTTGATGTGTTTAGGAGAAATACATGGTTTTTGGAAGTTGAAGAACAATATAGTGTTGTGGAGCTTGTGGATGATTTGCCTTGGTTGATAATGATGAAGGCTTGCTTGCAAGATTATTGAGTTTAGTTAATGGTGAAGTATCTCTCATTTGTCCATGTTTTTTATTTTTTTTCATATGTCCATATTTCTATATTGCAATAGCTCAGAAGAGTATAGGATGAGAAATGTTGTTTGAGACACCTTGATCCTCTTGCTTGCTATTGTCTTCATGTTTTCTTCTATTGGGTTAGTTTAAGGAATTCTTAGTTTATTCTTAGGCCCACCTAAGATTTTATATTTCATTATTGGATTAATATGCTAGTTTACAAACATGATTCATGGTGAGCCCTTCTTGTTTGATGCTATCTAAACTCTACCTTGAAATCTCTCTTTGATGTATTGATTTAATAGGTTAAGCCAAAGAGGTCTTGTTTCGATCTTGCCCTTTGTATATGCTTATCAATTTGCTTCAAAGTTATTTATAGTTTAATGAATGATTTTTAGGAGTTCCCTCTTCATTTATTAATTCTATTTGTTTCTCATATGTTTTCAAATCTTGAAAGTAGAATCATTGAAGTTAGATAAGTTGTCTTACTTCATTTGCTCCACTGGATTGTATATCTTGAATGTGTATTTGTTTAAAAGTATTGTTATTGAGTAAACGGTGTGCCCTATCTCATAACTAGTATATTTTTCTTATCAGTAATCAAGATCTCTCTGTTCATATATATTTGACAAAGGATTCTTAACTTCCCTTTGCCCTACCTTGGTTCCCAAACCTAATGTCCATTTCACCTCACACATAAAATTTAAAGATCCATTAAATACACTGGATTTTCCTTGTGATGTACCCTGATTCATTATCAAGATATCAATGACTTCATAGACTCCATAGCACAATTGATTTGATAACCTCTCACTCCACCTATACTACTTAATCATCTTACCCAAACCAAAACAAACGATAAACCTACACTTAACAACTAACCTAAAATCAACCATCCAAAGTGAACAAGTTCACATCCTTCACATAATAGAGAGAGCCCTCTTTGAGTCTAGGAAGGCTAGGTCCTAGGACACCAAAGACTGGTATGATGTTCCCCTATAATTTGGTTTACCAATCTGCCAAATCACATGACACTAACACTGTACACATGAACAAAGGATATACGATGGAAACAAAGAGTGAGCTGAAGGATATTCTCCATCTAGTGATAGCTGAGATGGAGGAGTTAATGGAAAACCATTTTGCACACTGTGGGATCTCCTCACATTGTAACAATCTCGCCCACTTAATTAGTTCCCTCTCCTCCATGCAAATAGGAATTGCATTCATGATGAGGGCATAGCTTGATGAGGGAACCACATCCACATTTGTCTTTATGAATAGGAACTTCATTCATGAGGGCATAGCTTGATGAGGAAACCGCATCCACATTTTTTTTTATTGGAGGCATCATAAAAGAATCCTAATGGATAAGAGTATCCAAAACCCTTGAAATATGTAGGTAGTTAAGAGCACCCAAAGGCCAATTTTTGGAAAGTGGTCAACAATTTTACTACTTGTGGAGTGAGCATCAAGAATTTTGCCTTGGAAAACAACAAATTTCCTTATCCACATCCCAAATAATACATATTCTGAAGGGTCTATGTTAAGGACAACCACTCCCTATCTGCATCATATCAACAACTCTCCCCCAAACTTCTATAGGAAAAGGGAAATATACAAACATATGTGAGAACTATTCAAAGGTAGCACCCCATCTACCACGACCAATTAGGCCACTTTTCATCCAGTTATGGTTTTGAAAGTTATGTTTTTTAAATAATGTTTTGCAAAAAAAAAAATTGGAAAAAAAATATAATTTTCATGAAAAACATAGACATGAGTAAATTCATTATAAACTTTTGATTTGTGATTATTACTAAAAATATTCTACTACCTAATAATTATTGGTAATTAAATTAAAATTATGGAATAAAACTACACATTTATCAATGTAATTAAAGCAACCTAAATCATACTAAGCTTCGATCACTTGATAAGAGTGATCAAACCTCTCAAAATGTTATATAGGCTTTGAAAATAAGAATTCTTTTTAGTGCAAAATTTGAGGAAAAATTTCTCCTAAAAAATTTGATCATTTTTTTATTGTTCATAGACTAAAATAAACCTAGAATATTTTAATTATTAATTATAAATATAGTGATTAATTTTATGTTATTTTTTAAATTGTTTTTTAAGTTTGATTTAATCAAAATATTTTTATTAATAATTATAATTATTAATTATTTTGCTCATGGGTTGAATGGGCTACATGGCACAAGCGGTTCTAAGTGGGTACCATTATTTCCAAGTCTATAGAATAATTAATGTATTTGAGGAGTTAAATTTTAAAAAATTTAATCATTTTTCTCATTAATTGGTTTGATCTCACGGTCTATATTAAAAGATGATGGTATATTCTCTTAGTGGACACTCAATCAATGACTAAAATTAAAAGTGATAACTTCCTTTCATATCTAAAAAGTGTTTAAAACCTACTTAAATTAATTTTTTACCAAATGATGATTAAAAAGTTATTGTTCTTGTCATTTATATCCACCAATGAGGATTAACAAAAACGATATTAAAACTACAAAAAATTGATAAACAATAAGAAAAGAAACCACTCTTTTCCTAGCTGCAAAGTGGTGCATATAATTATACTCTCATTTAATCATGAAACCCCTCACTATGCAAAGTGGCACATGAAAAAAAAAAAAAGGCAATAATTTTACTCCTAACCTTATAGGCTCATTTAATTACGTCTGACTATTGGCATTCTCCTCCCCTAGTGGAACAAAATACGCCAAATAGACTACTTGAATTCAATAATTAAAATAGAATTCATGCCTCTCTCTTCTTTTTTTTCGATGTTTCCAACAAGGGTTTTTTTCCTTTATCGTGGGGAGGAGAAAGCCACCTAGGAGAAAGTAGATTTGATATACTTAGCCATGTATCACCTTACTCTTGTGATGGGATATTAGGTTTAGTTAGGTTGTGTGTAATTATAATAATTTTTAAAATTTTGTGTTGTATCCTCACTACTAAAAGGTGACAATATTAAACCCTTATTATATTTTAGGGTTTTCATGATTTCAGGTAGATATTGGATTCTAACCACTGTTCAATCATTTAGGTTTCAGGTTTCTTCACAGCAATGGCCCCAAGATTGGCCAGATTGGCTGTGTTGTTAGATTTTTAAGTACTTAAATGGACAATATTCCCCACATGAAGTTGTTATCAAAATATTTGTTTGTAGAAACAAACCATTGTAATATTTGATTAAGTTTAGTTTAATTTTTTTAGTACCTAATTTTCCTTGTGGTTATTTGTTTCTCATAACATAGGCTTCTTCCAACTATGTGAACTAACCAGCAGAAGGGCTTGCACCTTTTTCTATTGTTATTGCGGCCATTTCTTTTGGAATGGTAATAGTAGTTCTAAGTGCACGGGGATTTTATATACAAATCATCATTAGTGGGGAGATGGATGCAAAGAGGATTGGAAATATGGACACAAAGATGATTGGAAATACTATGAAACTGGTCACTTTCTGCAAGCCTAGAATTGTTTAGTGGAGAATGAGTTCTTTGTGATGCAGAAGAGGCCATCATCATGAGTTTTCCAATCATATGTACCCACAGCTAACCTTTTTTTTCTTCTACTTCTAGTAACTTTCCTAGTGATCCCAAAATTCCCTACTGTTTTTATGAATATGAATCATGTACATTGTAGATGTAGATTAATTTTTGAGATACCCCTTTTATGGTACTGTAGAGATAGACATAGCATTAGAAAAAAAAAATTCTTGTTCTATCAAAATATACCTAAGGAACGATGTTCTGAAGGACATTCTTGTTTGTGATAGTGAGGGAGCAACTATGCTTTAACTATGAGTTACATATAAGTTGCACCATAGCTGCATCAATGCCTCAGATAAACCAAATTTTGTGTTTGAATCCATTTCTAATTTATTTTTAGCCATCACATCACTCTATGTTAATACTAATTGATATATTTTTATTCTATACTCTTTATTTTATTTTACTTCTAGTGACTATTTACATCTTGGTTATGAGAATGACCCTCATTTTCATTAATATATTTTTCTTCTGCTTATCATATATATTTTTTGTAATTTAATAATTACATAATACCATTCTTAATTGGGTCTATGTTGAAAACAACAATAGCTATTTCTTCTATAGTGAGTTAAATTTATCCAACAAAATAATAAATTACCATATAATTGTTGTTGTTTCTTCACCCATGTCAAAAGTTAGGTTCCAGCACCAGATCTAGAAAAAAATTATTTCATTTTATATGGCATTCATTTATATGTTAATCCTTCCATTTTACATAAAATAATATCCCCACTTCCATATTTTTATATTGAATTACAAATAAAATACAATTTTACCATTAGCTAACCAAGTAGCACACTATACCTATTCCTATTGGCATATATTTGGTTTATTTTCTTTAAATATATTGTTTTAAAGTCATTTTTGTTCCTACTGTTATCACTCCACTGGATCTATAAGGCTAAGAAAGAGTCCAAACAGAGGTAACCAAAGACCAATATTTTAGCCTGGTATATAGCACTATCAAACTTGAGAGGGCTCTCTCCACAATATCATAGCCAAGAGGGCTTGATGAATTAGGGTTTTACGCTAGGTATGAGCAGAGGGGTCTGTTTGTTTGAATTGGTTGTTGGATGAGTGAATTAGGTCAAAGAGGCTAGGTGAGGGAAAATAAGATTAGGATTGGAGAGATTCAATGGGGCAAGGTAGATAGAAAAATAACACTTTAGGGTTTCTTGAGTGGGATGGATCGTACACGTGAGGAGCTAAAAAGAGCAAGGCTAATCATGAATTCTTTGTAAATTGAAGAAGATGAACAAACTATGAAGGTTTTCCCAAAGATAGAGCATGAGAGATGTATTCTGCTTATCAACCTGAAAACCAACATATCAAAGAAATGTAATGGTTCATGGAACAAAAAATTCATACATAATGAGACATAAGACAAAAAATGCTAAATTTCCATACCATAGGTATCCCAAAGAAATAGCTGCAACCTTTTCATTAATTTCATGCCAAATAAATTACACTAGAGTCTCTGATCAATGCATCAACATCCAACCTGTGAAATGAGTAAAAAATTACATGATATAGACCTCAAACAACCTCTCCCAACATCAGCAGTTGAATTCCCAAGTTGAGGAGGTGTTCCACCAAAAAATGAGCTGAATACCTAAATTGTAGGGAGGTCAAACTGACTCATCCCTCACTTTTTGCAAACTGATTCATTACATGTCATAAAACTTTTCACCTAATGTATTTAACCTAGGTAAGTAAACCACATTGGTAAAAATCCAATTGACCATGGTCAAACTCAAAAAATTTGAGAAAAATGAAAAATATCAACAAATTGAGAAAATGTGTCCTATCTGCACCGCAAGTGTCCTATGTGCAACACCCTATTCAACTTCACTTTTGAGGGGGTTATAGGTGTCAAAATTGAGCTCTGGGTAGCTCATTGGAAAGCCTCTCCTGTCTAGTTTCCAGATCTATGCCTAGTTTCCAAAATGGTCAAGGTTCAACTCTCCAAAGCTTCATTCTCCCAATATTGATCAAAAGTGCAGCGCTGACCTCCAAAAAATGGCAAAAAGGTCATTTTTTGAGTGTTTTTTGACCTTTTCATTGCCTCTTTGACCCAAAAAACGTTTTGTAAAGTGTTTTTTATGATTTTAATTGGCCTTATAAATCCAATGGTGGTTTCATTTTCTTCATTGGAGGTCCCTAGGAAAAGCGCAATGCCTAGGGCGTTGTGCTTTTGTGAGTTTGACTATGTCAAATTGCCAAAAAACTCAAAATTTCAAAAATTTCCAAAATTTGCCCAAATTTCTTCAATTGTTTTTGTTGTGGGATAATGATGAGGTGTACTAGGCTATGAGATATGCCTTAGCAAGAATATCAAGCTTTTCCCCTTCATTTTTCTTGGTTAAGGTTTCAAGACTTGATTTGGCCTTTTTTGAGCTTTGAGCTTGCAATTTGGTTTTTCTTGAACTAGTTCTTGGCCCTCTTTTTCAATATGTCATTATCCTTTTTTTCCTTCTCAAAAATATTCTCAAGATGCTGGTTGGCCCTATCAATCCACTCCTCCCGGTTCTCATTGACAATCATGGCAAACCGTTAATTTAAAGTGTGCTGATTAGCAAGCTCAACCTCCTTTTGCTTCTCTAGTTCTATAGCTCCTTTAAACCATCTAGTCCTAGGTATTCTTCTTGGAACTTGTTCTTTTTCCTCAGTGGTTTCAACATACATTTCATAGGCCTCAGCAAGCAAGACCTTTGCCTTGTTTTCTTCTCTTTTTTCCTTCAGAAGTTGAATCTCCGATGGCCTGCTTGGTCTTGATTTGTTCATTTTACTATAGTATGAAATGACAAACCTAGATTTCTCTAAGTTGGTCTCAAACTCACTAATTTAGGCATCCTTCGGCTTGATAATATTTTTGGAGGCCTCATCATCATGCTCATCATATATATCAACAAGGTCAAAATCAGTCTCTGTTTCATGGAGGTCATCCTCATCATGAATGGTAGCGTAATGTACATCTTGATTTGACATTTTTGTTTTCCCTTTTTTACTTTCTTTGTTGGCGAAGAAGGCAGGGCCCCTCCCAAAATTTGTGGGGAAAAAATTGTCTATTCCCTCTCTGATATGTCTTTTCCATTGTGCTCATTTCAGCCTCTTTAGGCTTGCTTACCTCAACTCTGCTAGGTGACTCATCTTGACCATGAAATGGTGATGATGGTGGTGATGGTGATGGAGTATGTGAAATTGACTATGGTGATGAAATGGTAGGCATTGTGGGTTGAGATGAATGCATAGATGTAGTAGGGTGAGATGAAGAAGGCACATCTTGTGGAGCATGTGGAACTTGTGGAGCAGTGAAGATGTCATTTGTTATGAATGTATCCCATGAAATGTTTAACTCGTTAATCCGATGGAGGACAATGATTTTGATAAAGGATTGGTGTAAGAGACTATTCATCTCTTGGTCAAAATATCTCTTTTGCACAAAGTATGCCATTTTTTCTATGTTCTTGAATAAAAAGTATGGAATATTGAGCAATTTAATTCTTGTGAAGTGCATGAAGAGTCTAATGTGATAAGTGTAAAGTCTAGAGAACCTCCCTTCACAAGAGAAATACTTCATGATGATCTTCATCATGGGGGAATACCTATTGAGAAGATAGTTGAAAGGAAATACCGTATTCCTCTCATTTCTATATAATGGTTTGATGAATGGATCATAGTAGTGATCCTCCAAATCTTTGGATTTGAACCCCCTCTCACCCATGTTTGGAATCCATGTGGAAAAAACAATGATGGATGTAGACACTATGAAAGTCACACCTGTTAGGGTTACTTGATTTTTTTTTAGGTTTACACTAAAGAGTCTGCTCAAAACAAGGCAATGTTGCACCTTTTCAATCATGTTACAAAACTCTAGGAAACCAACATACTTAAAGCATGAAATTTTTATTGGTGAGGCTATGAGTTCTCTAGTGTTGGTGGGATCTAGCCTTATGATTCTCCCTCCTTTGTGTGTCCTTCTCTGTTGTCTATCCTCCTCCTCCAATCTATCTTCCTCCTCTTTCATATCTTCCTCCTCTTCCATATAGTCTCTATCTCTTTCCAAGGTGTCTTTGTATAGAAACCATAGGGGAAGAAATGGGAATGGGGATAAGTAGAGGGAGTAGGGGTTAGGGTAAGAAAATTTGGGGAGATGAGGGAAGGGGTTAGGGAACTTTAGGGGGTGATGGGAGGTCAAAATACTTATGGAGTTGGGAATGATAATTGGATTACAGGTTTCTGGTAGTGGATGCCTAGGAATTTTAGTGGCCTACGACTTAGGGTTTTATGGGTAAGGGGTTTAGGGATTAGGAAAGAGTAATATAGGGGTAGGGATGTGTTTAATAGTGATCTAGGAAGGTGTTGTAGGTTTTATGGGCATCAAATTGATAGTGAGGGAGTGATAATAGGGTTTGTATCTAAACCATTAGTTAATTTTTCTTATGAAGAAAACCATCATAAAAATGACACTTAGGAAGGAAAGGAGGAAATTTTTTTGATTTACTTACTCGATAAAGGAGGAAAGAAGCCTTTTCAGGAAATTTGAGAAGGTTTGAGGGTGTTTTGATGCTTCAAGTGCTTGTTGGGTATAAGCGCAATGCATTGGGAAAAAGCATAGTGCCTTGCCTAGGAGCGCAGTGCTTGAGGTAAAAAGGGAAGCTTCAAATGCCCTATGTGCAACGCCTCTCTCCTATGCGCAACGTCTCTTGCCTACACACAACGCCAATAAATTGTTTCCCTCTGACTCTGCAATTCGACCTTTTTGGGCTGAGGGAGTGCAAACTTCACCTTTGGATGTGCAAATGAGTTTGAATGGGATGTCTTAGTGCTCTTTATGCTTCATAAAATTGATGATTTGGGCCTTGGGACCCACTTTCTTCCTTTGTTACTCAATTTACACTTTGAAACTTTACCTTTCACTTGACTCTTTCCTTTGACAATTTGATCATTTGATGAGTTTGAGAACTCTTTTATTTTTACTTTGTAGTTCTTTGGCATCTTTGGAACACTAAGTTAGCAACTTGGCATGGTGAAATTATTACATTTGAAAGACATAAAATTACATAGTAAAAAATAAAACTATTAAATCTTAGAACTAAATAAACATGCTCAAACAAGAAATTTTCTTCACAAATCATCTTGATATGGTTAATATATGTTTATTGGATCACTCTTTACTTGCTGGTATTATGCAGTGGAGATTAAGTTTTATTGAACCATGGAAACATTAATGACCTAATGAGACCTTGAAAAACCCTAAAAGACCTAATGAGACCTTGAAGGACTGAATTTCAAGATGACATGACTGAAATTATGGCATGATGACTTTGACCACATGCCTGATGTAATGACATGATGAAATTAACATTATGGATGGTGTACAGTCAACAAGGTGTGAAACTATGCCATCAAGTAATCAAATTTGAGGAAGAGTGATGTTTTTGGACTAGGGCTACCTTGAATGACTAATTTTTTACATGACCTAGTGGAATGATAAAAGAATTATGAGTGGGACTCCTAAAATGATATGAAAAGAGGAATTTTAATCACTGATGGCATGATGCAAATACTAACACTAACACCTAGCATTTGCAGAATGAATTTTCCTATAAATTAACCCAGTAAAAAAAATGAAAGGTTCCATAATGTTTTTTTGGTTGGGTGCCAAATAATTGCTTGGATTATTGATGAGTATATTTTACTTGAATGATAGGTTCAATTAAAATTTTGCATTGACTAAATTCAGTTCAATTAAGCCATTAAATAAATGTTAAGTTCAATAATTTTTTCGCTTGTTGGGTACCAAATAATTGATTGGATGCCTTGTGAGTAGCTTAGACTTGAAATATAACTTTTGGTCATTCAAGAAAAATGTATCCTTTGTAGAAATTTTAAAACAATTATGTATTGTCATATTCTCTCGATCTAACAATTATATGCCACTGTTAAATACAGAATCGTTCTACTTAAATCTTTGTGGAAATTTAATCACCAATTGTAAACACATGAAGAAATATCAATCACACATAACACAGATGTTTTTGCCATGAAAGCATAAAGCTAAAAATCCCACTATCATATATTATGTATATATCATGGATCATGAAACAGTCTCATACAAAACTCTAATCCACGAGCTCTCAGTACCATATACAATTGTCTCACACTGTCATACAAAAATTGGCTCACACATGCATCAATTTACTACCTCCTCGTAGCCTGCCTCCACTATGAAATCCTTTTTGATCACAATCCATGAATGAATGAGATACTGCCTTGCCTTGATTGTGAAATCCTAATTGGCATCTCCAATTTGTGTGTGGTTGCATGAGTGCACCCACTAATGTCAGAACTGATAGTCAAATTGTCCCTTTCACCTATCTCTCAACTGGGTCTCCACTGGATCTGACATGCATGTAGTTAACAATAGAAAATCTTCAGTTGCATGTGAGATCACTCCATGTGAATTAATTTAATATTTAATTCATTGATCTCTCGCTAGTGTATCTTTAGTTACAACTAGTTACAACTAGCACAATTGAGTTTAACTCACTTAACTGAGTTTAACTACTTTACAACTCACATAACTACACATCGAACTCTGTTACAACTTTGTATCACTTAGTTACATTGAAGTCCACTTGCATGTCCCACCAACCAACCTTAGAAATTGAAATTCCTTCAGTCAACTGGTTTGCCACATCATTTAACTAAAATCAAGTGCTTCAAGATAATGGATTATTATTTATTGTCTAATTATTATTAAGAGATAATAATAATCGAAATGCATTATATTTTTAGACATGCAATCCATGAACTGACTTCGCAAATGCATTTAAAAAATAGACGCCCATCCATAAATATAATTTTCTCAACCATTTATAAATAGACTCCCGTTATAAATAAACTTTTCTCAACATTCTAAAAATACACATACACCTAAAAATAGCCTGTGGGCCCCACCTAGTGTAGGTGCTTAATTTTCACTAGGATTATCATCTTGTTGAATCTCAACACTCCCTCTCAACAAGAAAGTGATTATCCTTCACCCCGATCCTGCCTCTTTGGTATTTGAATTTTCTCCTGGTGAGTGCCTTCGTCAGAATATCTGCATCCTGATCTTCCGTAGGAATGTACTGAAGCAACATGATCTTTCGTTGCACACAATATATCATATGATGATTTTGGATATCTATATGCTTAGATCTATCATGAAACACATGATTAATCGAGAGTTTAATGCAACTCTGATTATCACAATGAATCACTGTAGGATATAAATGAGAACCAAACAAACCAACCATGATCTTCCTCATCCAGATAGCCTCACATGCAACTTGACTTGCTGCCATGTATTCCGCTTCCACTAAACTGAGTGCCACGGATATCTGTTTCCTTCAATACCAAGAAACAACTATAGATTCGATACTAAATATGCCTCCTGATGTGCTCTTTCTGTCCGTTGGGCTGCTTGCCCAATCTACATCCGTGAAGCCATGAAACTTCACCTCATCCATTTTTCTGTACCATATGCCATACTTAGATGTGCCCCTAAGATATCTCAGGAAACGCTTGCCCGACTTCCAAAAGAGTTTGGTAGGCTTAACCATCATTTGACTAAGTTGGTTCATCACATAGCATATGTCTGGTCTTGTATTAACTAAATACATGAGCGAACCCACCAACTATCGATAGAAAGTAGCATCCACTACCTCTCTAGATGTAGCATCCTCTTTCCTCCAGTTTCCTGGAAGAGGAGTATCCATGGGTTTGCAGCCCTCCATGTGAAACTTACCGAGTATCTCCCTTGCATACTTGCCTTGAGACACAAAAATTTCACCATCTCGCTGCCATATTTCCAATCCAAGGAAATAGTGAAGGAGGCCCATATCCTTCATCTAAAAATCCTTTGCAAGGTCCTCCTTGCATGAGTGTATCAGCTGTTCATAACCAGTGAGTATTAAAACATCAACTTAAAGAACAATGATTAAAATCTTACCCTCCACCACAATTTGGTATAGGTTTTCATCTGCCTCACTCTTGGGGAAGCCAAGTCCAGTGAAATAGTTGTCGATTTGAGTGTACTAAGCACGGCGTGCTTGCTTCAGCCCATACAACGCTATTATGAGTTTTCACACATGCGACTCACTTCTGAAGATCTCAAATCCTACAAGCTACTCAATGTACACTTCTTCCTCAATGATCCCATTAAGGAATGTAGTTTTCACATCCATCTAATGAATGTGCCAACCCATCTGTGCTGAGAGAGCAAGGATGGTCCTTATGGAAGAATATCGTGTGACAGGTGCAAAGGTTTCTTCATAATCAATCCCCTCGATCTGTGAGAAGGCTCAGGCCACAAATCTAGCCTTATATTTCTCAACACTCCCATAAACAGCTTTCTTTACCTTGTAGATCCATATTGCACCTACCACTAATTTATCAACCGGCCTTGGAAAAATTTCCCAAGCACTATTTCTGATAATGGAGTCATACTCCTCCACCATTGCATCTACCCATGTGGGCTCCTGCACTGCTTCCTGAAAGGAATATGGCTTAGTCACAATACATTTTCTAATGAGATCCATGTATCCAATGAATTGGTCAGGAGTCCGTCTCTGTCTATGCTGTGAAGTAGGGACTCCTACATTCTGTGCCGCATCAAGCTTCAACCCCTTAGCTTCTGTGGTTCACCTTCTACTAGTTCTGATGTTTGGCTCTGCGTGAGTGGACTCCTCCACTCCATGAACCTCCTCTTGTGGCTAATCCAAATATATAGACTCATCTTTGGGAACCAAAAGTTCCTCCTCTGCACGCAAGTCTAGCTCCCTCTCAAGTGACAACTTCATGGCTTTCTCCTCATTGAATTTTATATCCTATTGCACCACAGTCATTCGATTGTTTGGAAAATACACATGATAATTATGGGGTGTTTTTTTGTACCCCACAAATATCCCAACTTCAGCAATCGGCTCTAGCTTCTTCGTGGCATTCTTGGTCACATGCACATAAACAGATGAGCCAAAAATCTTAATGTGAGAAACATCCGGTTTCTTACCAGTAAAAGCTTCTTCAGGTGTACTCACGCCAAGTACTCTATGAGGACAACGATTTTTCACATAAACCACAGTGTTGCATGCTTCCACCCACAAGTGCATTGGTAGGCCCTGATCATGCAAGATATCTCGTGCATCACCCACGATCGTTTTATTCTTCCTCTCTGCAACCCCATTTTTCTATGGGCTATGAGGCGCTATGAGTTCTCTTCGAATTCTTTCTTTGCTACAGAAGTCTTTAAATTAGTTCGAGATATATTCACCACCATTATCGCTCCACAGAGCCTTCACTTGCTTCCCCGAATCTTTCTCTACCAATGCTTTAAACTCACAAAACTTTGCGAATGTTTGATCCTTCTTCTACATGAAAAATATCCAACATCTACACGAATAGTCATCAACAAAAAAAACATAATACCTTTGTTTTTTTGTTGAAACAACCGAGAATGGTACACACACGTCTATGTGAACTCAGTCCAGGATCACCAAAGCATGGTTCTCCTTTTCATGAAAGGTGTTCTTCAAAAACTTACCCATAGTACATCCCTTGAAATAATATAACTACACAAGTGTACCCTTGGGAAGTCCAGTAGAAATCTACTGCAAAATCTTCAGGGCGCCATGGTGAAGATGGCTCAATTTCCTATGCCATAATTCACCCTCATCTCGGCTCACCACTTCTTCTGCTTTGACCAAAATTGCAGTGCAACCATCTACCTCCAGCTTGTATAGATTATTGACTCGAATCCCTATCCTCTTGGTTTGACCCGTTTTCTTATGTCGTAGGAAATCTTTTCCATCGCTGAAAACAACGTCATAACCTCGGTCCTCCAACATCGCAACTGAGGCCAAGTTTTTTTTCAGACCTGGAACATGCATAACATCTTTCAACAGAATTGGTTTACCTAACTCCCTCTCAAAGGTAATGGTACCAATGTCGGTCACACTGTATCGTCCATTGTCACCCATATCAATATGCATTTGGAGATCTTTCTCCTCCAACTCACTGAAAATCTCCTTATCTCCCGTCATGTGGAAGGAAGCACCACTATCAATATACCACATTGATCCCTTTGCGCTTGAAACCAAGAATGTGATAAAAAAGAAATCAAGTTCAAATTTTGAGGCAAGGGCCTCACCAACTGTAGTACCAACAACCTTCTTGTTCTTCTATTTCTGTGGGTAGTTAGTGGCAAGATGCCCATGTTCATGAGAGTGAAAAAAATTCACCTTGGACAAATCCAGCGTCTTGCCTTTAGCCTCGAATTTTGAATTTGATTTCTTCCCCTTCGGTTTCCTTACTTTGGCAGCCAAAGAAAAATCATCTTCATCATCATGCTTTGATGAAGAGCCATCTCTGGTGTTCTGCCTGAACTCCTCCTACACTAGATCTGACCAAAGTCATTCCCAATCCGGTAGATTTTCCCGTCTGTAAACACAGTATTGATAACTATGCCAACTCTTAGGAAGTCCCAAAAGAGCCAAACTCAACAAATCATCATCAACAACCATGATTCCCACACTCCCTAGTTCATCCCGACATTGGAAAAACTTTGTGAGATACTTAGGAATACTTTCGCCCTTCTCCATATTGATCTTTCTGAGTTTATCCTTCAGCACCAATTTCCTATGGTCGTTGTTGCTTTGGAAAAGATCCGTCAAAGCCTTCCACATCGAAAATGGAGTGGCTTTCCCATGAAGGATTGAGACAATATGGTCTCACAAACCTTCCAATAGAATCCTTCTCATCTTCACTACATTCTTTTTCCAGGCATCAAGTAATGCAGCATCCATCGAAGTGGGCTTAGGAACATCACTGTCGATGAATTCTTTCAAACCATTATCTTCAAGAAACACCTCCATCCTATCCTTCCAAGCAATGTAGTTTGAGCTGCCCTAGAGTGCATAATCCAACTGTAAACCATTGAAAGCCATTTTGATGTTTACTGAACTGTCGCACCAAGAAATTCTTGCAGCAAATTCGAGTTGTTTCCACCAACAAACTCAACTACTGCTTCAATATTGCAATCTTCTTTTCTCTGATACCATGTAGAAATTTTAATACAATTATGTATTGTCAGATTATCCTGATCTAAAAATTATATGCCACTGTTAAATACATAATCCTTCTACTTAAATCTTTGCGAAAATTTAATCGCAAATTGCAGACACATGAAGAAAGATCAATCACACATAACACAGATGTTTTTACCGGGAAAGCATAAAGCTAAAAATCCCACTATCATATATTATGTATATATCATGGATCATGAAACAATCTCATACAAAACTCTAATCCAAGATCTCTCAGTACAATATAAAATCGTCTCACGTTGTCATACAAAAATTGGCTCACACATGCACTAATTTACTGCCTCCTGACAGCCTGCCTCCACTACGTAATCCCTGTTGATCACAATCCCTGAATGAATGAGATACTTCCTTACCTTGACTGCGCAATCCTCATTGGCATCTCCAATGTGTGTGTGGTTGCATGAGTGCACCCACTAATGTCACAACTGACACAACTGATAGTGAAACTGTCCCTTTCGCCTATCTCTCAGTTGGGTCTCCATTGGATCTGACATGAATGTAGTTAATAGTAGTAAATCTTAAGTTGCATGTTAGATCACTCCATGTGAATTAATTTAATATTTAATTCACTGATCTCTCACTAGTGTATCTTTAGTTACAACTAGTTACAACTAGCACAATTGAGTTTAACTCACTTAACTGAGTTAAACTACTTTACAACTCACATAACTACATGTCCAACTCTGTTACAACTTTGTATCACTTAGTTACAATGAAGTCCACTTGCATGTCCCACCAACCAACATTCGAACTCGAAATTCCTTCGGTCAACTGGTTTTCCACATCAGTTAACTGAAATCAAGTGCTTCAAGAGAATAGATTATTATTTATCGTCTAATTATTATTAAGAGATAATAATAATTGACATGCATTATATTTTTAGACATGCAATCCACGAACTGACTTCACACATGCATTCCAAAAACAGACACCCATCCATAAATATAATTTTCTCAATCATTTATAAATAGACTCCTGCTCTAAATATAGTTTTCTCAACATTCTAAAAATAGACATACACCTAAAAAGAGCATGCGAGCCCCACCTAGTGTAGGTGCTTAATTTTCACTAGGATCATCATCTTGTTGAATCTCAACATCCTTAACCTACATAGTTTACAATAAAGGTCACCTAATCTTCATTAAATAATATGATAATATTATCTAATGGTTTTATTATAATAGGTAACTTAATAAAAAAGGTATCTATTCCCCAAAGTTCGGTTATAAGTGGCTTATGTTGCAACAAGGCTGGGGGAATCCTGCTTGGTGGTCCAAACCCCTGTGGAAACTTAAAAGCCCAGCCAAAACCAGACTCTTTTTCTGGTGCATTCTTCACAATAAGGTCCCAACTTGGGACTTCCTGCAAAAAAGAGGCAAGCAGGGGCTGAGCTGGTGTTCGCTCTGTAAATCTGAAGAAGAATCGCCTCTTCACCTTTTTCTCCTATGTCCATTTAATGCTAGCCTTTGGACAGAATCTCTGCGCTTAACTAACATTCCTTTGAGATGGCATGGGGATAGTCTTCTGCAAGCATGGGAACACTGGTGGCAGGAGGCGCCGGATGATAAAATCAGGGCCTTTCCACTTTTAATAGCCTGGGGTACTTGGATCGCCCGCAACAGGACTATCTTCAATGAGTCTACCTTTCCTTTAGCAAAACTGGCAGCAGAGGGAGCTGCAATCTTCGACAACATTCCTACGCCTGCTGCCAAAGGTTCCATTCGCAATGTACAGCCGGAGACAATCAATGAATCCTTACCTTGGGCCTATTTCGATGGTGCTTCTGATATCAATGATACCTGTGGTGCTGGACTGGTTATTAATCTCTCAGCTGAAAATTCTTTTCAAGCCTCTGTCAGCCTTGGGCAAGGGTCTAATAACTTCGCTGAACTTAAAGCCCTCCATTTGCTTCTATGCTGGCTTATTTCTAAACAGATTTATCAGATCCAGATCTTTGGTGACTCTAGGAATGTTGTCAACTGGTTTAATGGGACTCAGCAGTGCAGGAATTTTATTCTTCTTCCTTTGCTTCAGGAGATTCGTCGTCTTAAATCTTTTTTCTCTGAGATTTCTGTTGTTCAAATTTACAGGGAAAGGAACGAGCAAGCAGATATCTTATATAAATAAGTTCTACAACTCGCTCTGGGGTCCTGGGCAGTAGCGGAAGTAGTAAATGGGACTATTAAACTTCATGAACAGCCTCTTTTTGTGTAATTTTTCAGTTTATTTTCAGCATTGTACAGTGGACCTTTATAAACTTATGTGATAACTGCTACTATATTGAGTCCAGAATTGTTTTCCTTATGTAAGGAGGTTTTGGGCTCGCTTTTTGTTTTATTTATGGTATTATATGGGGCTGGGATAGTATCTACTGCCAGTTCTTATGGGTGCTGGAGCATCTCGATTGTGCTGTCTCTTACTGCTCTCATCTGTTTTGATGATGAGCATAAAGAGTCGCACCGATGCTTAAGCTGTGGTTATTTTGGTTTTCTCTTGGGCTGCTAACATCTTCATCAGATGGTAAGTAGCCTTGATTCCATTCTCTTTCAAAGGGAATGGCTGTTTTGCTTCCAGAAATGCTTGGCATATGTTCAGAGACTATCTATATTAATAGAAAGTTCGTTTTTTTTTGTGGAAAAAAATAGGTAACTTAAACATAATAGTTTGAAATGAGATATTATATTATATTGTTATCAATTTTGATCTTTTTAACATTTTTGAGAGAATTTATTCTTGAATTAAGATTTGCTTGAGTAGTGGAGTATAGTTATATGAATAATTTGAAAATATTCAAATCATGTAATAATAGAAGTGGAAGAACTCAAATTGATAACGTATTATATATTTCACAGTTTTAAAATTTGTAATCTTTACACATCTTATGATAAACTGAACCTAAATTTTGTCTTTCTTCAAAATCAAGATTGTCTTCAATAAATGTGCACCAGGGAATACTTATTTACAAAATATGCCCTTACCTATTATAACTATGATGTTGTTAGTTGAAGGTATAAGGTTAATGGGAAGATTAATATTTAGTTTGGTTTAATATTTCTTAAATTTTGGTTTGGATTATTATTTTAGAAATTATACATGATTTTTTTAAAATTGTAGTTTTTAGTTATGTTGTTTATAATTCAAATATCAAATTAATTTTTCTATAGCCTAATTTTTTTTATATATTCATAATTACAATATAAACAAATTATATTAATATAAATAAAATATAACTTCAAACAAACAAACAAACAAAATGTAAAATAATTAAAGTCATACTTAGTTTTAGGAAATGTTGGGTCCAATTGTAATGGTTGCACTAAACTGGAGCTCTAAAATCTTTCATAGTATGCTATCAATTTTCATATTAACACTAATTAGTCATGTTTTCAATGCTTCATTGATGTATAGAAATTAATTCTATAGCTGTATAGAAATGAATTCTATAGCTATATGAAAACTTTTTCCATCTCTGTGAGAATATGAACATCGAGGATGAAATTCACTTCCTCTTAGAGTGCCCTGCGTACAACCACATTAGAGCTCAATTTCATAATCTTTGTTGCAATACTGACCTTCCTAGGCTTTTAAGATGTCAAAATTATAGTGAGCTCGGGAGGCTTCTCTCCAAGCTTTTTGAGCATAGGAATAAAATCTTAAATCAAACTAAATGACTCGTTTCTTTAGGTCTGATAGACCAAAGATTGGTCTTAGTGGACGTTAACCACCACCATCATCATCAGAATCCAACACCATTAGCCAAGCTATAGAAAATTTAATGTATCTTTCAAACCTCCAATCAATCAAAGTCCAATTTCTATTTTTCATTGAACTTCAAGATATATTTTCCATGTAAGTAAATTATATAAATTTTGAATTAAAATCTATCCTTTAATTCTTATACTAGATGTTAAAATGCATATAGGGTACAATATAAAATGCATGAATAAGAACAAAATAAAAAGTAGATTTTTTGGTAGCAAAGGTGTACATATTATACAAGGTAATTTGAATCAACTAAGAGTACAAATGAACTCTCAGTGAAATCGAAGTAAAATCATATAGGTTACAATGTAAAGTGGGTGAATAAAAACAAATAACAAGTAGTTTTTATTGGCAACAAAGATGCACATATTATGGAAGTAAATTTGAATCAATAAAGATTTAAATGCACTCCAAGTCATATTTATACATTTTTTCAATAAATTGAATGTAAAAACCTTCCACAATTTATAATTTTATGTTATTAAATAGTTTTTAAAACATAAAATTTCAAATATTAAAAATTACTTTGATAAGTCCAAATGAAGGAATTTGAACAAAATAACAATTATATTTTTTTTCCTAAAAATGTGCACATATTATATAAGTTAATTTGAATAAATAAGTAGTACAAATACACTCATAGTAAAAAAAATAAAATAAAATAAAATATATATAGGGTACAATGTAAAATGGGTGAATAGAAACCAAATAACAAATAGTTTTTATTGGCAAATGCCTATATTATGCAAGGTGATTTGAATTAATGAAGAGCATAACTTCACTCCAATAAACAAGACATAATAAGTAAATGAGTGTTGTAATGAAAAATGAAATAAATATATACAACAATAATATTTATGCCTTTGTATAATAAGTTGAATGTAAAAACCTCATATGTGATTTTCATAATTTATAACTTGAAGTTATTAAATATTAAAAAAATTAACATTTGAAATATTAAATATCACTTTGATAAGTCCAATTACTTAATACTTCATAATTTTAGGTTTGAGATTTTATGTTTTTTAAATATAATTTTGAGAAGTCTCATTACTTAAAACTTCATAATTTTAAGTTTAAATTTTGCTTTATTTGGGTAGTTTTCTTAATATTTTATATTCGAAATTTTTATCATTTGATTTAAGTTATTTTTAGTTTTAGTTTTTAATATATATATATATATATATATATATATATATATATATATATATAATCTTACATTTATAATATTTATTATATATTCTTAAATTAGTTTCTAAATAGTTTATAGTATTTTTATTATAAATAATATCTCTTAAATAAAATATAAATATAAATTATTATTTGTAATAAAAATAATATTTAAATCTATATTGAAAACCATATTATTAATTAAAAATGATTAATAACATTGTTAATATAATATTAATCATATTTTTTAAAAGTTATTGTTTATAACATTTTTGTTTTTGTTAAATTAAGCTATTATATATTAATTCGAGAAGAGAAACATTACATATACTATAGGCGGGGTTGGCAGGTTATGCTTAACCAATCCCAGCCTTAGTTTTTCGGTTTCGGGGCTGCCTCCATGGAGGAAACCAACCCAAAAAGTACTTGAGATAAGAAATTACAAAATGCCCAGCAGCGTTGATGTATCCAGATATTACAAAATGTGCAGAAGAAATAGTATAGCTTGAGATTCCTTGGTGGTAGCATGCCTGAAAAGAACCAAGGAAGAATTGAGTAGCCTTGTAGTCCTCAATATTCAGCATCATCATTACTGTTGGGTTTTTCCCCCTCTATGGGGCAGGCATATGCTTGCACAACTGCTTCCTCAGAGTCTGCTACAGGACGCTTGGGTTTGGGGACTGGTGCGCAGAGGATGGGGGACTATGTATCCTCAACGTCACGGACACGCGTCCAAGTGCGTTCAGAATCCATAATCCAAACATCAGTTTCATCGTCTTCCTCCTCCTGAGCCAGCAGCAGATCAGTCTTGCGAGGCGGGAGATGCACCTGGTGCGCGATGGTAGAATTTGGGGGACCTCCTCTACCTCTCTACGTAGTATGTGCAGGAGCTTCTTCCTCCAGCTCAAGATCAGGGCTCTGTCTAGAAAAGATGTCGGAGGAGGAGCCTTCAATAGACTCCAAACGGTTCTCCGTTCCACGATGGTAACGTCCGGGGAGAGCCCCTCTCTGTCCACCGCGGATGGTTCTTTGGTGCAATCTGGGAGCCATTTCCCGCTGAAGCAAGGGAGAGGATTCAAAGGAAGGGTGAATAGCAGGAGGATAGAAAATTTTGAAGACTAGAGGAGCAAAAGGGCGAGGGTTAATATGCACAGATTGGGTAGTCATAGCCCAAAGTGGTTTTCACATCGCAACGCTAGGCAGAGGGCTTCACAGTGGACTGGTGGCTGGGAAGGGCCAAAGCAGAGTCATAATAAAGGATTGAGGGAACTTACTCTGAACTTATCTGGGCTGAGGGCTTGTTAGTGTCCTGTGATTTAGCAGATTGGTAGACCAAATGCACAGGGTAACATCAGACTAGTCTTTGGAGTCCTAGGACCTAGCCTTCCTGGACTCAGAGAGGGCTCTCTCTGTTGTATGCAAAGGATGTTGATGAATCCCAGCCCGCTTACACGTGGCAATGCAAAATTGTTTTGTAATCAAGTGTTGATATTTCGAATGTATTGGATTAACACTCCGCCAGGTCACTGACAACTCATAAAACCAAATAAATGTAAGCGTGACACAAGGAATTGATAACGTTTAATTACTGTACTTGGGGATTTTTCGACTTCTGTGGCAATCACTATGTATCTGTTTCGTGAGCTGGTGCATTTATTACACCTTACTCCGACCTTCGCGCCATACTCCTTGCTCTATGCAATTGCACTTCTACTGTGGTTATTATATTTTCATTAACTGAGATGAGAGGAGGGTTTTTTGACCTCCACAAACCCTTCGGTTCTGCGCGGGGATTTCACTAATGCACCTCTACATCTCTGTGTGAGGGTTGTTATTCTCCCTTCTGTTAGATGAACTCTATCCTGGTCTCGTTGCGCGATTTTCTATCAATTTCTCTGCCTGCGAACCTTGCAATGCAGCTCGTCACCCAGATAGTTGGTAATTTCTTTGTTGATGGTCTTTTATCCTGCTATTTCACATTTGTGTGTTCTTGCATGTTCAGTTTCTAATGATACCACTCTATGATCTCTATTTCATTTCAGGTTTGGACTGTCACGACTTCCTGTGGCCACCTACAGCTTAAAAAAACAAAGTCACAGGTACTTCTCTCCTTCCCTGTTGGAAAATTTATAGTTTTTATTCGAGGTCTCTAACTGTTCCACTCCTCTGTGAGCAAGCTCTGTCGGTTCAAAACCTGAGATGTTTGTTCTGCTCAGTCCTCAAACCCTCTTGGTAAGTTGGTCTGTGACTTGTATATCCAATTTGCACATTCTGCTCTTGTCAATTTGGTTTCACAAATTGCTCTGGATTCTAATAGAGGTTCGTTGTGTGTGTTATAGGTTCTCACTTCGAGTTTTCTCGTCTAGCGGCCTCTCTTTAATGTCGAAACCCTAAGGGTAGGGTCGACTCCATTCTGTACTTTCTATAGCTTAGAGTTTGTAACTTCTTGTTGCCAGACTCTGGTCGGCTGTTAGAGTTTCTCAATGTAGTTGATTAAAGATGATGAATGTTCTATGGGCTCTGTCGTTTCGTTGTAGTTGTATGATTTTTGTTACAAACCCTTGTTCGGTTAAATGTTCAAGACTCTGTCTCTCTCTCTTCTGGACAGTTTCATAACTTTGACAAACTCTTAAATAATTAACACGGAAATTTTTTCCTTCGTAATCAATTTCAACTTGTTCTGTGTTGGTGAACTTACCTGTCACTGTCTATAATCATTTTGCTGGTTGACTTCACTATGGAAATGAAAACTCCATTCTTTCTTGACCGGTGTAAACTTCTTCCGTTGCCTGCGTAGTCCTGTTAATGGTTATGAACAAGGAATGTTCTTCCTCATGTAGACGGTATCTCGTCTCTAAATTTAATTCAGTTACTTTTAGATCAATTCTGTTTACAAATTTCAAGTTAAAGTGCGTTACATATGATAGTATAAGATTTCATTTCACAAGTAATCGGATGTAAATTAACAACTTTGCTGGAAGAATTCAAGTTACAGATGGCTTTCAAATTCTGTTTTATATATCTTCTGTTTGATGGAAAAATTGAACCTACAGTAAATGAATTTCTTCTATTTATATGCCTGTAGGTGATAGACTGTTTGTTTTTCGGTTGAACTGTCAACCGCATTATTCTAACTACATTTCCAGTTTCATAATAAAAAAAAACTTCTAATTAACTACAAAACATTTTATTTTCCTAATCCTACTGTCCTTGTCTAAATAATGAATAATAAAAGTAATTAAAACACAGGTTTAGTAACCTGTCCACAAACACGTGTAACAATGAGACAGTTAGCCGTCTTTTGTCTACTCCGAGTTAGATGCTCCTGCATCAGGCTACCAGGGTGACAAAAATTCATGGCTCTGTTCCATGAGATCGTCGACTGAATAACTAGCCTTCCGTATCTGCGCTTCGTCAAGCCACAAACTGTCCTCAATAGGAAGGTTCTTCCACTTGACCAAATACCGTAGATATTCCTTCTCGCACATGCGCTTGGCTACCTGTGTGTCGAGAATACTCTCGATCTCAAGGGGCTGTGCTGTGGGCATCTGTCTCACCCAAGAACTTTCTTCAAGTTGGGTGTCCTGTTCTGGCCATATTGTTGTGTCATCCTCAGAACTAGCAGTATAAGGAAACAGATCTGCCACATTAAAGATGGGTGAAATACCTATTCCTGGTGGCAACTGTAATTAGTAAGCATTGGCGGAAAACTTGCGAATAATTTTGCAGGGGCCAAGCTTTTTAAATTTCAGCTTGTTGTATTCCCTTTTTGGGAATCTTTCCTTGCGCAACTGTGCAAGAACCTCGTCCCCAACATTAAACTGAACCTCCCACCTTTTCGAATCTGCCTACTGTTTTTACTTTTGACTGCTGTCCTGCAATTTTATTTTCACCTGCTCATGTAAGTTGCTCATTTCTTGGGCGAAATCTTCTCCATCAGCACTCTGTTTTTCAAGTTTTCTTAAATCTTGCAGCTCATGCACTCTGCGAGGATTCATGCCATACAAGACCTGGAAGGGACTGTAACCTGTGCTGTGATTTGGTGAGTTGTTGTAAGAGAATTTCGCTTGAGCAAGTACGCGATCCCACATCCGAGAATTTTCACCTATCAAACTTCGTAGCAGATTTCCTCAGCTCCTGTTCACCACCTCTGTTTGCCCATCGGTTTGTGGGTGGTAGGCAGAGCTGAATTGTAACTGAGTGTCCAAATTATTCTAGAGGGTATGCCAAAAATGTCTGGTAAACCTCACATCCCTGTCAGAAATTATGGACCTCGGTAGTCCATGTAGTCTGACAATATCTGTAAAAAACAAGTGTGCTACGTGAGTGGCATCATTGGTTTTCCTGTAGGGTATAAAATGTGCCATCTTCGAGAATAGATCCACTACCACCATCACTGAATCAAAACCCCACTGTGTTCTCGGCAGACCCAAGACAAAGTCCAAACTGACCGAGTCCCATGGTATGCTCGGAATAGGCAGTGGCATATAAAGTCCTGCATTCTGACTGCAATCTTTCGCCAATTGACACATTTTACATCTGCTTACGTACCTCAGCATGTCTCGTCATATCCTTGGCCAGTAATAAAAGTGCGCAATCTCCGATAATGTCTTGTCTATGCTAAAATGTCCGGCTAGACCTCCACTGTGATTCTCCCGAATAATGTTCTCCCTCATCGAACAATCGAGAATGCATAATTGTCCTCCCTTGAACAATAATCCCTCCTGCAAATTGTAGTCCAACCATGGACTATTATTTCTCAACAAAGGGTTTTGGCAGGCCTCATAGGCCTCCTTAAACTCTACATTCGTCTGATACAGATCCCTCAAATGCTCAAAACCCAAAACTTGCATTATACTTTCCTGCAAGAGAAAAGCCCTTCTACTCAACGCATCTACCACCTTGTTGGCCTGCCCACTAATATGTTTCAGCACAAACGTAAAACTCTGCAGATACTCAACCCATTCTGCATGTTTATGGTTCAACTTATGCTGCTGCATAATATACTGTAACGCAGAATTATCAAAAAATAAAACAAACTCATTACCTAATAAGTAGTGTCTCCAGTGCTTCAATGCTTGGATGACCGCATAGAATTCCTTATCATAGGTTGAGTATTTCTGCCTACTTTCGTTCAGCTTCTCACTAAAATAAGCGACTGGCCTGTCCTCCTGGCAAAGTACTACCCCAATGGCTGTACCGCTGGCATCACAATGAACTTGAAAAATTTTGTTGAAATCAGGCAACCTCAATATCAGTCTCTCAGTGATCTTCCTCTTCAAAGCCTGAAAACTCTTCTCTGCTGCCTCTGTCCAACAAAAATTCAGATTTTACTTCTTAATCGTATCCAACATGGGTGTGAAGATTTCACTGAAATTCCTGATGAATTTTCTGTAAAAACTTGCCAATCCATGAAAGCTTCGGACTTCAAATAGACTCTTCGAGGATGGCCAACTAACTATAGCTGCAACCTTTTCTGGGTCCATCTTCAACTCATTTTCTGCAATTACAAAACCTAGATACACTAACTCCTGTTGAAAAAAATTACACTTTTTTAGATTTATTAGCAGCTTATTCTGCTGCAACTTCCTCAATACACTTTGAACATGCTTGAAGTGTTCTTCTCTCATCTTGCTGAAAATCAATATGTCATCCAAATAAATAATTACAAACTTCCCAATGAACTCTTTCAGCACTTCGTTCATTAGGCGCATAAACGTACTAGGGGCATTACTCAAACCAAATGGCGTCACCAGCCATTCATACAGCCCTTCATTCATCTTGAAGGCTGTTTTCCACTCACCCCCTTCTCGAATGCTAATCTGATGATAACCACTCTTCAGATCGATCTTCGTAAAGTATGCTGCTCCGCTCAAAAAGTCCATCATGTCATCCATTCGTGGCAATGGAAACCTGTAACTGATGGTAATCTTATTAATATCCCTTGAGTCTGTGCACATTCGCCATTCTCCACCTTTTTTTGGAGCCAAAACTGTCGGAACTGCACAGGGGCTCATGCTTTCTCTAATCAGCCCTTTATCCAGCAATTTCTGCACCTGTTTCCTAATCTTCTCTTGGTCCTTAGGACTCATACGGTAAGCTGCCTTATTTGGAAGACTAGCTCTTGGTATAAAGTCAATACAATGAATGATGCTCCTCTTAGGAGGCAGTTCATTCGGAAGATCATCCACTATGATATCACCAAAATCCTGCAACATATCCTGAATCTCCTCTGGTAAATCTCTAATCTTTGTGTGCAGTACCACTGTCCTTGGCCTCCTCACAACAAAAAAATTTACATCATTATCATCGATCTGTTTCAAAAATTCTTTTCCTCCCATTAGTAATGCTTTAACCCCACTAGCTTCTGCTATATTTTCCTCCTTGATGGGTACAAGCGTGTGCTTAACCCCATCCTCGACAAACTTGTAACAGTTTGTCTTTCCATCATGAACCCCTTTCCTGTCATACTTCCAAGGCCTCCCTAACAGTATGTGACATACATCCATCGACATAATATCACAGATAATCTTGTCCTTGTACCTGCCAATGTGAAATTCTACTTCGCATTGCTCATCAACTAATAGCTGATGTCCCTTCTACAGCCATGAGACTTTATAGGGAGTGGGGTGCGTCAATCGTTTCAACCCCAACTTCTCTATCATTTCTGTGGCCACCAAATTATTGGTATTCCCACTATCAATTATCAGTTTGCAGCACTTGCCCTCTGACTTGCAAATTGTACGGAATAAAGATTTTCGCTGATCTGGTTCTGCAACTTCTTTGGCTGGTTTCAGCAACACTTTATTCAGCACCAAAGCTTCCCCTGTCTCAGGCACATTTTATACCTCCTGGGGTGGTGTCTCCGCTTCCTCTGTTTGGGAAACATAATTTCCTCTACCACCTGCTGGTTCCCCCTCAGGACACTCATAAGACTTGTGCCCCCACTTATGGCATCTATAACACTGGACAACTCCTCTGCCCCGACCATTTCCTCTTCCCTGCTAGTATGTTCATCCCCATCTAGTGTTATTGTCATTTTTTTCTATCCTTGAAGGTTTGGAACTGCTGCCTTCTTCGCTGGAATTTGTGCCTCTATCCCTGCCAAAAGCCTTCCCTTTTCCTCTGCCAGATCCTCCTCCTCTTCTGGTATTTTTCTTTCTGATTGTTTTTTCTTTCGCTTTCAAGTCACACTGATATGCCTCATCAATAGTTTTGGGTGAGAGAATATTGATTTCATCCAGTATCTCCCCTCTCAAGCCATTTACAAATCTGGATGTCTTTCCGGGGGTGTCTTCTATATACCTCGCTCTCAAATTCAACCTGTAGAATTCCTCCATGTATTCTTTAACAGTCAAAACTTTTTGCCTCAGATTCTGTACCTGTCTATACAGCATAATCTGATAATATTTTGGCAAAATTTTTTCCTTCAGTTTGGCCTCCATCCTGGCCCACTTTTAAATAGGTAGTTTATTCAGCCTCTTCCTCTTCGCCTGAACACTGTCCCACCACAAGGACGCATGTCCCTTCAGCTTGGTGGTAGTGAATTTTACCCGCTTATCTTCGTTGATTTCTTCAAAATCAAAATACTTTTTCAACTCGCTAAGCCAACCTAGCAGAACATCTGCTGATAGATTCCCATCGCAAGTAGAAAGCTCATGTTTTGGCTTGCTACTTGATAACAAAACCGACCTCAACAATCTAAGTTCAGGTCCTTCTCATTCAAAACCATCTGTCGCTTCTACAACCTCTTCATCGTTGTCATCCCCTCCATCAGGGTCCCTTCTTCTTCCAACCTCCACTGCTGCTAATCGCTCATTCAAAATATGAATTTCCTCCCTCAGTCCTTCCTCTACTAATCTTCGATTAGCTCTTCCCCTTCCTCATCCTTGTCTACCAAGCTCCATGTTCACTTTTCAACAAACCCACTCTGATACCAAAAATGATGAAGCCCAGCCCGCTTACACGTGGCAATGCACAATTTTTTTGTAATCAAGTGTTGATATTTCGAATGTATTGGATTAACACTCCGCCAGGTCACTGACAACTCATCAAACTAAATAAATGTAAGCATGACACAAGGAATTGATAACGTTTAATTACTGTACTTGGGGATTTTTCGACTTCTGTGGCAATCACTACGTATCTGTTTCATGAGCTGGTGTATTTATTCCACCTTAATCCAACCTTCGCGCCATACTCCTCGCTCTATGAAACTGCACTTCTACTGTGTTTATTGTATTTTCATTAACTGAGATGAGAGGAGGGTTTTCTGAACTCCACAAACCCTTCGGTTCTGCGCGGGGATTTCACTAATGCACCTCTGTGTCTCTATGTGAGGGTTGTTATCCTCCCTTCTGTTAGATGAACTCTGTCCTGGTCTCGTTGCACGATTTTCTATCAATTTCTCTACCTGCGAACCTTGCAATGTAGCTCGTCACCCGGATAGTTGGTAATTTCTCTGTTGATGGTATTTTATCCTGCTATTTCACATCTGTGTGTTCTTTCACGTTCAATTTCTAATGATACCATTGTATGATCTCTATTTCGTTTCAGGTTTGGACTGTCACGACTTCCTGTGGCCGCCTACAGCTTAAAAAAGAAAAGTCACAGGTACTTCGCTCCTTCCCTATTGGAAAATTTACAATTTTTATTTGAGGTCTCTGACCATTCCGCTCCTCTGTGAGCAGGCTCTGTCAATTCAAAACCTGAGACGTTTGTTCTGCTCAGTCCTCAAACCCTCTTGGTAAGTTGGTCCGTGACTTGTCTGTCCAATTTGCACATTCTGCTCTTGTCAATTTGGTTTCACAAATTTCTCTGGATTCTAATAGAGATTCGTTGTGTGTGTTATAGGTTCTCACTTCGAGTTTTCTCGTCTGGCAGCCTCTCTTTAATGTCGAAACCCTAAGGGTAGGGTCGACTCCATTCTGTACTTTCTATAGCTTAGAGTTTGTAACTTCTTGTTGCTAGACTCTGGTCGCCTGTTAGAGTTTCTCAATGTAGTTGATTAAAGATGATGAATGTTTTGTGGGCTCTGTCATTTCATTGTAGTTGTATGATTTTTGTTACAAACCCTCGTTCGGTTAAATGTTCGAGACTCTGTCTCTCTCTCTTTTGGACAGTTTCAAAACTTTGACAAACTCTTAAATAATTAAAACGGAAATTTTTTCCTTCGTAATCAATTTCAACTTGTTTTGTGTTGGTGAACTTACCTGTCACTGTCTATAATCATTTTGCTGGTTGACTTCGCTATGGAAATGAAAACTTTGTTCTTTCTTGACTGGTGTAAACTTCTTCTAATGCCTGCGTAGTCCTGTTAATGGTTATGAACAAGGAATGTTCTTCCTCATGTACACGGTATCTCGTCTCTTAATTTAATTTAGTTACTTTCAGATCAATTCTGTTTACAAATTTCAAGTTAAAGTGCGTTACATATGATAGTATAAGATTTCATTTCACAAGTAATCAGATGTAAATTAACAAATTTTCTGGAAGAATTCAAGTTACAGGCGGCTTTCAAATTCTGTTTTATATATCTTCTGTTTGATGGAAAAATAAAACCTACAGTAAATGAATTTCTACTATTTATATGCCTGTAGGTGATAGTCTGTTTGTTTTTCGGTTGAACTGTCAACCGCATTATTCTAACTAACTACAAAAACATTTTATTTTCCTAATCCTACTGTCCTTGTCTAAATAATGAATAATAAAAGTAATTAAAACACAGGTTCAGTAACCTGTCCACACACATGTGTAACAGTGAGATAGTTAGCCGTCTTTCGTCTACTCCGAGTTAGATGCTCCTACATCAGATGTGAACTTGTTTGATTTTAGGGTTTTGATTTTAGGCTAGTTGTTAAGTGTAGGGTTTGTTGTTTGTTTTGGTTGGGTAAGATGAACAGGTAGAATAGGTGGAGTGAGAGGTCTTCAAACCATTGAGCTATGAAGTCAATGAAAGTCATGGATATCTCAACAATGAGTCAAAGTGTATCACAGGTAAAATCTAGTGTGGTCAATGGATCCTTTAAGGTTATGTGTGAAGTGAAATGAACATTGAGTTGGGGAAGATAAGGTATGGCAAAGGGAAATTAAGAATCCGTTGTCAAATACCCATAAACAAGAAGGTCTAACACACCATAAACATCAAGAAGAAACCAATAGACAGGGAAATCCAATAACTCTTTGATCCAACTTAAGTAAATAAGCATTCTAGACTAACAATTCTAATGAAATATAGAATGCGAAAAACTCATTTAAATTCTAGTGATTTCACCTTCAAGCTTTAGAAAACATTTAAGATCACAAAATAAATTTAATCAACAAAGAGGGAACTCCTAAACATTATTGATCATGCTATCAAGAACTTTGAGGCAAACTGATGGGCATGGACAAAGGGCAAGATCAGAACAAGACCTCTTTGGCTTAAACTAACAAGTAATACTTCAAAGAGAGATTTCAAAATAGAGTTTAGATAGCATCAAATAAGCAGGGATTGCCATGAAACATATTTGGAAATTAGCATATTAATCCATTGATGAAACAAACAAGCATAGGGGGTCTAAGGAGCAATCAATAATTCCTTAAAATGTCCTAGCAGAGGAAAACATCAAGGCAATAGAAGGCATGAACGACTAAGGTGCTTCATACAACATTTATTAGCCTATAATTTTCTGTTCTACTGCATATAGAAGGATGAAACATAATGATAAAAAGAAAACATGAAAAAATTAGAGACACATCACCATTAAACCAAGCTCAGGGATCCTGCAAAAAAGCTTCTCCAACATCAATCAAAGCAAGCCATTCATAAACTCCACAACACCAATTTCTTCTCCAAGCTCATAAAAACCATGTATTTCTCTCAAAGCTCATCAAATGCCAACATTTACAATGAAGCCCTCAAGCTCTATTTAAATTAGAAAAGGAGGGAAAAAAACCCTAGATAGGGTTGGAAAATGTCAAAATCACTCATAAATGCCATTTATGCCTAGGAGACCATGCAAGGCCCGAGGCACAAAATATCTCATGAAATAAATGCCAAAATAACTTCTAGCACCTAATTCTAGAGTGATTTGCCTTTAAAAACACTAAAATATGATTTTACAATAAATGAGTGTGTTTTGTTGACTTTTGGCCAAAAAGACACTAAACATCCTATTTGTGCAACGCCGCCTCAGGCAAAAAATATGCACTTTTGCAACCAAGTTTTGCACCCCTTCCCGATGTAGGATTTGGATCCATGATGGCTCGTTGGAAAGCCTGATGAGTCTAATTTACAGAAATTCTTGTATTTTTCTGATCCAGCTCCTATAACCTATTGAAAATTTCAAAATCCTTACACTTCCATTAGCACAGTGCCAGGCCTAAAATAGGGGCAGAAAGGTGAAAAATGAGGGGTTTTTTGACCGTTTGAGGGGTCAAACCTGCTCCAATTTCTTTGAAACTTGGTGAGAAAAGTGTATTGGTGATGAGAGATAAAAAAATTCTGATTTTTCCTCTTGAGTATGCTCCAGGGATTAGTGTTTCCAGTGGCGCCGCGCTAATAGGCCTCCAAAATCTCAAAAAACAAAAAGTTGCCCAAATTTCTTCAAAATTGGTGGAAGTCTCCTTCAAGGGATTTGGGAGACCTATTGAGAAGCTGATGCCAAGAGTCCAAGGTTTTCATGCCCCTTTTCCTCCTTTAGGGTTTGGACTTCAAGGAGGGATTTCTTCAGTTTGATACAAACAAGTTTGTTTTTCATGGCATAGTACTTGGTCATCTTTTTCTGGAGAGCAAGACCCCTCTTTATCTTCTTGAAGTACTTGTGTTCATTCTTGTAATACTGAATGATACACTGTGCCATCTCAAAAACCCTCTCCCACTCCCTGATTTTTGCATCTTTTCTTTGGATTCGTAGTTTAGTGGCCACCTGCTCATCTTCATTATCACAGTCTAGGTCAATGAATTGGGGATTTTTAGTATCCTGCATGCTCCCCTTACCTTTCTCACCCTTGTATATATTTTATTTGACCTTATTAAGCCTTTGAGCTAATGTAGGTGGCAAGGCCCCTTGCCTTTTGGAGGTAACAACCACTTGCCTTGGACCTCTTTGGTATGTGCATAAAAGAGGTGGAATGGTGATATTGTGGGTCTCTTTGCCATGGCTGTGATCATCATTTAGACCATGATCCTCTTCCCCTATTTTTCTGTCATAATGAATAGCGTTATCTTTTTTTTTTTCTACATTGGCACTATTTTCATTGTCACCGAAGGGCTGATTGTTGTCATGACAGTCATGACAGCTGTCATGATTGTCATGACTATTCTCCTCTTTGTTGTCTTGTCCTGCACTGTCTTCTTGATCATCTACCTCTTTGTCACTATCTTTTGCCTCTTCAACACTGTGATCTGTCTCATTTGCCTCACTACTGACTTCGATTTCTATGCTGTCCTTATTGTCTTCCTCTTTATCCTTTGTTTTTGCTCCCTCCTCACTTTCATAATTGCCTTCTTCTTCTTTTATGTCTTCATTACCTGTCAGGGTTTCATAATTATTTGTTGTCTCTGCCTCCTCACTTTCCTCTTTGCTTTCTGCCTCTGTATCCTCAGTTTTACTGTTGATTTCCCCTCCACCAATGCTTATTTCATCTTGATTGTCAACCTCCTCATTTTCCTCAGCATCTTCTTCCATAGTGGAACTATTTTGTTCATTGTCTTTTCTACTATTTTCACTGTCACGCTCACTGTCCCTTTGACTTTGAACCCTTTTATCTTCATCAAAATCCTCTTGGTCAGCACTCTGTTCATCAGCATCATCCTTTTCCTCACTTTGGGCTGACTCACTTGCACCATTACCCTCACTGCCATTACTTTGTTCATCATTTCCACTATCATCCTCTCCATTTGATGCATCAAGAGAAGGGGAAGAAGGGAGGTTTCCTTGAGGTGAGGGTACTTGTGCAGATGAGGAGGGAAAATTTGGTTGATGAGGAGGTTATGGTTTTGTGAAGACTTCATGTGCTATGAATACCTCCCAAGGTATACCTTGCTGCTCCAACTGATGTAATACTGCCATCTTGATCAAGGAATGGTGAAATAAACTTTGCATTTGTTGGGAGGGATTCCTCCTCCGGACAACAAAAGACATCTTCTTACTGCTCCTATAGAGATATTAGGGTAAGTCAAGCATATTAACCCTTGTGAAATGCATGGGGAGTCTGACATGGTAGGAGTTTAGCCTGGAATATCTCCCCTCATAGGTGAAGTACTTCATGATAACCATCATCAAGGGTGAAAATCTGTGTTTGAGGTGTGAGAAAGGGAAAAGTGTCTTGCTGCCTCCTCTATACTTAGTTTTGAAAAATGTCTCTAAAAAGTCCTGGTCCAATTTTCCCTTCTTAAACCACTTCTCACCAACAACAGGGATACCTGTGGCATTAGAGATGGTATCTGCCGAGATCTCAAAATATACTCCTGCAAGGCTTGAGTGTTTGTTGTGCAAGTTGAGAATGAGAATCCTTGTAAGCTCTGGGTGGATTTTCACTTGTTTTACCTTCTCACAGAATTCGAAGCACCCTGCATTCTGGAAACATGAGAGGATCCTGGGAGAGGAGGTGATGGAAACTATGCTATGGGGTTCAAATATATTGACTTTCCCTCCCTTATGATGTGGTCTCAAAGGCTTTTGACCCTTTCACTGCTACTACTGTTTTCTGCTCTTGACATGGTGATAGGAGATGTTGGTTGACAAACTAGGGTTTGGTGGAGCAAGATGAAGATGGTGGTGAAGTCAAATTGTAGTGAATGAGTGATGTGGAGGTTAGTTCAAGGATTGAGTTGCTTTGGTGCTTAAGGGGGATTTTCTTAAAAGTTTATTACAGCCACACTAACTTACTTACCCTCAAATGACATTAAACAGGTTTAAGGAGGTTTAAAAACATAGGCTCACTTTGCATGTAAGTCCTAGGGTTTACCCACCTAGTGTTTAATCACTTCACGACCACAAAAAGGCTAAAATGTATTTGAAAATTGCTTGGGGACAAGGAGGGAATGCCACCTACCAATTCTTAGCTCTTCTACAGACCCTGGAGGCAACTTGGATGATGAATTTGAGACTTAGGGCAAGAGATTTTGTTTGTTGGAGGCCTTCTACATTAGCATAGCACCCTGCTCGATCAGTTGGGTCAGCTTGTTAGCGCAACATCGACAAGCCTGCCCGTGGGTTAGCGCAGCGTCGGGCGTGTGCAACAGAGTTGTTGGTCTTGGGGTGAGTCGGGCCCATATTTGTGGACTGCCCAGGATTTGCGTAGTGCCAGCCCAAATTTACTTAGGGCCTTGTAAATTTGAATGGGGGAAGAGTGTATTAGCACAACGCCAACCTGTATTTGCGCAGCACCAGTGATTTGCATAGTGCCAGTAGCATTCGACCAAAAAACTTTGTTATTCTTCTGCAAGCTCTCTCTTATTTTTTTGATAGAAAAATGAGATGGGGAGAGACTAATAGGGTATTTTATACCCTTTGAAATATAAATTAAAACTTAAAAACTCACTTTACTATGTTTTCCTTTGGTCACTTTATAAATTTCATTGATATCTCTTGACTCTTTTTTGCAGGTAATGTTGAACTTTGCCAAAGTGATTTTTCTTTAGTGAGGGTGTGGTGAAGGATGAAAATGGTCCCTTTAACATATTTGAAGGTCTGGGCACTGTGTAAACTGTCCTTTCTTGCACTGATAAAATGAAACTGTTTTTCTTACCCTTTTTGGCATTCTTGAGTGTAAATGACCTGAAACATGTGTTTTCACCTTCTTACGGATTGTGACAGTGACATGTTTATTTTGAAAATTTTTAGCAAATAATACCATGTTGTATCTTCCCTCTGCTACTTCTGATTTCTGCAGGTGCCTATAGTACATTTGTCTTTGATCCCTTTGTCACTGTTTGGATTTTTACAACCTTTAGTCACCCAACAGGGATTTTAGGGTTAGCATGATTTTCCATTTTGACAATTTACCTCATGCTTTCTTTATCTTGACCATTTTGAAGACCTTTGACTTCACTTGAAAGCTTAGGTTCCCTCACACTGATACTCTTTACAATTTATCCCTTTGGTGTAGTGAAGCAATGTTGCCTTGTCAAACCCTAAAGGCCATCTTGAATAGCCTTTGAAGGCTTTCTGCTGTCATGATGGAGGTCCATCATATTTATTTCACCTGCCTTGCCTACTGACCTAGACTTTTAGGTTTTAGGGCTATTAGAGAAGAGTAAGTAGTGTTGTATTCGAAGTTATCTATAGCCCTTTCAAGTTCATTCATTTATGTTCAGTTCACCTCACCTTTTTCCATTTTTCATTTATAATTTCTAAAAATCTTCGATGTGTGCTTGGTTGTGTTGTTGTACCTTCTTTCCTTGCGGCCTTTGTATTGGTTCTTTGCTTGGAAACACTGTTTTTTTCTAATCAGTCTCAAAACCCTGATTCCATTTGTACATAGGCCTACTGCATCTCCTTTGTTGTGGCTGCCCTTAGGGATGATTTACCCTCTTACCTTACCTCTTTTTCTCCTGATGGCCATCTCATTCATTCCTACAGAAATGTATAAGATGGCTAGCTGTATTTTGCAGAAGTTGTGCTTTGACCAAGGAGGCCTTCCTTGAAGTATTTTTTGATCCATTTGGGAAATCATATGTTGTCCACCTTTTCCTTTGATTGCAACCTCTTGGCATAGGTATACAAAATCAAGATTTAGAACACCAAAACAAACCTATGACCTATGAAACCTTAGGTGACCTAGTGGTAGGCTCTGTGGACTTGGCCTTTGATTGAAAAATTTGTTTTGGGTCTTCAAGTATAAAAACCAGAGTTTTTGATATTTTGATGTATTGAAGATCCAAAATCCAATGTACTTGATTTATCTAAAGAGACTACAGAGATAGTTTTGAGACCACCAATGCTTGATGTATCTAGGAAACACAAGAGTGAGCAGGTTGGTTAGTGATCCTAGGTGTCATGTGGAGGAAAATAGGCAATCCAAAAACATATTGCTAAGGTCAAAGGTGACAAAACATACACAAAATGAGTGACATGAGCCCATGATGGGTCTTATGGGACTGGTGAGCTGAGCATGACATGATAGGATAATGAAATAGTGAAAATTTTATCCTAAGGATAATGAAGGCAGTGATATTTCTAGAACTCACAATATTCATGAATTTTGTTTCTAGAAATATAGGATAAGAATTTAGTCATCTACAAAGGAAAAAATTACTAATTACTAACAATGGCTTCACTTGAGGAGGGCAACTCCTTTTCAAGAGGTGTCTATAACTTTAGATCTCTAGTTTTATGGAGACCAGTGCCTCATTCATTAGGCAGATTTTTGATTCTTTCATTTGCTGATGCTTCTTTGAAGTTGTGATCTTAATAATATGAAAAACATGATTAGCTCAACTTCATCTTTACCTACCCAACCTACTTTCCTAACATTTTTTCTTCCTTGGGTGCACTTGAACTAGCAAACCCTTGACATTCTATTTAACTTGAAAGAAAACTAAACTATCTACTTCTATATTATTTCTTCCAAGTGTTCAAATTATGCTAATGAACTCTTTTTATTCTCTACCCAAACTAACTGATTGTCAAGATTAGGCTGTATGACATACTTCATTCTCTAAGATATAAACATGAAATTGAAAGCATGGTTGAAATCATGATTAGGCAATCTGACTTACCATGGGTTGTGGCATAAGAACAAGTTGCACACAAATATTATTTTTGTACAAACAAAACTATAGAAACAAGTATTTATCTTCATAGGGGGTCTAAGGAGCCATATTTTTCTAGAGAGAAAGACCCCTATTTATCTTCCTGAAGTACTTGTGTTCATTCTTGTAATACTGATTGATACATTGTGCCATCTCAAAATCCCTCTCCCACTCCTTGATTTGTGCATCTTCTCTTTGGAGTAGTAGTTTAGTGGCCACCTCCTCATCTTCATTATCACTGTCTAGGTCAATGAATTGGGGTTTTTGAGTATCTTTCTTTCTCCCCTTACCTTTCTTACCCTTTTCCATATTTTCTTTGCCCAGTCAAGCCTTTGAGCTGAAGTAGGTGGCAAGGTCCCTTGCCTTTTGGAGGCAACAAACACTTGCCTTGGCCCTCTTTGGTATGTGCATGCAAGAGGTGGAATGGTGATTTTGTTGGTCTCTTTTCCATGGTTTTGATCATGATTTAGACCATGAGCCTCTTCCCCTATTTTGATGTCATCATGACTAGGGTTATCTTCTTTGTTTTCTGCATTGGCACTATTTTCATTGTCACAGAAGGGTTGATTATTGTCATGACAGTCATGACAACTGTCATGACTATTCTCCTTTTTTCTGTCTGTCCTTCACTGTCTTCCTGATCATCTGCCTCTTTGTCACTATATTTTACCTCTTCCTCACTGTGATGTGTCTCATTTTCCTCACTATTGCCTTTAATTTCTATGTTGTCCTTATTGTCTTCCTCTTTATCCTCTGTTTCTGCCCCCTCTTCACTTTCATCATTGCCTTCTTCTTCTTTTATGTCTTCATTACCTGTCAAGGCTTCATCATCATTTTTTGTCTATGCCTCTGTATCCTCTATTTTACTGCTGAATTCCCCTCCTCCAATGCACTGTTTTGTTCATTGTCTTGTCCATTTTTTTCACTGTCACGATCACTATCCATTTGAATTTCAACCCTTTTATCTTCATCAACATCCTCTTGGTCATCACTCTATTCATAAACATCATCCTTTTGCTCACTTTGGGCTGACTCACTTGCACCATTACCCTCACTGCCATTACTTTGTTCATCATTGCCACTATCATCCTCTCCATTTGATGCATCAAGAGAAGGGGAAGAGGGGAGGTTTTCTTGAGGTTAGGGTACTTGTGCAGATGAGGAGGGAAAATTTGGTTGATGAGGAGGCTGTGGGTTTGTGAAGACTTCATGTGCTATGAATACCTCCCAAGGTATACCCTACTATAGAAATTTGAATAATTTGCTGAATTTATTCTCCGAGATTATCCTGATTACACACTATCTAAGCTTCATGCATAATACATAACCTCTTCTACAATTGATCATCAATATGCAGAAATAGAAAGCAGTCGCATGCGCTCATTAAAACATAATCAAGCACACATATCAACACAGGATGTAATGGGGAAAGCAATAGCTGAAAACCCCCAAATATCTGTATATTATAATGATAGAGAACATGTAACAATACATAGCACAATACTCCTCACAAGTACTCAATACTATCTCCAAAAAGTTACACACAAACTAACTGAGATTTGAACAAGTCATGGGTTCAAATCTTCTCCACAAGTCTGCCTGCCTCTACTGCGCAATCCAAGTGAGTAATGAGGAGATCCAAGTTCGAATCCCACTAGCTCCAACTGTGCAATCCTCATTGGCAATCTCCATCAATGTGTGTGCAAATCTCATGCACAATCATGGTCACAACTGATAGTCACACTCACCCTTTCACCCACCTCTAACACTGGTCTCCACTGAACTGTCCATGCATTGCAGTTAACTGATGTGTTCTTTAGTTGAATTATGAGTTAATAGTTAGTGAATTAATTAATAATTAATTCACACCACTCATCACTAGTGTATTTGTCAGTTAGACTAAATACAACTAGTTCAACTAAGTTAAACAGAGCACAACTCCACCAACTGTCTCATCAACTCCACCAAAATCTGCCACTTGAGTCCTAACTGAAGTCAACCATGCAATAGCTCAACTAACCCTTAGGAAAAGCGTATTTCCTTCTGTCAGCTGCATGTGCCACATCCAAGCATCAAATTGAAGTGCTCCAAGAGGATAAGATAATGTTTATAGTCTAAATATTATTAAGGGTTAATAATATTTGACTGTTCTATTTTTAGCCCGACAGTCTAAAAATAGAAACCGCCCAATGTCTAAAAATAGAAACTGCCCAATGTCTAAAAATAGCCTGCGGGCCCACTTAGTGAAGGCGACTTCATTTCACTAAGCTCCATCATCTTGTTGCATTTTCAACACCTACTGCTCCAACTGATGTAATACCACCATATTGATCAAGGAAATAAAATTTTCATTTGTTGGGAGGGATTCCTCCTTCGGACAACAAAAGACATCTTCTTAATGCTCCTATAGAGATAGTAGGGTAAGTTGAGAATCTTAACCCTTGTGAAATGCATGAGGAGTGTGACATGGTAGGAATTTAGCCTGGAATATCTCCCCTCATAGGTGAAGTGCTTCATGATAACCATCACGAAGGGTGAAAATCTGTGTTTGAGGTGTGAGAAAGGGAAAAATGTCTTTCTGCCTCCTCTATACCTAGTTTTGACAAATGGCTCTAAAAAGTCCTTGTCCAGTTTTCCCTTAAACCACTTCTCACCAAAAGTAGGGATACATGTGGAATCAGAGATGGTATCTGCCGAGATCTCAAAATCTACTCTTGCAAGGCTTGAGTGTTTGTTGTGCAAGTTGAGAATGAGAAGCCTTGTAAGCTCTGGGTGGCTTTTCACTTGTTTGACCCTCTCACAGAATTAGAAGCACCCTGCATTCTGGAAACATGATAGGATCCTGGGAGAGGAGGTGATGGCCACTGTGCTCTGGGGTTCAAATATATTGACTTTCCCTCCCTTATGATGTGGTCTCAAAGGCCTTTGACCCCTTTCATTGCTACTGTTGTTTTCTGCTCCTGACATGGTGATAGGAGATGTTGGTTGACAAACTAGGGTTTGGTGGAGCAAGATGAAGATGGTGGTGAAGTCAACTTGTAGTGAATGAGTGATGTGGAGGTTAGTTCAAGGATTGAGTTTCTTTGGAGCTTAAGGGGGATTTTCTTAAAAGTGTATTGCAGCCACACTAACTTACTTACCCTCAAATGACATTAAACAGGTTTAAGGAGGTTTAAAAACATAGGCTCACTTTGCATGTAAGTCCTAGGGTTTAATCACTTCACAACCACAAAAAGACTAAAATTTATTTGAAAATTTCTTGGGGACCAGGAGGGAATGTCACCTACCAATTCTTAGCTCTTATGTAGACCTTAGAGGTAGCTTGGATGATGAATTTGAGACTTAGGGCAAGAGATTTTGTTTATTGGAGGCCTTCTGCATTAGCGAAGTGCCCTGCCTGAGCAGTCGGGTCGGCTTGTTAGCGCAGCGCCAGTAGGCTTGCCCATGGGTTAGTGCAGCGCTGGGTGCATGCAATAGAGTTGTTGATCATTTGGCGAGTCGGGACCATATTTGCGCAACACCCAGGATTTGCGTAGTGCCAGCCCAGATTTGCGCAACGCCTTATAAAGTTGAACGAGGGAAGAGTGCATTAGCGTAGCGCCAACCTATATTTGCGCAGCGACAGTGATTTACGCAGCGCCAGTGATTTGCGCAGCACCAGTAGCCTTTGACCAAAAAAATCTATACCTCTTCTGCAAGCTCTCTCTTCTTTTTGTGATAGAAAAATGAGATGGGGAAAGACTGATAGGGCCTTTTATACCCTTTGGAAAATAAATTAAAACTTAAAAATCCACTTTACTATGTTTTCCTTTGGTCACTTTATAATTTTCATTGATATCTCTTGACTCTTTTTTGCAGGTAATGTTGAACTTTTCCAAAGTGATTTTTCTTTAGTGAGGGTGTGGTGAAGGAAGAAAAAGGTCCCTTTTACATCTTTGAAGGTCTGGGCATTGTGAAAACTGTCCTTTCTTGTACTGGTAAACTAAAACTATTTTTCTTACCCTTTTTGGCATTCTTTTGTGTAAATGAACTGAAACATGTGTTTTCACCTTCTTACTGATTGTGACAGTGACATGTTTATTTTTACAAAGTTTAGCAAATTATACCATGTTGTATCTTCCCTTGGCTACTTCTAATTTCTGCAGGTTCCTATAGTACATTTTCCTTTGATTCCTTTGTCATTGTTTGGATTTCAAGGTTAGCATGATTTTCCATTTTGACACTTTACCTCATGCTTTCTTTATCTTGACCATTTTGAAGACCTTTGACTACACTTGAAAGATTAGGTTCCCTCACACTGATACTCTTTACAATTTCTCCCTTTGGTGTAGTGAAGTAGTGTTGCCTTGAAAAACCCTAAAGGCCATCTTGAATAGCCTTTGAAGGCTTTCTGTTGTCATGATGGAGGTCCATCATCTTTATTTCACCTGTCTTGCCTACTTACCCAAAATTTTAGGTTTTAGGGCCGTTAGAGAAGAATAAGTAGCATTGTCTTCTAAGTTCTATAGAAACAAAATTCATGAATATTGTGAGTTCTAGAAATCTCACTGCCTTCATTATCCTTAGGATAAATTTTTCACTATTTCATTATCCCATCATGTCATGCTCAGCTCACCAATCCCAAAAGACCCATCATGGGCTCATGTCACTCATTTTGTGTATGTTTTTTCACCTTTGACCTTAGCTTTCTGTTTTTCGATTGCCTATTTTCCTCCACTTGACACCTAGGATCACTAACCAACTTGCTCACTCTTGCATTTCCTAGATACATCGAGAATTGATGGTATCAAAAATATCTCTGTAGTCTCTTTAGATAAATCAAGTACATTGTATTTTGGATCTTCAATACATCAAAATATGAAAAACTCCGTTTTTTATACTCGAATACCCAAAACCAAGTTTTCAGTCAAAGGACAAGTCCAAAGAGTCTCCCACTAGGTCACCTATGGTTTCATAGGTCATAGTTTTGTTTTGGTGTTCTAAATCTTGGTTTTCTTTACCTCTGCCAAGAGGCTACAATCAAAGGAAAATGAGGACAGCATATGATTCCCCAAATGGATCAGAAAATCCTTCAAGGAAGGTCTCCTTGGTCAAAGCACAACTTCTGCAAAAGACAGCTACCCATCTTAGACATTTCTGCAGGAATGAATGAGATGGACATCAGTAGAAAAAGAGGTAAGGTAAGAGGGTAAATCACCCCTAAGGGCAGCCAAAGCAAAGGAGAGGTAGTAGGCCTATGTACAAACATAATCAGGGTTTTGAGACTAATTCGAAAAAAACAGTGTTGCCAAGCAAAAAACCCATACAAAGGCCACAAGGACAGAAGGCACAACAACACAACCTAAGGGCTGCTATAGTTTTGACTGTTGAGTTCCTCATGTGGAGACTAGATTGATTGTTGTAGTGTGTCTATATCTGTCTCAACTTCACTTAATTTCTCATTAATGTCCTCTTCATTACACAAGATGAAAGAATCAAGATCTGAATGAATGGAATAAACAGGAGTGTTTTTTGGCCTCTCCTGAGTGCTAACCATATATTTCATGTGTGACTCTTGGTATAGTCTTCTTGTCTAGTTAAAAACATGGATAGTAGCATAGGACATATATAGTTGAAGGTTCCCTTCAAGTTTGGCTCCCTAAGATCTAGATAAAAGCATGCCATGCTTAGGGGGAATGTCTACCACTACTATGTCCATGACAAGACCTTTAGCAGGTTTTTGTGCCAGATTGACACAAAGATCCTTGATTAGGCCCAAACACTTGAATCTACTTGAATCGAATGAGTACAAGTCTTTTTAAGGCTTAGTTATTTCTAGGCCTAATCTCTCCATCACAACTTTAGGCATGAGGTTGTGTGAGGCATCGGATTCTAGCATGGTATTGTGTAATATCTTGTCATGTATGTTTAGGCTGATATAGAAAGGAGGGAAAGCTCCTTCTTGATACTTTCCCTCAACATTAGGTCCAAAAAACAACTCAGGCCCGTCATTAGTTAAATTAAAAGTGTTAGTATCATTTCCTAAGTTCAAGACCTTCAGCACTTGAGACCTATACACTTCTTGAGTTACCAATTCAGTGGGAGGCATGGTTATCTTGATTTTGGTAATATCTCCCTCAAATATGAAAGGTATTTGTGTTTTGGACATATTTAAATCAATTTTATCAGCCATGAAATTTTCTACATTTTTAATTTACTGATTGTGATTTGGGGCTTTAGACAATAGAATTTTTTCAGTGCCACTAGTAGATGTACTAGGGCAGCTTGGGTCACTATTTTGTTGGTTGATTCTTTCTTTTTTTGGATCAGTTTTGTTAGTCATAGTGTTGACACTGTCTGATGTCTTCTTAGGAGTGTTTTCTGGAGCTTTCCTAACAACAGTGTCTATTTGGTTTTTCTTGGAGGTTTCTTGGTTTCTTTTGCTCCTAAGGTCATATTGCCTATGGACTTCTATGATGGAATTTTCAAATCCCAATTGATAGTCTTCAGACTCCTCATAGCTTGTTTCAGATTGATCAAAGGCAAAGAGACCTTGTTCTTCTTCAGTGATAAAAACAACACCTTCATTGTGAGAACCTATCAGGTTTACATGGCTTTCCTCAGGTTCTTCAGTCTCTCTTCCTTCTTCATCTACATAATTATCTTGGAAGGGTGGCCTAATTTGTTGATCATTGTCTTTTGGCCTGTTTTGGGGAGGGTCTCTTCTAAAGTTTGGATTTCTATTTCTGTTTTGGGAATTTTCTTGGTTATCCCTAGGAGGCATTCTTTCATTCAGACTTATCCTCTCCATCATTCTCTCCATAGTTCTAACTAGGTTGTCAATCTTGGAATCATATGAGGAGGTTGAGGGTACAGTTTCATCTTTGTAGGTTACTCTCATTTTTGATCTCAGGCGAGATATTTTTTCAATCAAGTTGGCCTCTACACTTATAGCTCTCTTTTGCATGTCTTCTAAAGTTAGGGGCTTTCTTTCTCTTAGCTGATAGGCCATGTCTGGGTCAAAACTTTCCAAAAATTTAGCTAAGGCTAGGCCTAGTGGGGGTTTCATGTTGGGTGGGAGAGCATTGTAAACACTGTTGAATCTAGTGCAGTAGTCTTGGACACTTTCCCCTGCATTTCGCTTAAGGTTTCTATATTCTGAGAGGATTTGGAGAGGGTTTTTCTTAATCTCCCACTTGTTTATGAAAGTCTGGTAAAGGGAAGGGAGGTCATATATGTTATTGGGAGTTAAGTTTTTAAACCATTTTTTAGCTTCCCCTCCTAGGCTTTGGGCAAACATCCTCATTTGCATGGTTTCATCTTCCAAATCCATATAGTCAAAGGCCTCATTCATTCTATCTACATGTTGTTGGGTAGTGGTACATTCAGCCCCTACAGAATGAGGGATCTTGGACTGATAGTCATTTGGTAAAGGTACTAGTGGTTGTGGTAAAACTAGGGGGGCATACCAAGCAGCCATGATAGGAGCTAATGGTGGATTTACAATAGGAGGGTTTGTGAGAGGAGGTGGAGGATGAGATGGAGTGGTTTGCACTGTGGTGGTGTGGATGGGTGTGGTGGAAGTACTTGTACTAGCGAACTGATTCTGAGAAGACTTGGGATGGAAAGAGCTAAAGTGATGGAGAAGCTGAAAGTCAGGAGGATTGGAAGGAGAGGCTTCTCTGCTAGAACTTTGCTGCAAATATATGAGCTCAAGGTCAGTTTGGTCAATTTCACTATGTGAATTGGTTCTGAAAAGGTTCTTTGTATGGTGCAAGTCAAACTAGGGATCTTGCAAAGCTGTAAGATGTTCAGGTACAGAGCTTGCTCTATGAATGGTCCTAATAGTGGTTAAGTTTCTAGTTTTAGAAGTTTTCCACAAAATATTTTCTAGGTCATCAACTATTGTAGAACGATTTGGGTCCGGATAAGATATGGTACTGATTCTCTTTGAAGCCAGATTTCAAACTCAAAATTCAAAGAGACTGAAAGTTTTAGGACTGTTTTCAGAAGGCTGACCTCTCTTAGTGCTTGGTAAACTCTCACAGTGTATAACTAGGCTTCCAAAATTCTCAGGGCTGGTTTGACACAATCCCAGGGAGTCTAATGAGAACTAGTGAAGTAATAGGCCTACTAGAGGCTAATGGAGTCGTAGGGAGATGGGGGCTGAGAGATCCTCCAGGTCAAGGACCTCCGGTGAATCCACATCCAAGGAGAATTACACATAGCATTCCGCTCTGGCAGGGAAGGGAGGACGAGAAGGCAAACCTTGGCCTTTGCCTCAACGGTAGCGCACACGATGGTGATGAGGCATTGAGGCTACCAAATTCTAAGATTGCAAGCGAGGCGAATGAGCAGAGTGAGGAGGGCGAGGTGTGAAGCTGCAAGAAACATGGAGAAAGTGGGGAGACAGAGTGATGGGCAGAGGCACACCATGCATTAGCAAAGCCGAAAGCTGAATTAACAATGAGACAGAGGGAGAAGTGTGTAGGAGAGGTTGCTCCATTTCCCATATAAGGCGAGGGCGCTCTACAACGAGGATGGGCTAGAATGAAGTCGTAGAAGACGAAGTAAATTTCAGTTATGGTGCCGGGCAGAATGAATTCGTATTTAATGGCACCCACGCGAGGGCCATGTGCTGCCTCATGGCGAGGCCAACTTCCTGGGGTTGGGGAGGCCATGTGGCAGGCTGAACAAATAATACGAGGCACCCACATCCGGGGAATATTTATAACATTATTAATCATAATAATTATTAAAAATTAGCATTTAATGTTATTAACTTATTAAAATTAAATTATTAATATGATTTAAATTGTTACATTAATATTAATAATATTGATAACTAGGAAAAATAGCATTTTATATTGTAAATATTAAATATTATCAAAACCGATATCCTATTTCATTAATATTAAAATCTATATCATTAATAAATCTAAGGATTTAACCCCTTCAGTTTATTAATCCCATAGTCAGCATAATTAATATTTCAGAATTGTGGTCAACAATAGTCAACCATATTTATTTTAGTGAACTACATTTATTTTAGGGTTTATAATTTTTATTCTAGGGTTTATATACCTTCAGTTTATAATATCAATCCCTTGGGTTTATAAAACATTGGGGTTTTATAATTATTCCCTTGGCTTTATAATATCAATCCCTTCGGTTTATTAATCTAAAGGTTTGTATTCCGAGGGTATAATATTATTCATAAGGTTTATAATAATAACCAAAGGGTTTAATATAAATCCCTTGGGTTTATAATAATGATGAATCATGGTCCAATTTCACATTGTAACAAAGAGTGTCTCAATATGAAAATAAACCATGGTCTACCATGGTCAACCATGGTCCAACGTCGCATTGTGAGAAAGATTGTCCAATATGAAAATCAAGCATGGTAAACCATGGTCAACAGGGTTTATAATATTTAACTTAGGGTATATATACCTTCTGTTTATAATATTTATCCCTTGGGTTTAATATTATTCCATTGGTTTTATACTCCAATGATTTATTAATATTTATCCTTTGGTTTCTAAAATTAATCCCTTAAATTTTTTAATCTGAGGGTTCTTATTCCTAGTGCTTTATTTTATTCATAGGGATTATAATATTAATCCTTGGGTGTAATATAACTCCCCTTAGTTTATAATCATGGGAAACCATAGTCCAATGTCACATTCTCACAAATATTTTCTTAATATGAAAATCAACCATGGTCCAACATTGCATTGTGACAAAATATTGTCTCAATTTCCAAATCAACCATGGCCAACCATAATAATTCTAGGGTTTACAATATTTATCGTAGGGTTTATATACCTTGGGTGTATAATATTTATTAATTTGATGTAATATTATTCCATTGGTTTTTTAGTGTAGATCCCTTGGGTTTATTATTCCCGTGGGTTTACAACATCAATCCCTTGGGATTATTAATCTAAGGGTTCATATTCCTAGGGTGTACTATTATTGATATGGTTGATAATATTAATAATTGGGTTAAATATAAATCCCATAGATCTATTTAATTATATTGGGTTGATAATATTCATCCCTTGGGTTTAATATTACTCTCAACCATAGTCAACCATATTCGACCATATTTATTTTAGGGTTTATAATATTTATTTTGGGTTTTTATATATGTTAGGTTTATAATATTAGTCCCTTGGGTCTAATATCCATGGTCAACGAGTTGCAAGGTAACATTTTGAAAAATATTTTATGAATATGAAAATCAACCATGGTCAATGATGATAATTTTAGGGTTTACAATATTTATCTTAGAGTTTATATATCTTGGGTTTATAATATTTATCCCTTGGGTGTAATATTGTTCCCTTGAATTTTTAGTATTAATTATGTGGGTTTATAATATCAATCCCTTGGGTTTATTAACCTAAGGGTTCATATTTCTAGGGTGTACTATTATTCATAACATTCATAATATTAATCCTTGGGTTTAATATAGATCCCATGGATTTCATTAACTAAATTAGGTTGAGAATATTCGTTCCTTCGGTTTAATATTACTCCCAACCATAGTCAATAATGATCAACCATAGTCAACCATAGTAAACCATATTTATTTTAGTCAACCATGTTTATTTTAGGGTTTATAATATTTATTTTAAGGTTTATATACCTTAGGTTTATAATATTAATCCCTTGGGTCTAATATTATTCCCTTGAGTTTATTAATATAAGGGTTGTTATTCCTAGGTTTTAATATTATTCATAGTGTTTAATATAAATCCCATAGGTGTATAATCATGGTCAACCCTTGTCCACTGTCACATTGTAACAAATATTGTCTCAATATGGAAATAACCCATGGTCCAACATCGCATTGTGCCAAATATTGGCTCAATATGAAAATCAAGCATGGTAAACCATGGTAAACCATTTCTATTTTAGGGTTTATAATATTTTTCTTGGGGTTTATACACCTTGGGTATATAATATTTATCCCTTGGGTTTAATATTATTCCCTTGGGTATATAATATTTATCCCTTGGATTTAATATTATTCCCTTGGGTTTATAATCCCTTAAGTGTTTAGTATTAGTCCATTTGGTTTTTAATATAAATCCCTTATATTTATCAATATAAGGGTTCTTATTCATAGGTATTAATATTATTCATATGGCATCACTGTCGATGGCCCCAAGACAGATTGCGGATCACATCTCTTGCCTCCTGCATAATTTTTTATGGAACGGAGGTCGTGGTAACAGAAACATGTTTCACTTAATTAAATGGGAAACAACTTTGCGTCCTCTGGCTGAAGGCGGCCTTCAACTACGCGATCCCCAGAATGCTAACTTAGCATTGGGATGCAAGTTGTTGTGGCAGATGCACAACGACCCCACTCACATTGTCAGTCAGATATTTAAGAGCAAATAACTTAATAATCAACCAATCAACTCTCTTAACACAGAAAATTCTGCTAGAGGAACGCAGGCCTGGAAGCTCTGCACCAAAGCAATCACATTCTTCAGAACACACCTGTACAAAATTCCAGGAAATGGCAAAAGTATCTCGCTGTGGAAAGACCGAATCATGGGCCATCCTGCTCTTGCAGCAAATAATGAAATAGCAGAATTAAGAGAATGGCTAAGTTCAAAAGGATTCCGGAAGATTGAAGACATTGTGAACTGGGATCAAAATGGCAATTGGCAGAGATGGTCTTTGCCCAATATTCCATCACATTTAAATAATCAGCTAAACATTTTCATTGCTGCAATTACAGACTTTACCCCTGTGCACAAGGAGGAGGAAGACTCATGGGGCTGGGGAAAGACCGGGGTTTATACAGTTAGACAGGGATATTGGCAGCTGCAAGGCAAAAAAGACTCTCAGCATCCAGAAATCGTGTGGAAACAGATCTGGGAACATTTCAGTTTGCCCAAGATCAATTTCTTTTTTTGGACTTTGTTTCATAATAGAATCCTTACTGGCGAAAACCTGTGCAGAAGAAACATTGCTGGCCCACATCGATGTGTCCTCTGCAAAAAGGCTTTGGAAACATCTGATCATTTATTCATTGACTGTGAGACTGCTCAGAAGGTTTGGTCCATTTTCTTGACAGGTCTGAATGTGAGAATTCCTGCCCACTGCTCGATCATAGACATGTATCTGTCTTGGAAAGCTCGCTATCCCTTCAATATTGCAGACAAATCACTGTGGCACAAGGTATGGAATGCAGCACCAAAATATGTATGTTGGAAGTTGTGGCTTGCCCGGAATGAAACCATTTTTAATCAAAAATAAATAACTGCAGACACCATAGCGAGTCAGGCCAAGAAGCTCCTTTTAGAAACCCTAAGACAGTCCACAGCCAAAGATGACAGCTCCCTTCGAAATAATGAAAAGGCATGGTTGGAAGGCTTCACCCTCACGCTCAGATTTCCAGCAATCACACGTCCAGATTTCAAAGGGAAATGGCAGATTCGAGACACTGCGGACAGATTTAAGAAGTGGTGGAAAACACAAGGAAAATGCACTATTTTCTTTGATGGTGCCTCCAAAGGCAATCCAGGCAGGTCAGGAGCCGGAGGAGTCATTTATTTTCCGAATGGGAAAACTGAGGTCTTCAGTTGGGGACTTGGGATAAAAACCAACAACCAGGCTGAAATCCTCAGTCTTTTAAAGGCCTGTCAATTGGCCAGGAAAGAGAATCCAAGAGAAATAATTGTCTTTGGAGATTCTGAGCTATTGATAAAATCTCTAATTTACAAAAACGGGCTCAAAGATCCAGTGTTAAACAAACAGCTTGCAAGGTTGAACAGACTTCTAAAGGATTTCCCCTCAGCACAATTTTACCATATACTCAGAGAATTAAATACAGAAGCAGATAGACAGGCAAACATTGGATGCACTCTAGAAAAGAGCATGATCAGCATAAATGCAGGGGCTGCGATCATGGCAATCATTCCCTAACATGGCATCCAAGTTAAATCAGAGATTTGTAAAGACGGATGCAGGGACTTGTAATACATGATTTGGCTTCGGTCATCCTTTCTCATCAATAAAACTAACCGTTTCAGTTAAAAAAAAAAAAATATTATTCATATGGTTTATAACATTAATCATTGGGTCTAATATAAATCTCCTTGGTTTATAATTGTGGTAAACCATGGTCCAACGTCACATTGTGACAAATATTTTCTCAATATGAAAATCAACCATGGTGAATCATAATAATTTTAGGGTTTAAAATATTCATCTTAGGGTTTATATACCTTAGGTTTATAATATTTATCCATTGGGTGTATTATTATTCCATTGTGTATTTCATATTGATCCATTGGGCTTATTATAACCGTGGGTTTATAATATCAATCCCTTGGGTTTATTAACCAAAGGATTCATATTTGTAGGCTGTAGTGTTATTCATAGGGTTCATAATATTAATCCTTGGGTTTAATATAAATCTCATGGAATTATTTAATTAAATTGCATTGATAATATTCATTCGTTGGGTTCAATATTAATCCCAACCATAGTCAACCATAGTTAACCGTAGTCAACCATAGTCAACAATATTTATTTTAGTCAACCGTGTTTACTTCAGGTTTATAATATTTATTTTCAAGTTTATTTACGCTAGGTTTATAATATTGATCTCTTGGGTCTAATATCCATGGTCAACCATGTTGCAACATCACATTGTCACGAAGGTTGTCTCAATATGAGAATCAACCATGGTCAACCATGATGATTTTAGAATTTACAGTATTTGTCTTAGAGTTTATATATATTGGGTTTATGATATTTATCCAATGGGTGTAATATTATTCCATTGGACTTTTAGTATTATCCCCTTGGGTTTATAATCCCTTTGTTTTTTAGTATTAATATATTTTTTTATAATATCAATCCCTTAGATTTATTAATATAAGGGTTCTTATTAATAGGGATTAATATTATTCATAGGGTTTATAATATTAATCATTGGGTCTAATTTAAATTTCCTTGCTTTATAATCGTGGTAAACTATGTTCCAACGTCACATTGTGACAAAGATTTTCTCAATATGAAAATGAGTCATGGTCCAACATTGCATTGAGATAAATATTGTCTGAATATGATATCAACCATGGTGAACCATAATAGTTTTAGGGTTTACAATATTTATCTTAGGGTTTATATACCTCACGCTTATAATATTTATCCATTGGGTCTATTATTATTCCATTGTGTATTTTATATTGATCCCTTGGGTTTATTATTCATGTGGGTTTATAATACCAATCCCTTGGGTTTATTAATAAAAGGGTTCATATTCCTAGGGTGTATTGTTATTCATAGGGTTCATACTATTAATCCTTCGGTTTAATATAAATCCCATGGATTTATTTAATTAAATTTGGTTGATAATATTCATTCGTTAGGCTCAATATTACTCCCAACCATAGTCAACCATAGTCAACCACGGTCAATCATTGTCAACCATAGTCAAATATATTTATTTTAGTGAGCCGTGTTTATTTTAGGGTTTATAATATGTATTTTCAGGTTTATTTATGTTAGGTTTACAATATTAATCCCTTGGGTCTAATATCCATGGTCATCCATGTTGCAACATTGCATTGTGATGAAGATTGTCTCAATATGAAAATCAACCCTAGTCAACCATGATAATTTCAGGGTTTACAATATTTATCTTAGGATATATATTGAGTTTATAATATTTATCCCTTGGCTGTAACATTATTACATTGGAATTTTATTACTCATCTGTAATATTCCTACTTAGCTTAAGCTAAGAGGAATATACATTTTTGTTTTACTTTCTATTGCATGAATAAATGAATAAAGGAGGACATGTAAAACTCCTGAAAAGACTGAATAAATCAATGCCCATGTGAACAAGGATAAATCAAGGCCATGTAAATAAATCACTTGCAGGTGTGAAAGGGGTTTGAGCTGTGAGACTGGGTCGACCTTGACCAAATCTACAGTGTTGTCTAGATTCAATGTACCTCATAAACATATAGCGCAGTTCTAGAAGGAGGTTGCTCATGTGAAAGGAGCTAACTCATCAAGGTGGGTTAGGGTTTGCAAAGGCATTCATATTATAAAAGGAAGGGGAAGGTAGCAAGAGAAAGTTGTTGCTTGATTATATTTCTAAGTATCTTTTCCGATTAGACAAATACTATTCTCTATTGTTTAGTGGAGAATTGTGCTGCTTAGCACTTGGAGTTCCTATGCAGGGTTTTCACCTCTTCCCTTGAGGATTATTGGAGGAGTATTTCTGATTTGATCCACTATCAGTCTTTGGGCCAAGCTCTACTTTCAATTGTAGCACAGATCCAATGAGGGTTTTCTTGCTTTTGTAAGCTGCAGCAAGTGGGATTCTAGATCTGCAGAGATCTGGCTTGTTTCGGAGCCTCTTCTCATGGAGTGTGTATTGTAACCTCCTGGAAGAGTGCCTCTACTATTTGAGCTTCAGATTTGTATCTTGGCATCAGGCCACCATTTTCATTCAAGCTACAATGCAATTTTCATTGAGGAACTGCATTATTTTCATTTGAGTTTCTCCAGGGTGTTTTGATCCCATTTTTGATGAGAGATCTCTGGTGCTGGGCTTTGCCTTTCACTTTGGTGATCCATGGATTAGCTTGCTAATCCACGTTTTGTTTAGAACTGATCTATTGTAATGAAAATTAATCTTCAGAAATTTCTGCAGTATTTTACAGATCTGCAACTTAAAGCTCATATCTTCTCTTGTGTATGCATGATTTTCTCAAAACCCCAAGGGGATCTTGTAAATAAGACTATCTATTTTCCAGATCTGAAATGGATCTGATGTTTTGTCCACAGATCTTTCCTAGATCTAAGTTTTAATATTCAGTTGCTGCAGCTCCTTAAAATAATGCTGTTGAGCCATTTCTTAGTTTATACATGTGTTGCATCCCTCTTTTCTGAAGATTTATTGCTCTCTTATCTCCTGTATTCTACTGTATATTGAAAGAGCTTCATTGTAATTCTGATTTTTTGTTGTATGCTTATAAGTTAATCATATTTTATGGAATCCTACTCATACTGTCCAAGAATGCATTTTTTTTGAAGTAGTTTGTTGTGCATAGCTGCAGCCCCTCTTGTAGGGTGCTTTTCAGCTAGACCAGGTGGTGGGAGATTTGTTTACCACACCTAGTTTGATTTGTTTTTTCTCCCCTTTTGGATCTAGACCCCAGATCCACTGATCTAAGGGATACAAGGGTTGTAAACTCATTTCTGTGCATCAATCTCCCAATATTACGTTATTTCAGCGGGTTTACTGTGTTGTTCCAGTTTTGGGATATTACAGTGGTATTAGAGCTCCTTTCTTGGCACAACCTGTGATTTACTTGGAGCTTCACAGCCATGTTGCATTCAGAAGAAGATGAAACTCTTACTGAGAGGGAGAAGAGGTATCATAACAGAAGTCACAAGAAGTATGATTACACTATTGATGATCAAGAGAAGGGTAAAGGTTGTGAGACTGCAAGTGATAAAGAAGGAGAAGAGTTTGCAAGAACTCTGTTGGTGGCCATGCAAGATCTTGCCAAAGAGATCAAGGAGATGAGGATGGACGGAATGAGGGAATCTCTTGGGAGATTTCATCCGGGAGAAAGCTCTGACATGTCTCATCACTGGACTGGTCAACCAGTGAACCTATCACAAGCCCCACAAGCTTCACAACGCTCCACTATGCCTAATTTCTTGGCTGTGGATAATGAAGGACCACAAGAGCAAGCTTCCCTTGAAGATTAATTTGTGGAATATGAATCTCAGAATCAGAGATTTAGAGAAAAATTGAGTTTCCAAGAATTCTGTCACCTCAAGGACAGAAGAAGACCAAGGCAGCAGTATAGAGATGGTGGATTCTTTCATAACCAGGATAGACACCACTCTATGGGAAAATTATTTTGCCCAAGTTTGATGGATCATCCTCTAGTTCTGCCAAGGCATGGGTAAAAAATTTGGATAATTAATTTTAGTTGAACAAGGTCCCTGAGATTGGAGCCATCAAGATTGCAGCACTGCACTTTGAAGGTGAGGCACACAATTGGTGGTTCCATGGGTTGTCTACATTGGGACATATCAATGTGACTACCTATTCTGAGTTCACTAGAAGACTGGTGGAGAGGATTCAAAGGAAGGATACTGAGGCACTCTTCATAAGCCTTGTAAAGCTGAAGCAATCATGAGATGCAAAAACTTATATCTTTGAGTTTATGAGATTATCAGTCATGGTTCCTGATCTATCTGTAGCAATGAGGGTTTACATGTTCATCGATGGCCTAGAGGAACATTTGCATGGGTTGGTTAAATCTACCAAGCCAATCACTTTGCATGATGCCATTGAGAGGGCTAGAGACCTCCAAGATGCCTTGCCAAAAGCAAAGGCAACTTTCTAGAGCAAGGGCCTTCAATTTTCTAAGGGGAAGGAAGGAAAAGCTGCTCCTTCCAAGGAGAGTTCTTTGAAGAAGCCTCTTGATATTGATCTCAGGAGGGAGTTGAGAAAGAAGAAACTGTGTTTCACTTTCCAAGAGTCATGGGCACCGGGACACAGATGTGCTGCTGGGAAAGCACACTACATAGAAGTCTTCTCAGATTTTGAGGAGGAAGATGGAGATGATGAACCCAGGAGGGGTCACAACGCTGATAATGATGAGGAAGATCCAACATCATCTGAAGATGGGGATGGATCATTTGCTCCAATAAGTGGGACTCTTGCATCCTTGAGAGGTGTGCCTAAGTACCTGACCCTAAGAGTACAAGGCTTAGTCATGAATCAGAGGGTATCTGTGCTGATTGACAGTGGGGAAACCCACAACTTTATTGATGTTCATCTTGTGCAAAGGAGAGCAATCCCCACTGATACTTTTGAGGGATTCTCTATCTTGGTCCCAAGAGATAGAACCATGTAATGCATGCAATATGTTCCCTCACTCTCAGTCACAATGGGATCCTACACTTTGGTGGATCACTTTTTTGTAGTTGACATACCAGAAACCAATATCATTATGGGTGTCCAATGGTTGATTACCTTGGGGAAGGTGACCACTGATTGGAAATATTTGTAGATGGAGTGGGTGGACTTGAAGAGTGGGAAACCACAAATGATTCAAGGCATGCACACCTATCCATCACCTAGTACTTCCACACAAACAAAAGAGATGGATTTGCATAGTGGAAGCAAGGATCTCACAATCCCTTCTCTCATGTTCATGAGAATGCTGCAAGGGACATTCCTATCTAGTGGCAAGCCACCTGGAATGCCATCAAATTCAAATCTTATGGGGGAAGCCTCACAAAGTGCTACTCCAAATCTATATCCAGAAGGGATTGGAGAAATGAGAGGCCAAGTTACAGCGCTGGAGGGCTTGGAACAACTCAAGAATGAGGGGGATCTTCTTCCTGCATCACTATCACCCTCTCTCTTTTATGAATCTTTGCTATGGGAGGATCAGCCTTCCAACAAACCAATTTGGCATGAGAAATGTCAAAAAGGAGATCAGAAACATGACAAGCACTTATATGAATGTATCATCAGCGCTATCATTATTGAATAGTGTGGGTCTGTATGGGAAATCTCAACTGCTTATAGAGTATTCCAAATATCTCCACACAGGTATGATACTAGATGACATGCAGCAAGAAGAGGGCTACTTAGTCCAAGGGGGAGTCATCTATCATCATGGTAGGGTCTTCTTGGCTAGAGCTTCCAAGCTCAAGCAGAAGATACTACAAGGGGCACATAAATAATTCATTCTCAGCCATATGCATTCAATGAAGATCTATACCCTGATCATGAGGAGCTTTGATTGGGAAGGCATGCGAGAGGACTTACATCAGCACTTTCAAGAGTGCACTAGCTATGGAGGATTGGGGCAGCCAATGGACTCTTTGCAAGAGTCATCTCAGCCAGCTCTTCCTTTGCTTCAAAGAAGGAAAATGCTCATGCAAAACTCCATGTGTATGAAGGACTATGATGGTAAAGGGACTGATCATGCCAAGCAAGTTGTATTTTCTGATTTATCACATTCTTTTACCATGTTTTTGTAGGCTATGACTCCTAAAGGGGGTGAGAGATCATGTGGATCTCATAGCTTTTTGAGGGCCAATAGAAATTCTGGACTTGGCCACTCCCTTGTTGTGCAAAGGGAGATTCCTTTTCATGATGGGTGCTTCCCAAAGGCACCAAAATTATTTAACATATTCAGCCATGTTAAGGTGACTCATGTAGCAAATGTGTGGTGGGAATGCCACTTGCCACACCTAGACTTAATGAAGACAAGAGGTGTACTGCGCTGGCATCACATGCGGGATTTTGATCCACCTCCTCAAGCTCAGATTTTTGTTTGCATATATGTAGTCTTGCTTCCATACCTAGATGATATAGTTGTAATTTTTATGGAGGGGGGATGGGTAGTTTATAGGTACCACATGGAATAGAACTTCTCCCTATACCAAATGCTATATGTTTCAGATGGAGCATTCCTCCAGCTATGTTTATTTCTCTTGAATTCTTCGCTCCTAGTGGGATGGATTATGCACATCTTATGTTAGCCTTGGAAGAACAATTCATGATGTATTGGATTGATGAGCACTTGGTTTATGATGAGGACTGGATCATTAATGATGCCATCAAGGGAGAAGGGGAAGTACTGCAACTCTCACCCCATCATTTTCTTGAGGACAAGCAACATTTTGGAGGGGAGGACTGTAATATTCCTACTTAGCTTATGCTAAGAGGAATGTACATTTTTGTTTTACTTTCTATTGCATGAATAAATGAATAAAGGAGGACATGTAAAAATCCTAAAAAGGCTAAATAAATCAATGCCCATGTGAACAAGGATAAATCAGGGCCATGTAAATAAATCACTTGCAGGTGTGAAAGGGGTTTGAGTTGTGAGATTGGGTCAACCTTGACCAAATCTACAACATTGTCTAGATTCAATGTACCTCATAAACATACAACGCAGTTTTAGAAATAGGCCCCTCATGTGAAAGGAGCTAACTCATCAAGGTGGGTTATGGTTTGCAAAGGCTTTCATCTTATAAAAGGAAGGGGAAGGCAGCAAGAGAAGGTTTTTGATTGATTATATTTTTGAGTATCTTGTCTAATTAAACAAATACTATTCTCTGTTGTTTAGTGGAGAATTGTGCTGCTTAGCACTTGGAGTTCCTATGCAGAGATTTCACCTCTTCTCTTGAGGATTATTGGAGGAGTATTTGCTGATTTTATCCACTATCAGGCTTTGGGCCAAGCTCTACTTTCAATTGCAGTGCAAATCCAGTGAGGGTTTTCTTGCTTTTGTAAGCTGCAGCAAGTGGGATTCTAGATCTGCAAAGATCTAGCTTGTTTTGGAGCCTCTTCTCATGGAATGTATCTTTTAACCTCTTGGAAGAGTGCCTCTACTGTTTGAGCTTCAGATTTGTATCTTGGCATCAGGCCACCATTTTTATTCAAGCTACAACGTAGTTTTCAATGAGGAACTACGTTGTTTTCATTTGAGGTTTTGCAGGGTGTTTTGATCCCATTTTTGATGAGAGATCTTTGGTGCTGGGCTTTGCCTATCACTTTGGTGATCCATGGATTAGCTTGTTGATCCATGTTCTATTTAGATCTGATCTATTGTAATGAAAATTCATCTTCAGAAATTTCTGCAGTTGTTGAGGAGGTAAATCCCCTCTGCGGACAGAGGCGATCTCTACTAGCCCAGCAGGGGTCTAGCAACAATCATCAAATGCTACAGCGCAAGTCCCTAATTGCGAATAAATAGACCAATGATGGAGGCCTACCTGGAATCCAATGCTTTGATCCATGGAAGAGAAAGCGTTCCCGTTCCTTAGCCTCGGCAAATCATGATCCCCACGATCTCCGTGAATGGACACATGCACATGAAAGAAACAACACGAATACAAGCATAAAATCCAGAATACACAACTATATATCAGTCAAAAAGGATATAACTCATTATTATCATAAGTGAAAACAGAGTGGAACCATAACCGGTAGTCATTCATTAATAAACAATTAAAAGAGAGTACAACCAATGTTCTGACGCTGCGGTCTCCTTCAGAAGGGTCTCCAGTTGTTCACGTCTCGCAAAGCTCGCCAGGGAAAGGGCAAGCCTCTCTAGAGTCTCTCGACGATAGTCTCCTTACTTGAGTCGGCCTTAAGGGAAAAAAGAGGGCTCTTACAGCATAAAGGCTCTTGGGAATTTGGAGATTCAAAGCTTAGGCACTTCAAGACTAGCTTGCAATGGAATTGGGCAAGATTTTATAGATGGCGAAGGAGGGAGTTGGGATCCCTATAATTGTGGGATTAGCCCTATCATCAAGGAAGGTTCCATGGGAGGTGGCAAACCACTTCCCTTCCATGGAACTCCCAAAGCCAAACCTCCCAACTCAAGATAGGCAATGGTTTCTGAGTTTGTTGAAACAAAAATTCCACCATATTTATTTAAAAAACACTCCTTAAATTGGCTGGCGCGACTGCGACTTTGGGACAGAGCAGCAGTTGGCACGGCCTCTTTGTAGGCTTTTCCCCATTGGCGCGAGTGATGAACTGTCTGCCCGCGCCAATGCAAAAGGAGATGTTTTTATGGTTTTTTGCAAGGAGATGTCTTTAGGGCAATGGAAGCTCATGTTTAGAGGAATGCATTGATAATGATTTCAAGGCATGACAATGTTCACAGGTCACAAAATGGGTCCTCCATTGTGCGGGACGGGGAATGGTAGGGACGGTGACAAATTACTATGTAACAGATGCCCCCTAAAGTATGAGGCCCAAGAGAGAGAGGGGCGAAATGCTTTACGAGAACATGTTCAACTGAAGCCCCGTCGTCAGAAAACCTGCGTAGAAAAATACAAATGATATCTCAAGTACATGATGTATATGTGGTATGGGCGCAGCCATCCGAAACAGAGTACACTATAATCTGGATCCGGGGTATGGGCACAGCCATCCAGCGAGGATCAAATAAATAGACTCAGGTATGGTCACAGCCATCCAATCAGTGATTCATGTACATAATGATAATAATCCACAATCGCAGCCTGGATTACAACAAACACAATCCAGGGTCTTGCGCTCCATCTTGACCCAAATAAAGTACAAGTTCAAGCATGCGAATATGTGAGCTGAAGTCGAACATGCAAGAACATCGTCTGATTACCAGCCAATGATGAAAGCTGTTAACAGACGCGAGAGGAACCATCAATAATGACAATGGCCCTCAAGGTACTACAGGTACAATCTACGGCATGTGAATCAATGAGCTGGTGTCGAACACCCGTAGAATCACTCGATCGGAGGCCAATGATGAAAACCTCACGTCGAATGCGACGAACCTGCCATTGAGGCATGCAGGCTCCAAGGTACCATAAGGGAGTCTCTAGATCAACTTCCCGGATAATGAGCTGAAGTCGACAGGAAGTGACCTTGATCGAAGGTGGGCCATAATGTTTCCCACATCATCGACACGAGACAGAGGAACATGATGTTTTTGTTGTGAATCAGAATCGTATGAGAATCAGAGGAAGGTTGATATTAGCAGAGGCCAACTTCTCTTGAACATATAAACGGCACGACAGTGGACTTGGCAGTATTTGACATCAAAAGATCAGAGGTCATGGTGACAAGGCAATGAGCAGAGGAGAGGTCAAAAGGGATTATCCAAACCCATGGAGGCAAAGTGAAAAAATGAGATGAGATGTCCCCAACCCGACACGAATGCAGACAAGTGCCATGTTCAAGAGCGACATACTGCCGACGACAACGACGATGGTTCCATTTTTCCCCCACCATTTCTGGCGAGTACCCTAATTATTTTTGATAACAAGCTTGAAGGGGATAGCATATGCTTGTGATATAAGTCCGCCCTTCGGGCGAATCCATCCTAGTGCATTTAACGAGTCCTAGGAAGGAGAAACTTGGAGAACGTCATTTCGACTAGATCCGATGTCATCAGGGTTTAACGAGTCTGACAAAGGAAGAACTCGGCGTCTTTTCATGTTTAGAGAGTTTGAAAAGACAGCAGAAAATTAAACTCCAAAGGTCCCTTTTCGTAAATAGTTCCTCAGATCCGAAAAGGTAGAAAACAATATCCGAGAAAACCTCCTAGTCGCGATAGGCTAGGGTATTCCTTTTTCGTAATCAATCTATCCCAACCCGAAAAAGGGGTAAACGTATACTGGGTAGATGTCGATTCGTGTCCATTTTAACGAGATCGAAACGACAAGGGCCTCGGCAATCTTTTCATGTTTAGAGAGTCAGAAAAGAGCTGAAAGATGACTTCAAAGTGACTTTTTCGTGTATTTACCGAGTCCGAAAAAGTATAAAATACAACTCGTTTCCACCGTTAAAGTCGCAAAAAACCTGCTGCTGCACATACCAAGCAAGCGTAAAACCCATTTTCGACATAACATATTAAAATATTTGATAAAAATAACTTTTAAAACCCATAAATATGCCAAAATAGTAAAAACAAAATTACATTTACTATTTACCTTGGTGAAAAGCAGCAGTGGTCCATTTTGGAGTGCAAACTTCTGACGGCGATTGCGACAGATCTGGTTGATCATTCAGATTCTCGTCTGCTACAGGTAAGAGGCGCTTCCCTATACTTCATTTCAATCCATTTTTTTGATAGTTTTCCCTCATATATCAGGCTCTGTGGCAAATTTTTGAATTTTTAGGGCTGCGCTCATTGGCGTGGGTATCGGGCACGGACCCGCGCCAATGGGATTTTCTATGCAAAGGGCTTGCGCCATGTGGCGTGACTGTTCGCAAAAATTCCGCGAACCCAAAATTCCGCCTAAAAATTCGAAATTTTAATCATTTTAAATGGAATTTGAAGCCTACCAGAGATCTAATTAAGGGTTTATGACCATGTGGATGCAGGAAATCAAGCAAAATGGTGATTGAGTGGAAATAAAGAGAGCATGGAGAAGAGGATGAAAAGGCCATAGAAAGTGAGGCTTGCATGAATGCCCTCAGAAAATGTGGGCTAAAGAAGTTCTTCCTTACACCCTGTTTACGAGCTCAGCCCGAGCTCCTCCAGTATCTGATCAGTATTTGGGATGAACAGGAACAAGTGTTCAAGTTGCGAGACCAGGTATTGGAACTGGAGGTCTCTGATGTGTATTTCATAACCGGACTATCTCGCAGAGGTCCGGTACCCATCCTGACTGGGAGCAGACCATCCGGCGAGAAGATGGAAGAAGTGATGGCACGAGTGTGCCCAAGAGCACAAATGGGATCAGGGAGCAAAAAGGTGGATATCCACACTATCCCCGATTTGGAATTGAGAGTTGTCCTACATACCATCACGCGGGCTGCAGGGTCGCAGGCACCGCACGAGGCCACAAAGGCCCAACTCCTGCTGGCCTTAGAGTGCATGAGTCCCGTATTGTTTGACTGGGCTACAACAGTAACAATAAACATGAAAAGACAACTCACAAAATGCAAGCAAGACAAACTGAAAAAATTTGGTTATGGTTCCATCCTGGTATCGTTCATTCTAGAACGGTTACCAATCTTCCAAGGCCAAGGGGCCATAGTAGCAGAGCCGATTCCACGACAGCCAAGAATGGCTCGCTGGGCAGCACTAATGCCCAGAGCTGGAGGCAGCCAACAGATGTCCTGGAGGCTGGAGTTTTTTAGGTGGTTACAATGCCAGTTGATTGTAGTGGAGGACTGGCCATATGCAGGAACTGATTTCACTGGAGACCGAGATCTCCCACTGCCAGAAGGAGATGACTGGGACGAGGAGTTGGGTAAGACCTCATGGTTTTTTTTTTTTTGATTTTTTATGTTTTATGTTTTTTTTTGTTAATACACATTCGTCCTAACACATTTTATATATGTATGCAGATGTGGGCCCTGAGAGACCAGCCAGTATGTCTCCAATCACGCGGAGGACTCTCCTCGCCCCTGATCCTCAGGGAGAGGGTACAGGAGGGGAAGAGTTTATCCAGAATCTCGAGGGCATTTCCCGAGGGATCCCGGACTATGCTCGGCGGGCAGATGTACCGATGGCGTACCAGCGTCATACGGTGGGAGTTCCTAGTCGGATCCACCGACTGCTGAGACGCTTAGTGCGTGCAGTTACATGTTATCATGAGCACCATGCGGATTAGCTCCTAGGGATTATACCACACATATTTTTTGAGAGACATATCGTCTCCGGATGTACTTAAGATGATTATGTATATTTTGACTTTATGTGACACACTTTATGTAAACATTTCGATATCTATATATATATGCATATCTATTTCTGGATGGATCTTTCTTTACATGTGATGATGATTTAAAAATTGCGCAAATGTCTGTCTAATACCAAATTTTCTATTGCATCTGTTAATGTATTCAAATGCCTGGGTATATGTTGATATGTAATGTAGTCAAAATTCCTTTCCAGTTATCGAATACGCAGATACAAACGTAAAATGGACGGGTTTCTGTTGAGGAGGTAAATCCCCTCTGCGGACAGAGGCGATCCCTACTAGCCCAGCAGGGGTCTAGCAACAAACAAACAATGCTATGACGCAAGCTCCTAATTACGAATGAAAGACTTGGGATAGAAGCCTACCTGGATTCCAACGATATGATCTGAAGAAGAAGTGTCCCCGTCCTTCAGCCCTGGCAGATCACAATCCTTCCACGATCTCCGCGGATGAACACCTGCACATAGAAGAAACGAACAGATACAAGCATAGGAACCAACATACGTAACTAAATATCGGTCAGAAAAGATATTACTCGCATTAACATAATGGAAAAAGGAGTGGAACCATAATCATAGTCATCTATTAAAATGATAAACGAATAGAAGTTACAACCAAGTTCTGACGTCGCAGCTCCCTTCGAACGGGTCTCCGGTCGTCCACGTCTCGCAAAGCTCGCCAAGGGAAAGGGAAACCTCTCTTGAGTCTCGTAACAATGGTCTCCTCGCTTGAATGGGCCTTAAGGGAAAGAAGGGATTCTTTACAACACAAAGGCACTTGGGAATAGGGAGATGCAAAGCTTCAGCACTTCAAGACTAGCTTGCCATGGATCTGAGCAGGCTTTTATAGATGGGGAAGGAGGGAGTTGGGATCCCTATTATTATGGGATTGGCCCTATCAACAAGGAAGGTTCCATGGGAGGTGGCAAAACCAATTCCTTCCATAGAACTCCCGCAGCCAAACCTCCCAACTCAAGATAGGCAGTGGTTTGTGAGTTTGTTTGAACTCAACTTCCGCCATCCATATTTAAAAAACAGTCCCTAAAATGGATGGCGCGATTGCTGCTCTATGACAGAGCGCCAAGTGGCGCGACCTCTTTACAGGATTTCCCTGATTGGCGCGAGCACTGAACTGTCTACCCGCGCCAATGCAAAAAGAGCTGTTTTTCATGAGTATTGCAAGGAGATGTCTCAAGGGAAAATGAAGCTCATACTCAGAGGGATGCATTGATGATGTTTTCAAGGCATGATAGTGTTCACAGGTCACATAATGGGTCCTCCATTGTGCGGGACGGGGAATGGTAGGGACGCTGACAAATTACTTTGTAACAGATGCCCCCTAAAGCATGAGGCCCGAGAGAGAGAGGGGTGAAATGCTTTACGAGAACATGTCCAACTGAAGACCCGCCGTTGGAAAACCTGCGCAGAAAGATACAACTGATATCTCAAGTACATGATGTATATATATGGTATGGACACATCCATCCGAACAGAGTATGCTATAATCCGGATCCAGGGTATGGGCGCAGCCATCCAACTAAGATCAGACAAATAGACTCAGGTATGGTCGCAGCCATCCAATCAGTGAGTCATGTACATAATGATAATAATCCACAATCGCAGCCTGGATTACAACAGACACAATCCAGGGTCTTGCGCTCCATCTCGACCCAAACAAGTACAAGTTCGAGCATGTGAATATGTGAGCTAATGTCGAACATGCAAGAACATCGTCTGATTACCAGCCAATGATGAAAGCTATTAACAGACGCGAGAGAAACCACCAATAATGACAATGGTCCTCAAGGTACTACAGGTACAATCTACGGCGTGTGAATAAATGAGTTGACGTCGAACACTCGCAGAATCATTCGATCGGAAGTCAATGATGTAAACTTCACGTCGAATGCGACGAACCTGCCATTGAGGCATGCAGGCTCCAAGGTACCATCAGGAGTCTCTAGACCAACTTCCCGGATAATGAGTTGAAGTCGACAGGAAGTGACCTTGATCGAAGGTGGGCCATAATGATTCCCACATCATCGACACGAGACAGAGAAACATAATGTTTTGTTGTGAATCAGGATCATATGAGAAACAGAGGAAGGTTGATATTTGCAGAGGCCAACTTCTTTTGAACATATAAACGGCACGACAGTGGACTTGGCAGTATTTGACATCAACGGATCAGAGGTCATGATGACGAGGCAATGAACAGATGAGAGGTCAAAAGGGATTACCCAAACCCACGGAGGCAAAGTGAAGCAACGAGATGAGATGTCCCCAACCCGACACGAATGCAGACAAGTGCCATGTTCAAGAGCGACATACTGCCGACACGATTATGGTTCCATTTTCCCCCACCATTTCGGTGAGTACCTCTTTATTTTTACACAAGCTTGAAGAGGATACCATATGCTTGTCATATAAATCCGCCCTTTGGGCGAATCCATCCTAGTATATTTAACGAGCCCTAGGAAGGAGAAACTCGAATAACGTCATTTCGACTGAATCCAATGTCATCAGGGTTTAACGAGTCTGACAAAGGGAGAACTCGGCGTCTTTTCATGTTTAGAGAGTTTGAAAAGACAGCAGAAAAGAAAACTCCACAGGTCCCTTTTTGTAAATAGTTCCCCAGATCCGAAAAGGTAGAAAACAATATCCGGGAAAACCTCCTAGTCGCGATAGGCTAGGGTATTCCTTTTTCGTAATCAATCCATCCCAGCCCGAAAAAGGGTTAAACGTATACTGGGTAGATGTCGATTCGTGTCCAATTTAACGAGATCGAAACGACAAGGGCCTCGGCGATCTTTTCATGTTTAGAGAGTCAGAAAAGAGCTGAAAGATGACTCCTCCTGGAGGAACGAGTGGTATAAAGGGTAGCGGCTGGTTCCGGTAATGGTGGAACTGCTCAGAACAAGTAAAAGTTAAGAGGCTGGCTAACAAGACCACTCATCGCAGCGATTCCTCAGAAACGGGTAAAACAACCAAGTGAAGGCATATGATCGGCCAAGCAGATAATGACAATGGAATGAGAAAACCAAGGCTCATCTGGCAAAAACAGGCTGATAAAATGGCAATCACAAAAGGTAAAATGGGCAAGGTTTCATTTTTACACAAGCTTGAAATCAGGAAACTTTGCTTGAAGTTGGTTTCATTTTTACACAAGCTTGAAACAAAGATAAACTATGCTTGAAACCGGTTTCATTTTTACACAAGCTTGAAACAGAAACAAACTATGCTTGAAAAAGTAAGCATGCCCCCAGCATGTTGACTTAATTCGAGGTACATGCCCCCCAAGCTTCAGTCCATATGGAAGGAAGATGGAGTGAAGGTTCAAGTTACGAGATCTAAGAAAGACTCGACTGGGATTTTACGAGATCTGATCAAAGACTCGAATTGAACGGGAACGTGTTTCATTATTTTAACGAGGTTGACACATTACAAGAACTATCCTCAGACACCCTTGTTTCATTTTTTAAGGAGCTTGACACAAGACAAGGAACTCTGCTCCGAGAACCTTGTTTCATTTTTTAAGGAGCTTGACATAAGACAAGGAACCATGCTCCGACAACCTTGTTTCATTTTTTAAGGAGCTTGACACAAGACAAGGAACTCTGCTCCGACAACCTTGTTTCATTTTTTAAGGAGCTTGACACAAGACAAGGAACTTTGCTCCGACAACCCGGTTTCATTTTTTAAGGAGCTTGACACAGAAAAGGAACCATGCTCCGACCGAATTACATCAAAATGAACAAGAAGGCGGTGCTTCCAAGAGTTCTACTCCTGATGGAAGGGAAACATCCTGGAAGTCAGGGCCCAATGCCCCCAGCACATTATGCACAACGGCATCATCACTGAGCACAGGCACGGGGTAAGTAGCCACATAGTTGACCTGCGGTGGAGCAGATACAACGGGTGGATAAAAACCTGGAGGGGGTGATGGTGGACCAGTTGCCACATTAGGACCAAAGAACAAAAGCTGATCAATGGTCACGATCCGTCCTTCATGTGGGAAGCACATCACGCGAAAGAGGGAGGAGACGAGCGCTCCCATGGCATAAGTGTAATCTCGCCCCAGGAGCAGATTGAAATCCAAGGGGCCTGGAACAACCATCACGTCCATATGGACGGTTTTGCCTCCCAAAGTAACAGGTAACCTTGGAAGGATCCCCAACGGTTGACTCGTTCTTCTATTGAATGTCAACAGATTCTGCGTAACGGGCGCAAGCGGCGGCGAACCGAAAGCTTGCCAGGTAGTTGATGACAGAATACTAACAGAGGCGCCTTCGTCTATAATGGTGCTGGGTACGACCAGACCAAGAGCCTGTACTGTGATCTCGAAAGGCACATAAGACGGAAGGCGAAATCCTGCAAATCGATTCCAATCAAAGGAAGCGACCAAACTACTCGGAGGGGCTACCATCGAAACGCGAAGGTCTTCCCCTGATGTTACGGAAGCAGAAGGCTCCTCCATGACCTCCATCTTGAAGGCGGGAGGAATATCCTCTGGAGCCTTCATCATGGGAGGCGGAGGAGCGGCTTCTTGAAGCACAGGGACAGGAGAATCTTTCTCCAAGTCTGAAGAATCTGAAGAGACCAGAAGGACATGAGGGGTGTGAGATCCACTCTCAACAGAAAAGACCTGGTGTACCGCGGGCGGGGCCAGTTCAACCGATCCTACGACCAATGGTTGGTCAGGGACGGATTCGTGAATTTGAATTTCTGGGGGAGTGGGATCGACCAAGGATAACTCTTGACCAATCATTGGATCAACTGGCAGAGGACTCGAAGAAAGCCGATTATAACCAGGTGGAAGGCGTGGTGTAGAACCAGTTGGGTTGTCCAAAACTAGTTTGGCTTCATCCATATAAGGACAAAGGTGAATGGCATGGTGCCCTTCACACAACTTACAGGGATTGGTGATCTTACCCTTCTTCTTAGAGTTCTTATCAACAGCAGCTGAAGACGTGCCCCCAACTTGACACCCGGAAGCCAAAGGAAACGGTGGGCAACCGTTGGACCATACTTCGAGTACCTTGGGAATGCCAGGGCAGTCTCGAAGAAGATGGTCTCCCGTGCACAACATGCAGGGGAACTTGAATTTCCGAGGAGGGTTGGAAGGGTTATCAAGAGGAGACGTTTCAGGAGCAATATCAGCACTTTTAATCTCTCGCTTATCAGACTTCTTCTTCTTTGTCTTCTTCTTCTTCTTCTTAGCCACCTGGTTACTCGAATCCAGACTTTCACCAGGCGAAGAGGAGGAGGAGGACTCAGAAACAGGCGAAGAAGGGGAGAGGTCCACCTTAGAATCAACATGATGTGGTTCGGGTGGAGAAACTGATTGAACAGTAGTGGAGACATTCGGGACAACAGAGGTTGAGAACAACCAAACGGGCAACCCAACAGTTAACCCAGGAAGGGACAACGTCGCCATGTAAGGAGCACCAACATTTCCAAAAGGAGGAAAATGACCAGGATTCCCTTCTGAGGGGATTCCTTGGTTAGTGAACTCTGAAAAAGTTGCCATCAAACTCAAAACATGACCAATTTCAGCTTAGTTAAGACACATGATCAAACGGTCAACAAGCAATGTCTAAACAGGTGTGTAATCGTGAGCGATTAATTTTACCACATTGGAAAGTAAGAAATTCTACCGTTTCATGTTTTAAGAGTCGAGAAACAATAAAAAGATGACTCTATCTCTTTTAGAGTTGACACAAGCGTGAAAGGACAGGCGCTTGATGGTCTTTTCAAGTTTAGGAAGTCAGAAAAGACCAAATGACTGCTCAGGAAAAACTAGGCACAAAGGGTGTACCAAATATCCGTGAACTGCAATATACACCTTGGTTTCAAAAATGAAACAGAAATCGACCAAGGACTTTCCGTACGTGCAGGTAGTCTCCCCGAATGCTGTGTTCGGTGTATCACGGGTATAGGGCGGCAGACTCGGCTTCCTATGGATAAAGGGTTGAAAACCTATAGGGGTCTCCCTTTATATACGCGACGGTACGGGGAGCGCAAGTCCGTACTAGCGCTGTCTAAAGCCAACAGGCGAACGACAGCTGCTAGGTTTAACGACGCCGGAACACGTCTCTAGCCTAGACCTTCTAAATATGTTTCGTTAAGTTCCAATGTTGCCTTAGGTTAATTGAATAAATTTTACGGTTGATCTTCAATTAAGTTTCAATTTCCAGGCCCTATCGTATGTAGTGTCTCCTAAATGCAAGCTATATGCCACGGTGCAACATTTCGTTCGATGAAAAGTAGTTAAATGAGAGTTGAGAGCTTTTATACAAACGAAATGAACGGAATACAAACAACAATGTCTCTAATGCAACTAATGCAATTGCACACTTTTCATTCAAACACTAATCACTAGCGATATGGAAAAAGATCACAATTTGCACTAATTAACAAAAGCAAGAGAGATTTTTTTTTTTTTTGATTTTCAATGTTTAATGGCTAATGTGCACTGAAAACAAAAGGAACAATTTGAGAAATGATATCCAAGAGAGCGAAACAAACAAAATTCACTCAACAATGCAATCAATCAGATCTCTAAATCGACCCAAAGTCTCTCAAATCGAAGAAAGACTCAAAAGCTTCCGATGGACCGTGTGATCTAGGTCCAAAGAAAGCACAAACGAATTCCGAATGAGGGAATGAACAATCACTCAAAAGACGCAGCAAAACAATCAAAGACTATTAAAAGAGCATGGAGAACCAATCAACAAGTTGACAGGACAATCAAGACACCAAAACTCCCAAGGAGGGCTCGATACACTAAGCCACTAGATGCCCTAGGGCTCAAATCGTGAAATCGGTAGATAGAGGCAAACAACCAAAGGATAGCGGTGAATTCCATCCAAACAAGACTCCAACACACTCAGACAATCAGGAAATCAAGAAGAAAAGTACTGGTCAAGTCCAGAAAGCTCAAAAATGAAGAAACTCAAAAAAGTCACAGGGGTGGCGCGACTGTGGACTTGAAACTGGCGCCAGAGGCCGATTGGCGCGAGATAGACAAATGCAACAAGCGCCAAGTGGCGCGACTGTCGGGTTAAAACCCGCGCCAGTCGAGTTCTTCAATAAAAATTAAAAAACAAGCTAATCTGAAAGGAGACCAATACAAGCTAAGCAAACCAAGAGGCTAAAATAATGAAAGAATCCAACCCAGAAGGTTCATCAAGCAAGGAGAAACAATCAAAGCGAACCAATCATAAATGGGACAAGGAAAACCGGACGGTCCCCAGCGGAGTCGCCAATTTGTTGAGGAGGTAAATCCCCTCTGCGGACAGAGGCGATCCCTACTAGCCCAGCAGGGGTCTAGCAACAAACACACAATGCTATGACGCAAGCTCCTAATTACGAATGAAAGACTTGGGATAGAAGCCTACCTGGATTCCAACGCTATGATCTGAAGAAGAAGTGTCCCCGTCCTTCAGCCCTGGCAGATCACAATCCTTCCACGATCTCCGCGGATGAACACCTGCACATAGAAGAAACAAACAAATACAAGCATAGGAACCAGCATACGTAACTAAACATCGGTCAGAAAAGATATAACTCGCATTAACATGATGGAAAACGGAGTGGAACCATAATCATAGTCATCTATTAAGTAATAAACGAATAGAAGTTACAACCAAGTTCTGACGTCGCAGCTTCCTTCGAACGGGTCTCCGGTCGTCCACGTCTCGCAAAGCTCGCCAAGGAAAGGGAAACCTCTCCAGAGTCTCGCAACAATGGTCTCCTCGCTTGAATGGGCCTTAAGGGAAAGAAGGGATTCTTTACAGCACAAAGGCACTTGGGAATAGGGAGATGCAAAGCTTCAGCACTTCAAGACTAGCTTGCCATGGATATGAGCAGGCTTTTATAGATGGGGAAGGAGGGAGTTGGGATCCCTATTATTATGGGATTGGCCCTATCAACAAGGAAGGTTCCATGGGAGGTGGAAAAACCAATTCCCTTCCATAGAACTCCCGCAGCCAAACCTCCCAACTCAAGATAGGCAGTGGTTTGTGAGTTTGTTTGAACTCAACTTCCGCCATCCATATTTAAAAAACAGTCCCTAAAATGGATGGCGCGATTGCTGCTCTATGACAGAGCGCCAAGTGGCGCGAACTCTTTACAGGATTTCCCTGATTGGCGCGAGCACTGAACTGTCTACCCGCGCCAATGCAAAAAGAGCTGTTTTTCATGAGTTTTGCAAGGAGATGTCTCAAGGGAAAATGAAACTCATACTCAGAGGGATGCATTGATGATGTTTTCAAGGAATGATAGTGTTCACAGGTCACATAATGGGTCCTCCATTGTGCGGGACGGGGAATGGTAGGGACGGTGACAAATTACTGTGTAACAGTTTCTTACTGAATAGTGTCCGTTCAGTTGTAACACTACAAGTTGCGAATCTAGATATACAAGCAATTCACGGATACCAAGGTTTAATGCCTCGGTTAATAATTATAACACATCACTATATTCCACAATGTTGTTCATAGTACATCGTAGACACACACCTTGCAGGTTGACCAACTCACCAGCAGGATCATAGATTACCCAGGCTGCTGAAGACAGAATCCTGGTACTGCGGGAGGCACCATCCGCGAAACCAACAAATGGATGAATAGACATCTGCACAACCAGGAAGACCCGATCAGCAGAAAGATGTTTACAAGGCACACCACACCATACATGCACACAAATGAAAAACACACACTTATGTACACACACCACATCAAGAAATCACTTCAGGCATAGTACTTTTTGAGGTACAACCCATTTCTGGGCTGCGCCAGCGGAACTCCTTCATAATCTATAAGCTCATAAGCCCCGTTTTTCAAAACGCATTTTACTATATAGGGCCCATGCCACATAGGCTGGAACTTACCGGCTCCAAGCTTGTCATGTGCTTGATCGTACAGGAGGACGAGGTCTCCTTCGATAAAGGAACGGGGAGAAACAGATTGATCAAAATGAGTTTTGACCCTCTTCTTTTGTGCTTCAATAAACAAAGCAGCCAGGCGACGGGTTTCATCTAACCGTTCCAGATACAAAAGACGTTCTTCCTCAGCAGAAGTATTAGGTAGAAGTTCCACAGCTAATTTCAAAGAAGGAATCTCGCATTCAATCGGAAGAGTTGCTTCCAGACCATACACCAATTGAAATGGTGTGAACCCAGTTGCACTCTTTTCAGATATTCGGTATGCCCAGAGAGCTGAGAACAGTTGGAGATGCCAATTGGATTTGTGAATACCAATTGTTCGTTGAAGCATAGTGACCAGAACCTTGTTCACTGCTTCAACTTGACCGTTCGCCTGAGGGTAATACGGTGTTGAGCTGTCGTGACACAAGCCCAACTTTGAAGTTAGCTCAGCCATCATATAATCTCAGAAATGAGTACCGTGATTAGTGACTATGGCTTGAGGAACCACGAATAGTGCAATAACGTGGTTGAATATAAATTGAGCAGCCGTTTTCCTGTCAGCAGCTAGTGTAGGCATTGCCTCGGCCCACTTGGTGAAGTAGTCGTCGGCGACAATTATATACGCATGCCCCCCGGCCGAGCGAGGGTTACACGTCATAAAATCCATGCCCCATTTCGCAAAAGGGCCGACGGTAATAACAAGATGCAAGGGTAGAGGCGGCACACGCATCTTGCGCTGAAATATATAGCACGCATGACATTTACGGACTGCCATGATACAGTCTTTGAATATAGAAGGCCAGAAATAACCTGCTTGCAGAATATTTTGGGCAGTAGCATACCCGGACATATGTCCACCACATGCACCACTGTGGCAGTCATTTAGGACCTTTTCAGCCTCTTCCAAGGTTAGGCATCGCCGGAGCACCGAATCTACTCCAATGCGGTATAAGGTATCTCCTACTATACGGTAGGGCTGGGACTGGTGCCGAATCCGACGGCGGGCAGCTTTATCCAACTCAAACCGAAATGTCGAGGTCTGAAGATACACTATTATGTCACCGTACCAAGGGTCGCGAGTACTGATGAGGAAAAGCGTTTCATCCGGTATATGGTCTTCAGAATATGAGGGAGCGGAGTCTGTAGGGAGAGAGCATATAAGATCCGCGAAAACTAGTGATTTAGTTGACTTAGCGGTAGTGAACTCTAAGTCAAACTCCTACAGGATAACAATCCATTTGGAGTACTTGCCCCCTAGTAATTGTCGGGAGAGAATATACGTCATAGGGTTGCAGTCTGAAACCACTGTTATCGTACGCAAAAGGATGTAATGGCGAAAGCGCTATACAACATGTACTGCTGCTAATGCCAACTTCTCGACATGAGCATAACGCGTTTCTGGATCGAGAAGGTTCCGTGACAGATAATAAACAACATGTTCGTTACCGTCATCGTCATCCTGCACCAAGACCATGGCTATGGTGCTAAATGCGGCGGCAAGATATAAAGTGAAGTCGCGGTGGTAGTCCGGAGGACGAAGCAATGGAGCATTGACAAGCAACGTCTTCAGATTCTCAAAGGATTGCTGAGCGATTTCGTCCCAATGGAAGGGAACGTTCTGCTTTAATAAATGAGTGAATCCTTTGGCCGCCTCGGCATAATTCGGGATAAAGCGTCGAAGAAAGTTCACTTTCCCTTGCAGACTCTGTAACTGATATAGGGAAGAGGGTGATGGGAGATTTATGATGGCCTCGACTTTTAAAGGGTCAAGGAAAATTTCTTCTTTCGAGACTATGAATCCTAAAAGACGGCCAAAATCAATGCAGAAGACACATTTATGAGGATTAAACCTAATATTATAGTGCCTGCAATGAAGAAATATCTGGCGGAGATGCTCAGGATGGTCCTCTCGCTTAGCCGAATGAGCTGGAAAGTCGTCCAGATAAGGCTGAACGATATGGTGAATGTCATGAAAAGCGTAGGACATCGCACGTTGAAAAGTGGCTCCAGCGTTCTTCAAGCCGAACGGGAGCATTTTGTAAGCGAATGTACCCCACGGATAGATGAATGTCATCTTGTGTTGATCCTCAGGTAAGATAATGATCTGATTATACCCCGAGAAACCATCCATCAAGGAGTAAATCTCACTTCCGGCACATTCGTCAATGATCTGGTCTATGAATGGAGTGGGATAATTATCCTTGGGACAGGCGTGATTGATGTCGCGATAGTCAACACAGACTCTAATCGTCCCTTGCTTTTTATCGACAGGGACAATGTTAGAAACCCATTCTGTGAGGGGGATGGGATAAATAAAGCCCGCGTTCAGAAGTTTTTCAACTTCTACCTTGATTGCGGCGGCTTTCTGAGGATGCATGGGGCGTAAGCGTTGGCGCACGGGCTTCGCACCTGGATAGGTTGGAATCTCATGCACTACGATACTGGGATCAATCCCCGGGATTTCCTCATAGGACCATGCGAAGACATATCTGAATTATTTAAAAATCTCAGTATAGACTTGAATCTCATCGGGAGAACAAGTCACACCCACATGAATATTCTCAACGATCCCCGGTTTAACGGAGATGTTGATCGGGATGGTTTGGGTGATGTTACTCAGGTTTCCCTTCGAAAAAACCTCGTGCATAAAAATAGGCATTTGAAGTGGAGGGGTAGGAACCTGAGATGCATAATGCTCCAGACAGTCAGTCATTGCCCCCAAGCTAGGCATAAAAGAGGAGCGATGATGTCCATCGCCCCAGGGCAGCTCCTCAAGAGACATAGTTTCAATGATGGCTTCATTAGAAGGAAAGGTCTCTTTGAGAGGATTAGGTGAATCAGCCTGACCAAGCCAGGGGGATTGAGAGTAGACGTCGAGAGCCATGCTCAAAGGAGCATGCTGAGGAGGTGGAGGATCAGATGCAGCAACAATTTCACAGTAGCTGATCTCTACCAGAGTCAAGGGCATTGATTCTCCAAACTCAAACACCTGCTCAGGCGTAGGAATAAGCCAGGGGTCATTGGACCTGGACATCATGTTGACTTGAGCGGTGTGCGGTGGCGGTGCGGGAAAAATACCCATGAGGACCGGGTCCTTGAAGAGACCAGGTCCTACACTGTCCAGGGGATTTGGAATCTGATCCACGTATGGCACGTTGTTCTTGGAGGTAGAGGTGAAAAATGAAAAATAATCCACCGTGACAATTTTTCCCTCGTGAGGGAACTTAAGGAGTCGAAAGATGGTGGATGGCACGCAGAGCATGGCATGGGTCCAGCTGCGGCCAAGAAGTATATTGTAGTTGATTTTGGCGTCAACCACTTCTAATTCCACGTTGACAGTTTTTCCCTGTAAAGTAATCGCTAGACTCTCGAGAACACCCAGGGGTTTGGATTCCCGACCATCAAATGCCTCGAGGGCATTGGGAGAAGACGCGAGGGCTGGAGAGCCAATGGCCTTCCAGCAAGCGGATGACATAATGCAGGTAGAAGCACCTTCATCCACCACGGCCCTATGAATGTTCAGACCGTTAATCCTGACTTGAATAATAAGAGCTATTTGATGCGGAAGTCGGGGAGTGAAATTCTCAAAATCGAAGGTGAGAAGACTCGAGTCGGCGGGATCAATGCCACCGATGGCAGACAGTAAAGCCTTCCGTTGCGAAGGACAACTCTGAAGAACTTCTAGCGCAGACATAGCAGAGGGTGCCTGTGCCAAATCTTCCACAATGCTGTAGTGTTGAGCGGCACGAGCATTCGGATTATAAGAAGATCTTCGTAAGACACCTTTAGAAGGTGGCTTCATAATGGGTTCAGGAGTAGGCTTCTCGATTTCCAACGAACCGGAGATAGGTGGGGGAGGTGGTCCATCCAAGACTGCTTTCCTAGATGCCTGCCACGGTTCGTTGTAATCCTTCGACCGCGTAGCGACAGAGATAGGTGCGGCAACCTTCAACATGAAAACCTGAGACCCAAACGGTGTAGATGGTGATGGCTGTTCGACCATCTGGGTCTGCTAAGATGGGAATGGCTCTTTTAAAATAGCCAGAGTCCCTTTAGAGCCCTTGAGAAGTTGACTAACTTCGGATCGTTGTGGACAATTCTTAGTATAATGGTCCCCTTCAAAAATGAGGCAAGGGTACTTCGGTTTACGCTGAGAGCCATCCTCAGAACGAGATTTAGATTCTAGCTTTGGGGCATCAGATTTAGATTTGCCTTTGCCCTTCTTTTTCCCCTTGGAAGTTTTCTCCGTAGGATTGGCCTGAACGACATTCACTTCCGCGGTTTTACCAGAATCGGATGGGGCGGGATTAGCAGGAGCGTTGTTGGAAGAATTAGACTTCTGCTTCCCATTCGAAGATTTCTTCGAATTCTGAGAGACAGAACCAATGACACCATCCACCGCAGGGGTAGGCGGAGCCTTAGAGGTTCTGGACCGCGGGGCATCAGGCAAGATATCATAAAGTGTGCCGGACTGAGAATATACAAGATCCATATATTGGGCACGCGCAATGGTTTGTTCCTCTGTCACACACGCTCCCATCGCAATATCTTGAGCAATTTTATTCATGAAGGAGGTGGTAAACTAGTGAGTTAGTATCTGATCAGGTATGTGAAACTTGATCAGTCTACGACGGCGGCACCACTCATGAATGTTATCAGAGATGTGAGTGCCTTTATCCTACTTCAGAGAAGTCAGGAGGTGCGTCCCGGCTTCATAACAAACCGGTAACTGAAAGTGTGTGAGGAAAGCCATGGCTAAAGAATTGAAATCTTGGAAAATGCCACAGGATAACTCTATGTACCACTTAGCAGCAGCTCCAGTTAAAGTACGCTGGAAGAGGTGCAGGCGAATCGAATCGTCAACCCAAGAATTAGACGAACACCAAAGATGATACGTCATCACATGCGCTTGGGGGTCCTCTCCAGCTTTTCCCAAAACTTGGGGCAATCACCTGGTATCTTGGTAGGAACCGGAGGCCAATATGGATTATGTAAAATCGGATCATTGGTCAACTTTGAAACATCCGGCAACTCCAAGGTGGCTAGGAATGGCAATGGCGGATTGACCGGCATGCCATGCCCGGGATGAGGACCGTTACCTGTACTCCACAATGGTTGTGAATATCCTTGCCCCCATGGGTTCTGTCCCGTAGGATTCTGACCATAGGGGGTGTAGGTCGTATAACCAGACTGATTTGGATGCTGGTAACCAGAGTGTGGGGCTTGATAACCAGGGCACGGACCTTGATTATATGTCGGCCTGGTGTAAGCAGCGTTTGGATTTGGCTGATGAGTATAGGTAAAACCGGGTGGAGGAGGATAATAATGAGAGCCTCTGGGGTGGTTATAATTCGGTTGAGATTGACCATGAGGATAATAACCACCCTGAGGATGAGTAGGCTGCTGAAAAGTGGAACCCTGTGGAGCCTGATAAGTAGGGCGCAACTTTTGATTTGGCTGCAGCATGAATGAGTTGGCTGCTGAGCAGGGTTAATAGAATGAGCGGGCTACCCTGAGTGAACATGTTGAACCGACTGAGAGGGCTGCCCTGAATGAATAGGTTGACCCGGATAAACAGGTGGTGCCGGTTGAGCAGGCTAGCCTGGTTGTGAATGAGCCCTAGGTTGTACCGGATGGGCCGGTTGGCCTGGAGACGGAACACCAGGTTGTGTCGGATGGGCCAGCTGGCCTGGTGGAGGAACAGGGCCAGGTGCCTACTGAAAATCGGTTTGACCTGAAGCGGAACTAGAGGATGGTATCGGCTGATATGCAACGTTAGAAACAACAGGATACTGAGGTTGCATTGGTAAAGAAGGCTGGATTTTCCCCCCAGGACCATAGACCGGTCCCGGTTGATACCCCGGCTGAGGCTAAACAGGTTAACCGGAAGGGCTATAATACTATCCTTGCAGACCGTACGATGGCCCTTGTTGGCCTATAGGATAGCCTTACATGGGCTGCCCCTGTGGATCATAAAGATAGCCAGGTTGGCCTTGGAAAGGTTGTCCTTGCGGGTTATAAGCCTGGTTATAAGGTAAACCTTGAGCATGGAGATAAGCCTCAGGAGCGGGTAGACGTAAAATCTCCCCATGCTCATCATACTGACCTGGAAAAGCATACACGGGTGTACCATCCTGTGCATAGTGCGAAAAGTAAGAGCGGTTGGGATCTTGGGAGGATGGTCCAACCTCGGTGTTTGGCTATTGAAAAGACAACCGATACTCCTCTGGAGAGATGTTCTCTGGTATAATAGTCGCTAGATAAACATCTTTAGGAGTTGGCATAGCCCTAGCAGAGGATGCTGTGACAACAGGAGAAGAGGTGGCCACACAGACAGTGGGCCGGACGGGAACATAAGTAACGGGCGTCTGAGGAGACACCCCGGGCATAGTAGCAGCTGGCCTCAGAGAAGGAGCTGACACTCCCATAGAGGCTGCGGAAGAAATGATCTAACCCAAATATTTGTATCCCTGCGGTAAAGAGGGACTGTCTGTTAACATGTCAGCCAGTTCAAAGTTGTCTCCCGGAAACAATCTTCGTGGGAAGAGCTGATAGTCTTCACCAGACGTTGGGATTTCCTCACCAGAATCACTCATGGTTGATCCTGCTGTTAAATCTCGTAAGAGACGGTGAGGACTAGGAGGAAAAATAGCAGCAACAAAAGGCGAGCCCGATGTAAGAGAAAGGAAATCGGCTCCTAATCTCAATTCAGACACAGGGTCCGAAAAGGGCCAATTGAACTCAACTGGTCCCCTAAAGGGTTGCTCAGAAAGAACTGGTCCTCCGTCAGGAAATTCGGAGACACTGGGCTGCTGTGGTTCAACAGAGGATTGGGAAACCTCTGATGAATCGTCCGTGTAAGGACTACCAGTAGACGAAACCGAGGGTTCCGCCACTGTGGAAAAAACAACAAGAGAAAAGATCAAACACACACATGGGCTAAAAAAGAGTCAAGACACACGATCAAACGGTCAACAAGAAATATCTAACAGGGCGTATAATCGTGGGTGATTAATTTTTTTACCACGTTGAAAAATAAGAAACTTCACCGTTTCATGTTTTAAGAGTCGAGAAACGATAAAAGATGACTCTATCTCTTTTAGATTTGACACAAGCGTGAAAGGACAAGCGCTTGATGGTCTTTTCAAATTTAGGGAGTCAAAAAAGACCAAATGACTTCTCAGGAATACTAGGCACAAAGGGTGTACCAAATAACCGTGAACTGCAATATACACCTTGGTTCTAATAATGAAAAAGAAATCAACCAGGGACTTTCCGTACGTGCAGGCAATCTCCCCGAATGCTGTGTTCAGTGTATCACGGGTATAGGGCGGTAGACTCGGCTTCCTATGGATAAAGGATTGAAACCTATAGGGGTCTCCCTTTATATACTCGATGGTACGGGGAGCACAAGTCCGTACTAGTGCTGTCTAAAGCCAATAGGTGAATGACAGCTACTAGGTTTAAAGACGCTGGAACACGTCTCTAGCTTAGACCTCTAAATATGTTTCGTTAGATTTCAATGCTGCCTTAGTGTAAATTGAGTAGATTTTAAAGTTGATCTTCAATTACGTTTCAGTTTTCAGGCCCTAACGAATGTGTTGTTTCAAAAACTCCTAAATGCAAAGCTACATGCCATAGTACACCATTTCGTTCGATGAAAACTAGCTACATAAGAGTTGAGAGTTTGTCACACAAACAAAATTATTGAAAGACAAACAATGATATCTCTAATGCAACTAATGAAATCAAAAATTTTTCATTCAAATCACTAATTACTAGTAAAATCGAAAAAATTTCAATTTGCACTAATCAACCAAAAGCAAAAGAGATTTTTTTTTTGTGATTTTCAATGTTTGATAGCTAGATGCACTAAACAAACTGAAAATAAAAGAGAAGCAACTTGAGAAACGATATTGAGAGAGCAAAATGAACAAATTTCACTCAATGATACAAACAATCAGATCTCAAATTGACCAAAGTCTCTCAAAACCAAGAAAAAGACTCAAAGGCTCCAATGGACTGTGTGATCTAGGCCCAAAGCAAGACCAAACGAAATTTGAATGAAGAAACGAGCAATCACCCAAAAATCGCAACAAAACATTGAACAACTACTAAGAGAATGCGGAGGAGTAATCAGAGAGTTGACTGGATAAACAAAACATCAAAACTCCCAAGGAGGGCTCGATACACAAAGCCACTAGGTGCCCTAGGGCTTAAAACGTGAAATCGATGGAGAAAAGAAAACAACCAAAGGACGAAGGCAAATTCCCAGTCAAACAGGACTCCAACACACTCAGGTAGTCGAAAAACCAAGAAGAAAAACACTGACCAGACCTAGAGAGCTCAAAACTGAGCAAACTCTAATACCCTACAGGAGTGGCGCGATTGTAAGGCTGCAACTGGCGCCAGCAAGCAATTGGCGCGGGCAATACAAAAGAAACATGCGCCAATTGGCGCGACTGTCGGGCTAAAAAGTGCGCCAGTCGAGTTTCTCAGCCAAAAATAAAAAAGAACTACTCCAGAAGCAGATCAATGTAAACTAAGCAAACCAAGAAGCAAAAAACAACAAAATAACCTAGCCCAGAAGGCTAACCAAGCAAGGAAAATAATAAAACAATCAAAGTGAGACAATCCAAACGAGACAATGAAAACTAGACGATCCCCAGTGGAGTCGCCAAATTTTTGAGGAGGTAAATCCCCTCTGCGGACAGAGGCGATCCCTACTAGCCCAGCAGGGGTCTAGCAACAATCATCAAATGCTACAGCGCAAGTCCCTAATTGCGAATAAATAGACCAACGATGGAGGCCTACCTGGAATCCAACGCTATGATCTGTGGAAGAGACAGCATTCCCGTTCCTCAGCCTCGGCAGATCACGATCCCCATGATCTCCGTGAATGGACACCTGCACATGAAAGAAACAACAAGAATACAAGCATAAAATCCAGAATACGCAACTATATATCAGTCAGAAAAGATATAACTCATTATTATCATAAGTGAAAACAGAGTGGAACCATAACTGGTAGTCATTCATTAATAAACAATCGAAAGAGAGTACAACCAATGTTCTGACGCTGCGGTCTCCTTCGGAAGGGTCTCCAGTCGTTCACGTCTCACAAAGCTCACCAGGGAAAGGGCAAGCCTCTCTAGAGTCTCTCGACGATAGTCTCCTTACTTGAGTCGGCCTTAAGGGAAAAAAGAGGGCTCTTACAGCATAAAGGCTCTTGGGAATTTGGAGATTCAAAGCTTAGGCACTTCAAGACTAGCTTGCAAAGGCATTGGGCAAGCTTTTATAGATGGGGAAGGAGGGAGTTGGGATCCCTATAATTGTGGGATTGGCCCTATCATCAAGGAAGCTTCCATGGGAGGTGGAAAACCACCTCCCTTCCATGGAACTCCCGGAGCCAAACCTCCCAACTCAAGATAGGCAATGGTTTCTGAGTTTGTTGAAACAAAAATTCCGCCATTTTTATTTAAAAAACACTCCTTAAATTGGCTGGCGCGACTGCGACTCTGGGACAGAGCGCCAGTTGGCGTGGCCTCTTTGTAGGCTTTTCCCCATTGGCGCGAGTGATGAACTGTCTGCCCGCACCAATGCAAAAGGAGATGTTTTTATGGTTTTTTGCAAGGAGATGTCTTTAGGGCAATTGAAGCTCATGTTTAGAGGAATGCATTGATAATGATTTCAAGGCATGACAATGTTCACAGGTCACAAAATGGGTCCTCCATTGTGTGGGACGGGGAATGGTAGGGACGGTGACAAATTACTGTGTAACAGCAGTATTTTACAGATCTGCAACTTAAAGCTCAGATCTACTCTTGTGTAGGCATGATTTGGTCAAAACCCCAAGGGGATATTGTAAATAAGACTATCTAGTTTCTAGATCTGAAATGGATCTGATGTTTTGTCCAAAATTCTGTCCTAAATCTGAGTTGTAATATTTAGCTGCTGTAGCTCCTTAAAATAACGTTGTTGAGCCATTTCTCAGTTTATACATGTGTTGCAACCCTCTTTTTTGAAGATTTATTGCTCTCTTGTCTCTTGTATTCTACTGTATATTGAAAGAGATTCATTGTAATTATGATTTGCTGTTGTATACTTATAAGTTAATCATATTTTATGGCCTCCTGCTCATAATTTCTAAGACTACATTATTTCTGAAGCAGTTTGTTGTGCATAGCTGCAGCCCCTCTTGTAGGGTGTTTTTCAGCTAGACTAGGTGATGGGAGATCTGTTTACCACACCTAGTTTGATTTGTTTTTGCTCCCCTTTTGGATCTAGACCCCAGATCTACTGATCTAAGGGATCCAAGGGCTTTAAACTCATTTCTGTGCATCAATATCCTAGGAGTGCGTTATTTCAGCAGGCTTATTGTGTTGTTCCAGTTTTGGGATATTACATCATCCCTTGGGTTTATTATTCCAATAGCTTTATAATATCAATCCCTTGGGTTTATTAATCTAAGGGTTCATATTAATAGGGTGTACTATTTTTTTTTTTCTAAATAGGACTAATTCTATTAATTATGAAAATACTGATACAAAACTGCCAAGGCTGCTGCTGTGAAAGCCAGACAGCCTGGGTTGATTAGCTAAACTGTTCTTCAGAAGTCTGGGTCGCCCATAGTGGGAAACCGACCCATTAAACATGAGTAATTGGGCCGCCCATAGTAGGGAAACCGGCCAGGAGTTTATACAAGACATGTAGATAACTGCAAAAAAGCTAGAAACATCATTTTGCCCAACAGGTGGGTAACTAGAATAGTAAAACACAAAAAAACCAGCAATAATTGAGCCAGGGGAATCAATCCTCATGCTCTGAAGACATTGGTTCCTCTTCAACTCTGCATGCATATTCATTTCCATCACTGCTGTCCTCCTTTCCTGCCTGACTGTCGGTCTTCATGTTCTGGTGCTCAGCTTCAGTGCACAGCCCTGTGTGAAGAGAGGGATTGGGGTGAAGGTCAAGAGGAGGGGAGGGGGGAGCAGAAAGAGGAATTTCTTCACGCAAGGACACAATGATGAAGGCGGTGATGATGGAGTCGAAGGAGGTGCAATGGAAGCGGAGTTCCGCGTTCTGGGTAGTTTGCCTGATGGTGGACCCCCGTAACCTGCTGCCTAGAGGATTGGGTTGACAGGGAGGGGCGGAAACGTCAGAAGGGAGGGGCTGACGGGGAAGAGCGTGAATGTCAGGAGGGATGGAATGACAGGGAGGCTCAGAGGGAGCGACAGGATGGCAAGGAACATCACCCGTAACACGCGCGCGCCCACGACCTCTGCCAGCAAGACTCCCTCTACCTCTGCCCCTGCTTCTACCACCTCGCGGGGGTGGCGGGGGAGTGAGATCGTCGCCCTCAGAGGAGGAGCTTAGCTCAGAAAGGGGCGAAGGAGGAATATCAGAGATATGGCCTCGACTAACACCGCGTCGAACTCGCATTCTTTGTCGGAGGCGGGGCATGGCTAGCAGCAGATGGCGCAGATGAGGCCTGCCTAAGTAGGGGTCAGGAGTAGGGGAGAAGGCGGGGAGACCACCAGGGTGACTCAGGCCAGGCAAAAGAGCAGAAGAACTGGAGGTTCGATTGACAGAGGGACAAAAATCCTGAGAATGCGAACTGAAACTGAGGGGAAGCAAAGTACCTGTGATGAGCATGCCCGGAGCACCAGAAGAGGCGAAAGCACTGCAGAAAGGGCTGTTGGAGAAGTGGATGCCCGGCAACGTCTCCAGGCAAGCCAAAATGCTGCAGCGACGCCCAGTCTGCGTTTTGCGGCTAGAATTGGCCAAACCAGGAGGGCAAGCGCTGCTCAAAGGGATCAGAAGATTCTCATGGCTTCCTGCATGCTCATCCTCCATAGTGAAAACAAATAACAAAACCAGCGCCATATACCACAGAGCGAGGGTGCAGTAAATACAGTAATGATCAACCCATGGCGTATTAATAACGCTAGCAGTAAGAGTGCGCGAGGCCATGTGGGCAAGGCATGCAAGCAGCGTTCGGAGCTGCGCAGGTGCCGGTGGCCCATTAATTCTCCATTGCAGCCGCATCCGGCGTACTAGGGTGTACTATTATTCATATGGTTCATAAAATTAATCTTGGGGTTTAATATAAATCACATGCATTTAATTAAGTAAATTAGGTTGATAATATTCATCATTGGTTTTAATATTACTCCCAACCATAGTCAACCATTTTTATTTTAGGGCTTACAATTTTTATTTTAGTTTTTATATACCTTAGGTTTATAATATTAATCCACGGGGTGTAATATTATCCCCATAGATTTATAAAATATTATGGTTTTATAATTAATCTCTTGGGTTTATGATTCCCTTTATGAAAATTAACTATGGTCAACCATGGTCCAACGTCACATTATGACAATAGGGTTTATGGTATAATATTATTAATAGGGTTTACAATATTAATCCTTGGGTTTAATATCAATTTGTTGGGCTTACAATCATGGTCAACAATGGTGAGCCATTTTCTAACATCACATTGTGACAAATATTGTCTCAATATGTAAATCAACGTTTTTCAACCATCGTAACCCATAATCAACAATGGTAAACCATTATAAACAATGGTAAATCATTGCCAACCATTTTCGAAGATGGTAAATCATGGTCAAACATGGTACAATGTCATATTATCAAAAAGATTGTCTCAATATGAAAATAAACCATGGTCAACCATGGTCCAATGTCGCATTGTGACAAAGATTACCTCAATATGAAAATCGACCATGGTAAACGACACTTAAAAATGTTTATTTTAGGGTTTATAATATTTATCTTAGGGTTGTTTTAGTACTAACCCCTTGGGTTTAAATATCAATTCCTTGGGTTTATTAATCTAAGGGTTCATATTCATAGAAAAATATTCTCTTAATATGAAAACCAACCATGATGAATTTTTGTCAACAATGGTAAATCGTATGGTCAATCATGGTCAACCATGGCCTAATGTCACATTTTTCTAAAAATTTGACTAACATTGCATTGTGACAAACCTTATGTCAATGCTATAATCAATCTAATAATTATTATTGCGATGTTATACTATTAATATTCTCTTAGGTTTATTAATCCCTTGGGTTGAGTTTGTAACACTAATCACTTGAGTTTGTAGCACTAATAATCTCTTCATTTTATAATATTAACAATCCCTTTGTTTTATAATATTAATCTTTTATGTTTTTAATATTAATTCCTTGGGTTTATAGTGTTAATCCCTTCGGTATATATATATATATATATATATATATATATATATATATCTATATACTTGTTGAAGGGGAAAAGTGTCCGGCCAACAGTAAGGGATCTCCCCGGTAAAAAGTCCTGATTAGACTCTAAACTGTTTGAGATAGGGATCCTATCCGGGGTGTGGGTCTAGCTACTACTAAGTAATCCTTTTCTCGGACTCGAATGAGCCCTACAGAACTATGAAAACACAATTATCGAATAATACAAGACAGGTTATGATGATTCTCAATAAGCATAAAACACTACAAATAGCGAGATGAGTTAAAACACGCAACCGAAAGGAAATGTTGTTAGAAGCACATCATTAGGGTCATGCTTGTAAAAGTTGTTCGAACCATAGAAGAAACAGTTATGCCTGGTAAGAGCACCCTTCACTTCCTTAAGCCGTTTCAGAGATAAGATAGATGTCAGAAATAAAATTGCTAACATCTCCTAAATAAACAACCTACCATCATTGACACATTTATTAAGCAGAAACACATAAATGATATAAGTAGAAAATGCACGTCAGTTAATCATAAGATATCAGACATGTAAGAGAAAATATTCATAGTCTTGACACATTGATTCTCATTAGATCCAAAAGTGGATTTGAAACAAATGCTTGTATTTATTAATATAAAGGTCTATTCGATGCTTTACAATTCTCTTTCTCCTTTGGAGCCCCAAAAAAAGGGGCCCTTTTACAAGTGCGTGAAGGGAGTATTTATAGGACAAAATTGACCCTTGGGTGCCTTGACCTTTCGTCTTCCTAACGGTTGGCATGCTCTGCGACCCGAAGGGAAAAAGCGACCTGCAACCTGATCATGGATGATGCGACCTGCGACCTGATCATGGGTGATGCGACCTACGACTCTTTAGTGGACTGCGACTTGCAACCTGATCATGGAAGCATGTGGGTGATTGCAAGATTAGGAATATCCACTTGTTGCTCTTTAAGGAAATTATGCCATGCTTGGTAATCTGCGGCGACTGGAGAGATCAGAGGAGTATCTTCCCTTGACCTGTGCAGGTATTCTAGAGCGTTTGGGATCAGAGTTTCTCATTTAATCATGATTTGGTTAGATAAGGAAGCCAGCTTGGTATAAATCCAGACTGGCGTCATGACGAATTTGCCCAAGTTTTCCTGTGATGCCGAAAGATCGGGAGTAGCGACGGCTTGCCTCATAGGTTGCAGAAAAGCTTGAATGTCCTGGTCCACCTATTCCCATGTCTTTTCTTCACCCAGTGTACCTAGAGAAGGAATGTGGTGAAGTTCAGCCATTGAGTCAATTCCACTAATCAAATGTTCGTAAGCGGTCATTACCTTCTCTAGGTCGTTGAGTAGCTTCTCCTTGGATTGCACCTTCATGCATATTTGGACCTTGTTGTTCTGAGTGTAGATCCAATATTTCTGGGGCAAAGTATCTGGAGCCTGTGGGTACTTGTTTATCCATTCTAACATTTTGTCCAATGTTGTGGAGGCTTCTTTTAGTTGCTCGTTCCTCTTCTTGGTTTCGGCTTGAGCTCTTAGCAGGGGTGCAACTGTCTGCTTTATTGTAAACAACTCTTCATATACTTTCCTCATGGTAGCTTCCAAAGTTACCAGCTCTCTTTGAATGGTTAGTGGAACTTCATTAGTAAGGCCGTTCCTACCCTAAAGCTGTTGAACCTCTTCTTCTAGTGCCCTTTTCTCTTGCTCCGATTTAGCTATTTTCTGTTCAGAGGCCTGTAACCTATTCTGTAGGGATAGAATTTCCCTACTTATTTTGCTCACATTTTCTTCCATGACGATGGCGAAATAAGTGTCAGCCGATGCTATCATAACTGGATTGGTCATAGTATCCAGGACTATATCCTTTTCTGTTGTGGCAGTGAGGGGTGTAGCAGGTTTCCGTGCCAAGCATCTCCTCTTCTCCTGCCTGATTTTGTGAGTGAACTGATCATAGGCGAGTCTTGTCAGATCAAACACTTCTTCTTCTTGCCCCTCGGAGGTACCCAGTTCCGAGAGTGAAAAATGCATATTGGTTGCAGGATTTTTTTGAGGCACTTCAAAAGCTGGCAGCTCTGTCTGTATCTCTGTCCCAGGATGAGGTGTCTTGCTACCTTTGTTTTCTTTGGAGGAACTTTCCTTTGACTTCTGACTTTCTTCTTCTTTTATCTTTTTCTCTGCTTCCTCTTCTAGCTACCACCTATCTTGTTCTTCTTTTAGTCAGCGCTTAGTTTCCACCTTATCTAGTTCTATTTTAAGCTGACACTTAGCTTCTTCTTTTGCTTCCTCCTCGTCCTTTCCTTTGTGGGCATCTTCCGCTTGCTTCTTTCTTTGCTTTGCCTTTAGTTGTTTCTTGTGTTTTTCCTCTTCCTCTTTTGCTCTCTCCTCAGCTTCTCGTTGAGATTTTTCTTCCCTTTATTTTCGTTGGGTAGAAGAGTTAAGGCTTGTGTTGGTTCAGGGCTTCTGGGCTTGAGAAGAGGAAGATCCTCCTAGCTCGTGGATTCTTTCTTCTAGAGTTTGATCATCTTGATCTTCCTGGTTATTTAACTCCTTTGGGGCAAGCTCCCTATCCTTATTGTACCAGTTTTTCACCCTATCTTCAGCTGGACATTCAGTATGTTGATAGCTTCATTTAAATTTGGCCCGTTTGCAATGGGCATGAACAATCCTCTCAGGATCGTATGTCCAGTAATACAAGGGAGGCAGATAGAATCCTTTGATTTGTTCAGCCTCCACCTCCACTTCTCTGAAATCCTTGACTGTATAAGCACCGATAGTGAGTGGCAGAGTGGGCCATGGCTTCTTCTTACCTTTAGTAAGAACCTTTGAAAAGCCGGTTGTCATTTGGAAGCATGTTTCCTGAAGTAGTAGCCTGTCAGTGATGAATCGGGGCAATGCATGGGGAGCCTTTTGTGAACTGAAGACTCGGATGAAGGTGCCCTCTCCAAAAGGGAAGCAGTATGCAACCTGGGTTATTGTTTTTATGGCACGCCAGGACATGCACGGGGTGTCTTTACCAAACAATTTCTCGTAGAGTGCTGGGATGAAACTGGGTGAGATTGGCTCTATATCTTGCTTATATCTGGAGTCCCAGAATACTTGCAGCTCCTTGTGAATTGGACGAGCGTGCTCCTAATCCTAGTTGTGTGCCCATCCCTCAAAGTGGCACCTCACACATATTGCATCCAACAGATAGGAGGCCATGTAGAATTCTGATGCATACCCCTCCTCGGGCGCTAGTGCTGAGGATATGTTTGTTTTGAGAGCTGCTATTAATAGGTTGGCCCAATTAAAGCGGGTGCCATATACGGTAACAAAGTACATAAGAGATACCTAGAGCCGCTGAAAGTGGTGGCATTGAGACGATCATACATCCTACATAGCATAGCTGCCATGAGCTTGTAGGCCTTCCTAAGACCTGCTACCTAATACTCCTGGTCTTTCTTAACCTTGAGCTTTTTTGGTTCTTCCCACCATCCTCTCAGGTTTTCGGATATGGGAACTGCATGCATAGTGGCCCATTCTTCTGTGAATGTCTACTCTCAGGTAGGCAGTGCATAATAGAACTCTGCATCCTGTCCCTTCAGATTGGCAAATTTTTCCCCTCATGATCCAGAATCTCCCAGAGCCTGGGGTCAACCTTTTGTAAGATCCATTCGATGAGCTTAGCGCATGGGAATATAGGTGGATGGGATCCTGCATAGTGAAGCTTTGATCTCTTGACTTGAACATATACCTGCCGGTTTGGGAGGTCTTCTGGAAATTCAGGTTTCGTGAATTCTTGGTACACTTGATACCAATTCATGCTTTCTCCTTTGCTGAGTATGCATGTGGTATCTCCATAGGTAGGGGGAGGAGATATAGGTATTTCATCTTCTGAGATTTATATCTCTGGACTCTTGTTTTTTCTACGCACTCATGGAGGCCCCATATCACTTGAGGCTGAGGAGATGGAAACGCACTCTAGCTCTGCTTCGAGGTTCCCTTGCATATTCATAAAACAATCCCATGATAAGATAGATGCCATGTTAATAAATGCTTAAACTACTTTTACCTCTGCCCAACTAAAGTTAAGGAAAGGGGTGAACCTGCGACCTAACAACCTCTTCCCTGGGTCGCTGAGACGTTGAGTTGTGCTGGTTTAAAACCTCAGAGAAAAGCGACCTCGTGACTTGGCGACTTGCGACTAGGTCGTGAGGTCGCTGAGTCGCATTGGCTTAATTATTTATGGAGACGCGACCCTCCGACTTAGCGACTTGCGACCGAGTCGCCAGGTCGCTGAGTCGCAAGGTCGCGTCACTTCAATTTCTAGCGATACATGACTTGGCGACTTAGCGACCGGGGACCAAGGTCGCAAGGTCACAGGGGTCACGACGTCTCGGGTCACACTAGGGCTGGGCAGAAGATTCTTCACGGTGATGCGGTTGCTTCTCCTTCTTACACTTAGAGCGAGAGAGGGAAAAGGGAGGAAAAGTAACACATCAAAAGGGTAAGCACACACACGAGGAAGAGGCTGGCAAGAGGGCTGGTTAGCTTCAATAACAGGGTTCTGGATGAGACCCACAGAGTTAGGATAAGTTTTACCAACTCGGTCTCAACAGGGGGTAGGCTGTGGTTTAATAGGCTAAGGTGAGGGGGTAGAGGGCAACAAATAGAAAAAAGGGAAACAGTAGGAGGATTAGGTAACTTACCTGGAAAAAACGCACTCCAGTTGGGTTGTCAGAAGTGTTTTCCTTCTTCGTCGCGCAGGTCGAATGCGACCTATGCGACCCTTCTATATATAAAGAGGTCGCGTGTGCGGGCAATAAATGTGGGTCGCAAAGTCGCAAATGAACCGTGTTGATAAGATGTGCGACCTTGTGACCCTGCGACGTGATGAGTCTCAGGGTCACAAAGTGGCACCTTGGGCGAATTGACCTATTCTGCGACCTAGCGACTTAAGGCTTGAGAAAAGATTGAACTTCAGGTTTGACTCCACTTTTCGATGCTCGGGGGCTCAAAAATTTTAGAGGGTGAAATTTTGGAGGGCGTTGTAATTAGTTTTTAATTTATAAGATATACCTAATAGTTATTAATGTGGTTGTATATGTGTATATCCACCATATTGGTAAATATTAAATGTGGTTGTACATGTATTTCATATAATTATATCAAACACATTGGTAAATATAGTTGTGCTAATTATTTTTAACCTAGAAAATATGTAGGGCAGCCTGCTTTTCTGAAAAATATGGCACGTGAATTCAAAAACAATACCAATAGCCCTGGCTGTCTCATGGCTCATCGTACTTTTCTGGAAAATAAGGCACCGAAATTCGAGAACAATACCAATCGCCCATCGACTCTGCAGTGTGTGTTCAAGGTGAAGTACGTATGCAGTTTTGTTTGTTTGAATTTGCTTTGTTCATCCTTTGAAGTGTTACGCTAATTTAAGTTTAGGGTTAAAGTACGATGTTTACTTTTAGTTTATGTTTTCAATTGTTAGTTTGATTTAGGGTTATGTTGAACATTAAGTGGGATTTCTAATGACAATCATGAGGAGGCCCTTCTTTTTTCTTTACATGTAGATATAGTATTTGATGAAACTTTTGAAAACTGTTTTATGAGTAAAATATAGTGGATTATTCTTCAAAAAAAATTAGTGAAATGTTTCATTGATGTGTAAATAGTATATTTTCAATATAGTTTATAATTTCAAATATAATTACTAAATTTTAATTGGAATATAAATCAAGTGTGTAAAAATCAATACTATAAAAATTTGAGAGAATGATCTTACCAAGAGTAATATAAATTTGAGAGTATGCATCTTACCAAGATTTATACGATGTTATTTTTCTTCAAAATTTTAAAAAATTGAAATGAATTTCTCCTCAAAAAGTTACCTTTTTTATTTACTTCTAATAGCAATCTTGAATAATATGTTGTTATTTTTCTTCAAAATTTTAAAAAATTGAAATGAATTTCTTCTCAAAAACAAGAAGATACCTTTTTTATTTACTCCTAATAGCAATCTTGAATAATATGTTGTTTTTTTTCTTCAAAATTTTAAAAAATTGAAATAAATTTCTCCTCAAAAACAAGAAAATATCTTTTTTATTTACTCCCAATAGCAATCTTTAGTAGGCATTTAAGTATTCAGAAATAAATAAAATAAAATGTATCATATTTATTAAGATTAAGAATTAATAAAATGTATAAGTAGAATCTAATAATATAAATAATAAAAAATTAAAACTAAAATGTAATGTAAAAAATGATAAATTAGATATTAAAAATAGGTTTTAAGTGATCTATACATATCAATAAATTTTTTATTTCAATCACTATCTTATTGGAATCCAAATTTATTAATAATAACAAGTGTGCAAATTAATCTTTATGGTAAATAAAAAAAATAGATTTGAACTTTTGAAATATTATGTAAAATTAAACTTTTTTTTTTACTAAAGTAATATTTTTAGACTTAAAAAACATTTTGATAATAACTCCAACATGCTAATGACTATTATATGATCATAAACACAGAAATAATAAAAACTATATATATATGTCTTCGTCCTAATTTTTTAATGAAAATATGTTTAATGAGAAACTTACTAAAGCTTTGTGAATGTAATCTTTTAAATATAATGCTATGATGAGATCGATGTTTATGTTATATATTCCACTAGACTGGCTGTTTGCTCTAGATGAGAGGATATTCGTAAGTTGTTTCGAGGGCCTTGGCCCCACTCAGTATTACAACATATGGTTCTAAGTTATATTTGGAATCATTCTGAATTTGAATTAATTCCATAATTAATTTTTTTTTGCCTTATTAAAACTAATTTTGTTTTATTAAAATTAATTTATTATAATGTGAATTAACTATTATTAATTAATTTTTAATTTCTGAAAATTTTAATCATAAATTTGGTAACTATGATTTAATGTTGTTGTATTGTCAATATACTATCTTGTTTAATATGGCAGTAAACAAAATATAGCAGTAAACAAAACTGAATTGTTGAGTTCTTTGTATATTCTCAAAATATTTGTGAACATAATTTGATCTCTCAAGTATTACTTATTACTAAATGTTAAGAAAATGTTTTATGATGTGGAACACCTCTCCTCCATTTCCATTCATATGCCCTTTGATTCTTGTCACCTAAAAGGTGTTAAAATGTAATAAAAGTGAAGTGCATAACAAACACTTTCATAAATGCACTATTTTTTAAATTATATTTTATTATTGTAAAAATGGGTTTAGTTTGAACATTTATAATTTTGAAAGAAATGTGTATTCAACATTTTGGAAAACATTGAAACATTTTTATAAACTCAAAAATTCAAAATCATATTTTTACCAAATTTTGATTGAATAGGAATAAAATTGAGTAGAAAATCTACTTGATAAAGGGTCCCAAAAAAATTGAATATGGATACTTATTTTTACTAATTTGTGTTCATATGCATATATGATTTGTTTCTATTGAATTTATTACATAATTCATAATCTAATCTGATTTATTGTTGCCTGATTCTATTTTATTCTACAACAAAGGCTAGATTCTTGTTGCTCAAGCATGTGGAGTTTATTATGCATCAAGAATTCTATAAGAGGTATTTACAGAAAGCTTACTTTATGCATTGCAAGGTATGGGAGACATCAGTTTAAGGTTATGGTTCCATGTTGGCCTATACTAGGGCCATGATCCTACTTAGGGGATTAATGTGGTGAAAAAAATGATATATGATTCTGTAGCATATTCATGGAGAGAGTCCATATATTCTCAATATATCCTTCAAAATATTAGGGTAGTAGATACTTATGGAGTCTATTTGAGGGGTGACATGTATTGGCTATTGGAGGCCACTAAGAGACTAATTGTTTTCTGAGATGTCTTTAATGGGAGATTTTGGAGCTTTTCCATTGGATTTTTGACTTATAATTTCTCTAAAATCACACATTAATTCATTGAAATCACAATCTTTATGGGTAACCCCTACACAATTGAGGTGTAGTAGGGGTTTTTAAGGGCGTTGAATCCATATATACATTAAAAAAAACCAGTTTAAATAACAAAAAACAAATTTCACCTTGTTCACTGGAAACTCTAAAATGTAGCATTAAAGACAACTCCATTATTTTTTGGTTAGAGACCAAGAGATGGGAAAGACTTTAGGTTGGAAAACCAAATTTTGGTCATCATCCATTGGGATTGGTGGTTTTCTATGAGAAAGTGTTGATGGGAGGAGAAAAGGATAAAATGCTTTAATTTGGAATCTAATTAAGCTTAACTTGCTTAATCAATCTAGTAATGAGAAATAGGAATGGAAGGCAATTTCTAAATCTACTAAACACATATATGATGAGGTTAAATAAACTTAAATTGTAATGCACAATACATATAGTCCAAATGGTGATGATATAATATGTTTTGAAAATTTTCTTAATCTATCAACAGTGACATTTAGCATCAAGACCATGTCTTAGAGTAGGTCCAATAATGAATTCTTTATCAAATGGATTTATTAGAAAATGGGAATCCATTGATAAATAGGTTTATATATTTTAGCATAATTAGTAGTTCTTAGAGGACTAACTAAAGCACTATAAAGGCCACTTGTAGCAAAGCCTAATTGGGTTAAGAACAATCATTTTTGGGAGCACTTTTTACATTAATCATTTTTCACTTTTGTAATCTTGTAGCTTGTGAACATATTGGACCTAAAGAAAATGATTGAGAAACTTGAAGACATTGGTAGAAGCATACATTTCCTAAGAATTCTTGGAGATTTTTGAAGTAGTGTTTTTGAAGACAGACCCTATGGAACATTGTTAATGAATTTTTTGGAATAATTTTGGAGAAGCCTTTTTGGAAGCATTCTTTAAGACATGGATTGAGCATTATTGAAGCTTTTGTTGAAATAAAAGCATCCTTTGGAGAATATATTGAACATCTTCAAGCCAAGTTGGAGATATTGGAGCAGTATTTTGTAGATACTTGTTGAAGCAAATTTGAAGATCCTTTCAAGAGACATTATTGGAGCACTATTGGAGATATCCTTGAAGCATTATTGGAATTGTGTAAGAGACCTCCTTCTAAACTTCTTGAAGAATATTTTGGAAGCCTTGAAGCACTATTGAAGCCACCTTGAAGGATTGAAGTAATTTGGCAGGGTTCTATCTCTAGAGGATTGGAGTCCTCATTAAAGGTTGAATCTGTTGGACCTACATTGATTTTTGAGGATTAGAGTCCTCATAAGAGGTTGGAGCATGGTCACATTGTATCTTGGAATGATATATTTGATCATTGGAGTTCTCATTTAGGGTTGGAACCTTGACGAAGTTATAATTTTATTGTTCGGGTTGGACTTTAATTGTTTGTAAGAGGATTGGAGTCCTCACTATATGTATTAATAATTGTTTTTTCTTATTCTACATCTTGAATTATGGTTTAAATAGTGATATTAATAGGCATAATATAAAAATTGTAAGGAAATACTTATTCACCCCTCAGTATTTCTAACAACTTCTCCATGGAACTTAAAAGAAAATTTTAAATAAAATTTTATGAAAAGTTTTAGAGATTTTCTTATCTACTTTAGAAAAAGGGAGGCATCTACTTAAAATTCACATATAACATAATTTTTAGAGTAACCATAGATATTGGAGAATTAAAAAAAAACAAAAGAACAAAAGAGAATGGTGGACTCATAATAAAATAAATTTGATACATCAAATAATAATATTTTTTGTTGGCAAAACCATGGATTTTCCTTAGGGTAATTGTATCTCTCTTGGTTAAATTTCTTTGTTTCTTTGGATGCTTCTCCTCATGTAATTCTTAGTCATAAAAGGAACCTTTATGTTTCCTACTTCTTTTCTACCTATATTTTGTTTTCTCTAATCCTATTGCATTCACACTATGTGTGCCTACAAAATGTGATTTCTATACTATTAATAATTATCATTTATTGAATTTTCTATATAAATCCACAAAATATAAGTCTATGAAACTTCACTCCTCATTCCACAATTTTAATATGAAATATATTTATTAAATATCTCATAGATTTATGAAATTTAACTTTTTTATTCATATCAAGGTTTAAAGCTAAATCTTTAACCTTGGAGGCCAATTTACATTTCAAATATATACAATCATTTATTATATGATGCTAATTTTCTAATTAATCCATGTGATAAAGATTGCAATGCATATTGAATCTAGGTTTGTAAACTCATGTACCTAAATGTCATGAATGTAGTTGGACCTACCCCACAACTTGATGTTCACACTAAATGTCACCATTGTTAGGTTAAGAAAATTTTCAAAACATACAATATCATCACACTTAGGACATTAAGCTTTTTGTATTGCAATTTCAGTGTCTTGAAGTAGGATTTTAAGCTTTGTGTATTGCAATTTCAGTGTCTTGAAGCTCATCAAATATTTTTTCAGTCTATCTATAAATCATTTTCCATTCCCCTTGCTCATAATTAGATTCCAAATGACAATTACTATGTCATTTTCTCCCACCATTAACACTTGCTCCATGTAGACCACCAATCTAAATGGATCATCACAGTATATTTTTCCAACTTCAAGGATTTCTCATCTCTTGTTCTCTAGCAAGAAAACTATTAGGCTTTGAGTGGCCTCCAATAGCCAATATATGAAGCCCTTATGCCCTTATGCTAGACTCCATGAGTATCAACTACTCTGATATTATGAAAGAGATATTGAGAATATATTGGCTCTCTCCATAAATCTATTACATAATCATATATCATTGTTTTCACAAAAATAAATCCTTCCTCACAATCAATGTCCTTTCTAGTATCAACCAACATGATAATCGAAGCCTTAAAATGATGTCTGCCATACCTTGCAACACATTTCAGTTTGCAAGTCCATCTTCCATCTATGAAAGGAAGCATTTTGTAAATACTCCTTCTAGGATTCTTGATGCATAATAGGTTCACCATGCATGAACAAAAGGAAATTTATGGTCTATATTGTAGAATAAAATAGAATCAAATAACAGGAAAGGAAATGTTATTAGATCTTGTAATAAATTCAAAAGCAACAAATCACCAATAATATGCGTATGTACACAAATCAACAAAAATAAGCTTGCATATAAACATAGTGATTGAGAAAATAAATAGAAATATAATTCATGAAAATATTACTCCCTTCCATAGCAAGTCTGGGTTATATTACATTAGGTAAGGATTTATGGAAGTTTGAGTTATATTACATTAGGTAAGGATCTCTATTGCATGTGTGTTTTCCTGTGATTTTTGGTTATTAAATGTAAAAAAACTGAAAGTAAAAAAAAATTAACATAGATAACACTATTTGAAAAAGTGTTTTATTTATTTATTTATAGAAAGTAGGTGGAAGAAATAAACTTATGCAGATGGATCTTATACTGTAAAGAGGTTTTTTTTGTTTAATTTTCTGGTCGATTTTATTCAACCTCAATCAAAATAGGGTAAAATTAAGATTATTGCTATTGAAAAATTCGAGCTCTAGCCTTCCTTGACTGAATTTCTGGGCATTGTAATGTGACAATGAGAATGAATTTCCTTGACGCTAAAACGAATTATAATGTGACAATGAGACTCAAAATGCAGACAAGTTCTGGGAATATATGGGAAAGGAATTTCAGATATTATAGATAGAGATAACCGGCAAAGGAAGAATCGAGCACAAGCATATTCAAAGAAAAAGCTTTTGGAAGCAAGACCCAGAAGCATTGCTGATTAATTCTAAATTGTTATACAATATTGAGACAAGGCCTCGCTCAAAGTGACTCCTGATTCGTGGAAATCATGTATGGAATAAGAATGATAATCAACAGTGGTATGTCAATGTCTTATTACAAACCGTGAGTAGCTGATTTTACCATCAAAATTGTAAAATTATAGTTTCGAATTATTGAGTTTATAAAAGTGTTTCGTTTCTAATGTTTTGTGAGAGGTTGAAATTCATTGTGAATTCATAACTATATTTTTCCAACTTAAACTCATTTTTTTAATAAAAATATCATTAAACTTATTTTTTTAATAAAAAATATAATTAAAATGACAAAATATTTTTATCAAAATTCTATATATTCCTCACAATATCACTACTTACTATATGAATTATGAATATAAACATTTAATAAATATAAACAAATGTCCATTAATTTTATATTTCTTATATACTCAAAATTTATAATCAAAATAATCATTTTAATTTAACTTATTTTTATATCAATGAAAAATGGAGTTATCTAAGGAAGGGGAATAACCACTGAAAAAAGAAATTAAGAAATCCTGCAATAGAAATGTTTGAATCATTTCTTTGATAATGGAAATGAATTAACCACCATAAAAAATCTCTAGCCCACCTTCAATATTCCCAATAAAAACAACCATACAAATTGTATAATCAAAATAAAAATACCTACATAAAATAGGAAAACTAGGATAATTGACCAACTATAATTTTTATATAAATAACTTAAATACAATATACTTATTTTTTAATTCTTTAATTGTTGTAGATTTATGTGCTCCCTTGAGATACTTCTTGATATAAGTTTAAATTTCCTTTACTCCCATTAAGATTAAAAAAATTAAATTAAATGGAAAACTTATATATAATATAATTTCTATTATAAAATTGAATGAAAACAAAATATTGACCAACCTACTCAAATTAAAATCCTCTCACAATTAAAAAAAGATATATTACTAAATAAAAAAGATAATAATTATTTTCACATAATTAATAAATAATTAAATCCATAAATGGTTAAATAATAAATTTATAAATTGTAATGTATTAGAATATTTGTCATGCATTAAGATAAGTAAAAAAATATAATTTTCTCTTTAATGTTTTTAATTTATGAGTGATTGTATATTAAGTGGTTTTAAGAAATAAAATGGATATGACATAATAGTATAAAAGCATAATACTAATTTTATGATTGTTTGTGGGCATGAGGATTACTAAATTTTGGAAATATAGCTAATTATGGGAGTTGTTTATAGAAACCTAAAATTTAATAGGAAACCTATTTTTTATGGTGGAAATGGATTTCGCACCCTAAAATACCATTGGGGTATCCAAGTGATCTACCTACAGACAGATAGAGGCATGAAAACGGAATAACAAGGTAGCTTTCGAAAAATTACCACATTCTTTATTATGAAGAAGAGATGAGAATTTTATAAACAATGCAATCATTCTCCTTATTTTTCATTTGTAATTACAAAATATATTTTCATAAAATCAAATGCATGATTAGATAAAGCAAATACAATGAGATGTTTCCTTCTTTCCTAGATTTTTAAATGTTTCCCTCTTTTCTACTATGAGATGTTTCCAAGGAAAGAGTGCACTTTTTCTTAGTTTCCCAAGTCCTCCCTGTTCAGAGCATGAAGCCTCCGGAATTCCTCCACCAAATGAGGAAAAATGCATTGCAATGTTAGAATGTAGTCATTCAGATAGCTACAACACAAAGTATTTTTAGGAAGAAAACCACTACAAGCTTCAACCACTGACATATCTTCAAATGACACACCACATACTTTGTTAACCTTGAACTGGTCAAAATTCAAAATGCATTATTGGCCTCATCAAATTTAATTTGTGTTGCAAGCCACACAAATACTACCCCTTTGTAATCATCCATAATGACTTGTTCTGTAGTTGATTCTAAGGCAACATAGTGGGTGTGCAACTTCTCAGTGCAAACCAATGTGCATGTGCACTGAACTATACTGGAAATTTGTGCAGGTTGCCTCTATGTTTTGCATAGAAAACCATGCAGGGAAGAGAAAATTTAGAAGAAATAAATTTAATGCTTTCTAACTCAGATAATCTAGGATTTCATATACCCAACCACACTTAGAAAATTTAAACTAGGAAAGCTAGAATGTCAAACCAAATAGAACAAAAGAAAACTAAGCTTGTCTTCCCGAGTGGATTCACCAATTTTTTTTATGGATTAATCCCTCTTGCAGACAACATTGATTTCCCTAGTAGCCCAGACAAAAAAGCATTTGAATGCCCCTTTCTCTAAACTATTTTCATTTTAGATTATTATAACTTAGAAATGAGGAGGTTATGCTCCTACCTTTCAATCGAGACGTTTGATGTAGCATTTTACCTTTCACTCCAAAGCAATTCTTCAATGCTAAGATGAACCTAAAATCAAAAGAAATGCAAAGGATCAAAGCACCTGCATTATATAATAATCATAAATACCAGTTCAACTTAGTGTTTAAGAAATCTAAGTATTGACGTCATTTAAATGAATTTAGAAACAAGAAAAAGAGAAAAAGAGATCCATAAGTATTATCAGAAATAAAAAAGAGATAACTTACAACATGAGCCTTGATATTGTACAGATTCCTCCCATGTGTCTGCGCAATCATTTTCTTTGGTTTGACAATCCTGTCTCGCTAGAATTACTAGCATGAAGTCTTGTGCATAAAGGTGTGATCTTCAATGTACAACCAAAACTTTCTAATTCGAAATCTACTATGAACTCACCACTACAAGTACCTACTCAAATAAGTATCTACATGTACCCTCAAACCTAAAACTTCAGCTCAATTTATAGAGTGGTTAAGGAAGTTTCAGATCCATGAAGAAAGGGATGAGATCCTCCTATTATCACCAAATTGAGTCCCATTGGGCTGCTGCAATGGTAAACTTGGAGTAACTATTTCAAACCAGCTTTTGACTAAAGATTAGCCTCATCAGTATGAGAGGGATCTCTCAACCTATGAAATGGTTTGTAATGAAAACTCTATTATATGGCTAACTCTATGATAATGACTTGATTGTATATGATTGTAGGTGGAAAATGTAGAAGGTTTACTAACATTGGGCGTATGGAGTGAGTGCTAGGGAACTCAATAACAATGGCTCTCCTTATGAAAGTTGAGGCATGTATATATTTAAATGAAATGACAACACACATAAAATTTACTCAATAGATAAATGTTCAAAGGAAATGAGAGCATGAGAAACATGAATTATGAGTAATGCACATTAAGATATTGAAAGTAGGATATTGAGGAAGATATACAATAGTTTAATGCTTAAAGGAAGTCAGAGCATGAGAAGCATGAATTATGAGTATTCAAACATTAATATATTGAAATAAAGTAGCAAGATACATAAGAAAAGCTTCATAAAAACATCAAATGAATCTCAGGTGGAAGAGAAATCCCACAGCGATTGTCTATTACTGATCGGAATAATTTACAATAGTAAGTGTCACAAGTAACATCTTGCAACCATTTCTAACTCTAAAACTATCTAATTTATAGAGTGAGGACTCATACAAATGTTTTTCCACCTTTCTAGCTTCGAATTCCCACCTCAAAGACATATTTCAAAAATGATTCCATTACTTGGAGACTTCCTAGGGATATATCTGTTTTGCAGAGTTTGAATACAAAAAGGACTCTTCTTTCATTAATAGTTCAAAAAATCAATTTGATAACCCTTATCAACTTCAACCAACTAATTTTATGAGTGTACTAGAGTGCTAATGTGTCATTATGCCACGTGGATGTTGAGCTGGATCTCCTCTAAGTCGAATTTTACAATTTTTTCACAAATCTATTCAGTGAAAATTCTAAAAAATAGGCTTCCACGATGAGTATATAATTTCCAAACCTTGATGGATTTGCAAAAAATGAGAGAGGTTTTTATAGACGGCCTTGTGCTGAAGAAAAAAATCTTTCATATTTCCAAAATACATTTTCATTTGGTCTAAAATCAAGCTTTAAGTTGACTACTAAAACAATCATGTACAAAAAATTTTGTAGCGTAGTTTAGTAGCAACTTTTCGTAGCGCCTCTGTTTTCAACACTTTTTCCAATCAACTTGAATTTCTGCTACCATGATCCTTTAAAAAATGTTAGGAGAGCTTCATGAAACATTTATTCCTACTTTTAAGGAGCTGCTGCCATCACACATGATAATGCCTCCATGATGAACTCACGAGTTGGATAACTTTGTCGAAGACCAAAATTGGAAAAGAAAAATTCCTCTGACTATATTTGACCTTTACATGTGGCTATATAACCTTTTAAAACACTTTCACAATAACAAAATACAACCCAAATCTCCTTTCTGCAAAAACAGAGTGTCATTAGGCAGTTTCGTCGAGAGTTTTAGTAGCATGGGAAAAATGGCTTTTCCATCAATCTTCTTTACTTCTTTGTTGTTCCAACACCTTCATTATGTCATGATACCTTGAAAACATCGATCTCCCCCCATAAAACATCCCAAAACTGGATTTTAAAGCAAAAAATCACCTACAAGAATTTTTGTAGCGTTTTTCTAGCTTCAAGCCTGAAGCACGCTACAAAATTTCCTAAAAAATGCAGAATTTGGGTTTAGAAATGAACTCATATTTCCGAGTCCTTGATATATTTTTCAAAACTGGAGGAGGTTTTTGTATATCAATAAGTTTTTAAGAAAAAAACTCTCTTGTTTTTTCAGATACCATCTTCAGCTATCAAGAATCTGCATTTCAAAAGCATGTATAAAGCAGGAAAATTCTATTTTCTGAAAAATAGGTCCGAAAGATATCCCTGTATCTCGTAATTCGTAGCACTTTTGAGAAAAGTAAAAGAGGTTAATGTTATTTGATATGTTATTGACAATAACCTCTCTCAGTTTCTTAAAATACTTCTCTGTTTGCCTAGAAATTTCCCTTGAAGTTGACTACTCAAAAGTCAAAAAATAGAGAAATCCTCATATTCGCCACAAAACTATTAGGTGTTTTCATAGCATTTTCTGTTGTTTTCCTATGTAAGACGGTACGAAAATTTTAAAAATTGGTAGATTCATCCTTTTGAGTTTGAATTCATGGGGAATGACAACTGACATGGTATGGGATTGATTTGACATGAAATGGCATAGATGAAGGTGATGTCAAAACGTAGTATGGGCTTAAAAATGCAAATTTTTTCCTATACCACCATGAAATGGCTTAGGAGACCTTATCCATTTGGTGAGTGACCTATATGACCCTATCAAGAAATGTTTAACAATTTAATGGGTGATAACACCTCAAATGAATGGACCTTTAGCCAAGGGATAAGCTCCATGACTAGAGGGATATATCTCGAACTCGCGTGACTCTAGAGGCTTCAAGTTGGGAGAATATTCGACCAAATAGGCTTATAGAAGTAACATTTTTGTGTTTACTTCCTCTTTATGGGGGTGCGCAGTTTTTGGTGGCGAATAGAGCGGCGATCACCATGGCTAATGGAAGAAGTATCATCGCATGTGCACGTAATGGTCACAAAAAGCGCATAGGTAATATTTTAAAGGTTTTAAACAGATTTTCTCGAGTTTCCAAGACTTGGTTCAGGAACATGAGTATTTTTTACCTCTAAGGGAGCATAATATGGATGATGATAGACCCATAATGATAGTCAAATGTCATGGTGACAAAATGACGTCTAACACTTTGATCATAGACTTCGAAGTGGTTAGACATGTTCCTACAGTGCATGAATTTTCACCTGAATAATTGGAGAAGCTACCTCAAGATTTGATTCTTGACAAGAAGACTAGGACTTCATGACGACGAGGCATGGAGTATCTTTGTATTGGTTTTAAGGAAGTAAGGCTCATTGGATTGAAAAAGAGAAAGTGAGAGAGGAATTCCCTCACTTGGAAATTAACTAATAAATTTTTTGGTGGCCCAAAATCTCATTAGTGGGTTGGAATGACTAAGGTGGCTCGAGAAATGCTCAGAATTCATAAGTGACTTTGGAAGAGCTTAAAAATAAAATTAATTGGATTGAAGTGGAACGAGGGTTGGATTGAATATCTTGTTGCAAGATTTCAAATGACACAAATGACACCTCAATCCAAGTTCGTATATCAAAGTTATGGAAAGTCAAAATTTGGAAAACTAGGTCTAGTGGTAGCCATTGAGGAGGCAACAATTTAGAACTTATCCGTGCAAGGATTCTGGCCACAGGAATGAGAGAATTTGTCACCTATTTAATTTTACGGTTGACCCCAAATTTGGCTGATGCATTTTTTAACCACTTTTATATATATATATATATATATATATATATATATATATATATATATATATATATATATATATATATATATATATATATATATATATATATATATATATATGTATATATATATATAATACACATATATATATATATATATATATATATATATATATATATATATAGGTGGGAGACCACCAACCATATATGATACATATTAAAAAAACAAAGGGTGACGGTCACAGGTAACCTAGAACTCACCCAACGGTGTGCTAACTACTATGAGGATCCAACAGGATTTGAACCCGCTTGACCTGGTGGGCTGACTCCATCCATTGAAGCATCACCCATCAATGTGTGGGGCCTTTCCCCAAAGGCCCCTTTGTGAGGGTGGTGTAATCCTTCCCATGTCATCAAGGCACTACAGACACCCACCTCCAAAGGTCTACTATAAAGCAAGGGCTGGGAAGTTTCTTCCCTAGCTCTCATCCACCCAAGTATCAGATTGAATTCGAGTCCTCAAGTAATAATGCACATCATCAATCTCCTTGTGAGTACATCCAATATTTCCAAGCTTCTCCCTTGTCAATTGAAAATAATATATGCTTATAGCATATCTTCAATATTCCACAATTCCAACTGGGTCTCTACCTACATAATCCTTTCCTTGTCCTACATTAGGAGAAGAAATTAGGCCTCCCCTCTCCACAACATCATCCTCGTGGAGATATCTAGTAGAAATCTCAACTGCATGTCTAAGAAGCAAAGTCAACCTTCCACCTCCATCCTTCTTTTCTTTCATGGCTCTTGCAACAAGGTGAGTCATGCACTTCTCCTTTTTTTTTGTGTCATATATCCAAATTCCACTTATTCCACATAATCACGTCTCACATCAAGTTCCTTTTCATATAAAATAAATATATTTAGTTTTAAAAATTTTAACTAATTTTTTATTAACTAAAATATCATGATACATTAAATTAATAGTATGAAACATAAATTAATACTATTTATTTTGAAGTTGTATCTAAAATTTTCCGGCAAGCTCCATGGAGAAGTGGGCATACTCACTTGTAATATTGCAAACAATATGTCCTCCTATATTTCTCATTAATTTTTCCAAAAGGATGATCATGTGTTAATTTCCTATATAAAACTATGAAACTTTATCACTAAGTCAATAAATTAAAAAAGAATTTATTCAAGAATTTATTGAGTGAATGACCCATATAAATCTACTAAATTTGATCACCCCCGAGAACTATAATAAGAAACTTATTTATTGACTTTATTTATTTATTGAATTTATTGATTTATTGAGGTCTAAAGTTAAATCTTATAAGAATTCATCGTATAAGAACACATTACAAATTGAATATGAGGTTGTAAACTCACCGACCTAAATTCTAAGAACTTAATTGAACCTATCCCATGACTTCCAATATTCTTCATAGTCCTAGGATTCTCCCACTCAATTTTTAAGAGCCTAATCAATTATTAGCTCTCTAAATTGGGTTATTACATTCATCTATCAAATAATTTAATAAATTGTCCCTACTAGCATTTTTATTGCTCTTTGTACATTATGATTTTAGTTTTTTTAAAGTTACTATAAGAACACATTTCAAAAATTAAAAAAAAAAAATTAGCAATCTTATATAAGAAATTTCTTATATAAAATGCTCTAAAAGGATGATCATGTGTTAATTTCCTATATAAAACTATGAAACTTTATCACTAAGTCCATAAATTAAAAAAAAATTTATTCAAGAATTTATTGAGTGAATGACCCATATAAATCTACTAAATTTGATCACCCCCTAGAACTATAATAATAAATTTATTTATTTATTGAGGTCTAAAGTTAAATCTTATAAGAATGCATCCTATAAGAATACATTTCAAATTGAATATGAAGTTGTAAAATCATTTACCTAAATGCCAAGAACATAATTGAACCTATCCCATGACTTCCAATATTCTTCATAGTTCTAGGATTCTCCGACTCAATTTTTAAGAGCCTATTTAATTATTAGCCCTCTAAATTGGGTTATGACATTCATCTATCAAATGATTTAATAAGTTGTTCCCACTAGCATTTTTATTGCTCTTTGTACATTATGATTTTAGGTTTTTTTTTTTGTTACTTTGTCTTTTGTTATCTATGAGTTAATTGTTTTCTAAGTTCCTTCACAAATTTTCTATATTTCTATTTATATTTCTTTGCAATATATTTAATGTATACACTTTAAAATTTAAGTTATTATAAGATGTGTTAGCTTAAATGTATTTTTATTTATATTTCTTTGCAATATATCAAATGTATGCAATTTAAAATTTAAATTATTATAAGATGTGTTAGCTTAAATTTTTAATGATTTTACCACATCTAAGAAAATAAAAGTTGTTTGGTAAATACTTGAATAGACCTACTATTTGTAATGTAAAAGGGTTCCACTCACATTTAAAATAAGAATCATGGCTATCCTTCCATTTCCTCTTCACAAGCTAAATAAATAAACATAATTCTACTTAATTCCATAATTTAATAAAAAATTCCATTTATAATATATTCAAATACACAATAAAAAATAATTATTTAAATAAATATTTAAATTTATAAAAAATAAATTAAATTTAAAACCATATACATTCCTATTTAAAATTTATATAAAAATAACTCATGGAGAAATATACATATTTATTTACAATTTATACAAAAATAACTCATGAAAAAGTATACCTATTCATTTGTAAGATTTTATATAATATGTTTTTCTACATTTTTTTCATAATTTTACCACTATGTGATTACACATCTCAAATACACCATTATTTATCCAATATTTTGTAGAAATTTACCTATAAAACTTCACAAAGATTTAATGAAAAAATTGTCATATAAATTTATGAATATTGATTATTTTAATAAAAAAATTATTTATTGAATATCACATAAACTTTATATTCCTGCTTTTCAGGTATCAAGATAAATTTTAATTTTATTGAAGCTTTAACATTTAAAATATTAAGTGTTAATTTTCTAAAAAACAATTTCATAACAAAAATTGCATTACAAAATTCTAAAGAAACAATCTCATAAAAAAGAGCATTACAAAATGTATCTGGAGTTGTAAACACATATACCTAAATGACATGAATGTCATTAGACCTACCCCAGGAGCTAGTGTTCACATTAAATGTCACCGTGGTCTTGTTGAGCAAATTTTCAAAACACACAATATCACCACCGCTGGGGATACATGCACTATGTATTGCCATTTCACCGTATTGAATCTGGTTGAATATTTCCTCAGTAGATCTAGAAATCTCCATCCATTCACCTTTCTTTTTATGAGATTGATCAAGCGAGTTTTGATTGGTTAACTTCCAAATAATTATCACTTTGTCCTTTTCTCCAGCCATTAACACTTGTTCCTTGCAAACCGCCAAGCCCAATGGATGAGCACATTGTGGTTTCTGCATTTCAAGTATTTCCCATATTTCGTTCCTAACCCAGAAAACGATTAGATTCTGAGTAGCCTCTAATAGCCAATACATGGCACCTCTGTAATAGATTCCATGAGTATCAACTACTCTAATATTTTGAAGGGGATGTAAACAACAATTTATCAACTCTCTCCATGAATCTTTTGCAGAATCATATATCACTGTTTTCACAAAACTAACTCGCTCACGATCACGATCACGATCACGATCCTCCTCATGCTCACTGTGAGTATCAAGTGGCATCCCAACGAAAAACTTAAAATTATCTCTTCCGTACCTTGCCATGCATTTCAGTTTGGAGCTCCATCTTCCATTAATGAAAGGAAGTGTTTCTTAATGCATAATACACTCACCATACATGAGCAGCAAGCATCCAACCTGTGTTGTAAAATAAAATAGAACCAAATAACAACGAACAAAATAGAACCAAATAACAACGAACAAAATTAGATTATGTACTAAACTTCAAAAATAACTAATCACTAGTAAACATAAATATGGATATGAACAAGTATAATTCATGAAAATGTTCCTCTCCTTTGCAGCAAGTTCAAGTATTCAGTCTTGTACAATTTTAGATTAAATTATGTAAGGGAGCAAAAGCAATAAACAGGACTAGATGATGTTTTAGAGATATGTTACATTTGTGGTTTTCTGTTATTTTTGGTTGGTACATGTATAGAAAATAAAAATTATTTAACATGAATAACTGATAACACATTTAAAAAAAGTGGTTTCTATAAAGAGGGTAAGTGGGAGATCTGAGTTGCAATATAGTCTAAAGAAACTAGTTTCTGGCTTTTTTTAGCCTGATTTTCTGCTCAATTTTTTTCTAATAACATTAAAAATTTGTAAAATTGTAGTTTTGAATTGTTGAGTTTGTAAAATTGTCTTTCCTAGAAGTTGAAATTCAGAATGAGATATTCAAAAACATACTTTTCCAACTTAAACTCATTTTTTCAATCAAAATTATCATTGAAATGATGAAATATTCTCATCAAAATTCTATATAATCCTCAAATATGACCACTTACTATATAAATTACAAATACAAATATTCAGTAAATATAAATAAATGTACATTAATTTATATTTATTATATACTCAAAATTTATAATCAAAATATAAATACTCATACAAAATAATAATTTTAATTTAACCTTACTTTATATCACTGAAAATTATATTCAAAATAAAGGCATAATTAAAAAAAATTATCATTTCATTATTTAATTAGTGTAGATTTATTATTAAATTTTAATAATTATTAAAATATATATACCTAATGGAAAAATAATATATAATATAATAAATTTTTTAATTGTAAACTTGAATGAAAACAAATTATTGACCAAACAACTAGAATTAAAATTCTATAATATAATATATTTACTTATTTCATTAATTCTGTGGACAATTATTTTTAATGGATATTATAGTGTGGGCAACCAATGACATCTTGTAGAATCCTATTGACATATAATTTAAGAAAAACCATTCACTCTCTAAAGACTCTTATTGGCATAATGAGTATAATCTATTAAAATGATGACTCCATGTGAAAACCTTTTATATTCACTTATTAATACAATTTTTTTAATTTTTAATAATATATTGGAATAAACACTATTTATAATTATCCTATGGTATATTGGGAAAGGCTATTAGTATACATGCTTTCATTGACATAAAGAAAAGTCATGGTATGACTAAGCAAAGATTATTTCCAAATAGCTTTATTATTATGAGATCCTTAATTGAAATTTTCTTTCATTAAGTTAAAGAAGATATTTTTTTATAAATTTCACTTATTTTCAAATATCTTTATTAATATTGGTTTTTAAACTAATTTTTATATTAATATAAATTAAATATATTTAATTTTGAAAATTCAATTTATTAACCAAAAATGTATTATTGTATGAAGTTGATCTAAAAGTGTAAGTACTTGTGTAAGAGCCTATTTTAAAGGAAGTAAGGAAACAAGCTAACGACTCAAGATCCAAAAACATCTTGCAAGAGTGAAACCTTGCCCCCTAACCAATCACAAAAGGTAATTTTGTTAGGGTGGTTTTGCTCCAATAGCAATGATGAGTAAATCTACATTGGCAAATAACAATAAGTGATGACATCATTGGTTTGACAACTAAGTTATGCTAGGTTTTCCTAAAAAATCACTAAATATCCAAGGTCATAATAAATTATTTTAATTTAATCCTATTACTATAAATATTATAAAAATAGATTTCCAATTTTTCTTTTATAGTTAAATTTGATAGTGAAGAAGACTTGAGAAAGTATTAAATGATGGGCTTTAATTTGGGGAAGAGTTAGGCTCTTCATCACCCCATGGTTTCCATGCATTGATGCCATAAAAATGGTGGTTCCAACAACATCACCCCATGATTTCCATACTTTGATGCTACAAAAATGGTTGTTCCAACAATGTTGGTTTGGGTAAGGCTTCTAAATCACCCCCTTCCTTTGTAGCAAGAGAAGGTTCTAAACTAAATAAAAAATAACTTGGAAAAAATAAAAAAATACCGATCTTGAAATACTTTGGATAGAATTTGTGTAGAATAGATCTCAACAAAGGCTTACCTAATCACATCAAATGAACGTAAAAATGTTTCAAAGGATGGTATTAGATTATGAAAGTAGTATGAAAATACTATTTTCAATACCAAACAAGAGATTTGTGAAACACATCTACAGAGGCAAAAATGATCCCAAGAAAGAAAAAGGAGATGACACACAAATCAAAAAGATGGTAGACCTCTCATAGCCACCACTTCCATACTTTGATGCTACAAAAATGGTTGTTTCAACAATGTTGGTTTGGGTAGAGCTTCTAAATCACCCCCTTACTTTCTAGCACCATAAGGTTCTAAGCTAAATAACAAATAACTTTGGAAAATGAAAAAATACTGATCTTGAAATAACAAAGAAAGAGATCTTGAAATAACAAAGAAAGAGCTATTTACTTTGGATAAAATTTGCGTAGAAATAGATCTCAACAAAGGCTTATCTAATCACATCAAATAAAACATAAAAATCTCTCAAAAGACCTTATTAAATTATGAAAATACCACTTTCAAATACCAGACAAAAAATTTGTAAAATACATCTACACAGGAAAAAATCATTCCCAAAACAAATGAATAACACAGAAATAAAAAAAAGATTGTAGACCTCTCATAGCCAACACTCACCAAGAAAAATAAATCATAAAAGATACTCCCATCCAAAACAAGAAAAAGAAAAACACACACCCAAAACTGAATCATCATATTCCATGAGTAAAATAACATCTAAATACAAGAGAACAATGCACCACATCAATAGAAAAATAACACTATCAAAAAAATAAAAAGAATATAAAAATAGTTTATATTTCAAAACGCTGAGACTCAAATAAAAAAATCTATTCTAAAACTTTGGGAAGCCTAGGAAATTCATATTAGTTCCAATTGCTCCAAACTCAAAACAATTGTGGAAAGGGCACAAAAAGAAAAGCAAGTAAAAACAGTCAAACAACTACTTAACTTTTAATGTATATATGTATTATTTTTCTCAGTTTTTCATAATGTATATATGTATTATTTTTCTTAGTTTTTCACTTAGGTTATAAACCCCTGCCCCTATGAATAAAAAGCTGCTTCCGTCACTTCTTGTAACCGTCTGGATTTGGGCAGTTCTCTTAAATACACATTGAATTTTATATATGCAAAACTAATAATCTAAATGATAATAGATGAATAAAAAAATATTAACTTGAAAAATACCAGATAAACCCTAAACATGAAAATTCGGGTGCCCTATCTTGCAGAAATGTACGTACAAAGCCACCATTGAACCACCTGTGCCAAATCCCGCATTCAATACACGGGGAAAAAAATCCCTCGTGGCAGGGAACGGGTGTCTCTGCATTTCCTCTCAACTCGAATTTTCTGATATTGTAGCATCGATAGTAGCAAGAGCCGAGCTTGGAGCCCAACCCCCACGATACCCGACCACTGCATCTGTTCCTGTAATGCGCTAAGCGGTTCCTCCACCCTAACTTCACCGGAACAATCATTTCTCCGCATTCCACAACGTGCTCTTCGATATACCCACCAAGGAACTTGCTCTCGTCAAGAAACTCTTTCAGTGCTTTGCATCTCCTCCGGATCTGGGGATATTGCTGCACAGGCACTCTTAGAAATATCTTCTCCAATATATCGGGCACGATGTTGATTAAAACACAATGATCTAAAGACAATGGATTGCTAATAGTAGATTTTGCAGACTTTGCAGTAGTGGAAGTCAACTCGTCATAGTCCTCCATAGCATATCCCTGCAACACTTTTCAGGGATGGCCTGCCTTAATGACGAGTCTTTTCCCTGATCTGTGCTAATTGGTCTGCCAATATCTGTGCTAATTGGTCTGCCAATATATCAATAGCAATGCTGCTTTAAATCATAAAATTTACTTAGTTTCTATTTTTAATTATTCATTTCTCGGTCTTTAAATAGACTACATTTTACATAAATACCATGGGTCAATACCATTGTTTATCAATACCATGAGTCAATACCATGGTTTATTTTTTTTTTAATAAAATTAAAATATTTATATTAAATTACATTAATTTTTTATTTTATTTTATTTTATTTATATTTCTATGTAATTTGACTTAGTCAAAATATTAAAAATTTTAGTGCAACCTGTGCTTTCTAGCACAATTATCAATAATTACCAGCCTAGATCCATCTTAACTATGGATCTATTAAGCGTCGAGAGGGATCAAATCTCTCCAGGTGCAAACCTCTTTTTTTGAGTGCAAAACTTGAGGAAAGGTTTGCTCCTCGAGAGATTTGATCCCTCTGTGCGATTAATTGATCCAGAGTTAAGATGGATCTAGGCTGGTTTCAGTCATGTGCAGCCAAGGAAAATCTATCAAACATTTGATTAATTTTATCAATAATATGTAAAAACAGATAATATAAATATAATAATTTTATATATGCTAAATATGTCTCATATTTTTCTGGTCATTTTAATTTTAAAATTTTATTAGTTACCTAATGCCCTCATATTAAAAAAATTTAATATGTATTAGATTATATATTATGATTGAAAATGCAATGTTAGAATATACCATTCATATCTTTAACTCGAGATATTGCAGTAAACATCATACCCTGTCTCTCTTTCTTCCCAATATTAATAGTAGCTTTCTCCAAAGTCAATCCTTGTGATTTATGGATTGTTAAGCCCCAAGCAGGTTTCAAAGGAAGTTGTTTTCTACTACCTCCTTCAATAGGTGTAACAGGAACTGATTGAGGGGATGAATCATCCCATGGTACTCCCATATAATTATCAAATCTTACTAAAACATATGTGGGTGGTTTTGGGGTGATTTTCCAGGTTTATACACAATTTTTTCTACAATTCCAAGAGCATCATTTACAAGCCTTGCATAAGTCCATATGTTTGATGTAAGCATCACTCGAGCTCCAACTGCAATGATTAATTCAAGTTCCATTTCATCCTCATCTATTTGCATGGAATTTCCTTTTAATTTTGTAGCAACACTGGCTGCAATGGGACAATTTAGCCTTTTTAAACAAAGCTTATTATGATGTTCTACATCATCATGTGTTGCAAACAAATGTATTTCCTTATCAAAGGACTCATTTGTGGAAGGATCCAAGCATGTATTTGTACGAGTCATAAGTGCTTTCCAGTCTTCCATAGTTGGTTTTGAATCCCTTACCTTCATTAACAAACGACGAAAATATATTTGTTGATTTCTTTTTCCATCTTATCGAAACACGGTATCAAGGGTCATAATTGTTGTGAATGAGTTCCATAATTCTTTTGCAATACCTTCACATGCATATATAGGTTTATCTAGAATAGGAGGCAATTGTCTCAAATCACCGACCAATATAATCGATCTCCCCCCAAAAATAAGCTTCCCATTTTCTGGGAAAGCTTGTCGAAGTGTCTTATCAATGTTTTGCAATAAATTTCTTCCAATGAAACTCAATTCATTTATCAAAATATACTTCACATGCTTCAAATATTGTTGTAGGGTCATTAAACTTGATCCTTTCAAAGGTGACATGTCTTTGATTGGAATTTGAAGTACATAATGCATTCTTCTTGCAGATATGTTGAAAACTGCAACCCCTGTAGGAGCTAAAAGAAGTAATGGACTCTTCTCTGGAAATGACTCAGCTTCAAGGGCATTCTTAATAGCTCTGATCAAATAAGAATTTCATGTACCTGCAGTGCCTTGGATTATCATAAGTAGTTGATCAACCCCTAATCTATTATGTTCAAGGACAGTATCAAATGCTATTCTTTTCTTAACCCCCAAACTTTCAATGGAATAAGACTTTGCATGTTGGTTAGCACAGATTAAATTCAACTTTCTCTTTTCCGATATGAAATGAATAACACGATTGGAAGTCACTTCATCAACAAAATGTGTGTTCCAATTATGTGCACTATCAAGATCTATGCATCCCAGCATCTCAAATTCATTATAATTTATATATTTCTTCTCATACAATCCACAAATTATCTCCCACTTATTCTCCCTAGAATTTGCAGGTGGTTTCTGAACTTCTTCTCCCTCAGATTCTACTTGATCAACGGGTGGTAATGGATTGCGATCAATATCCCATGGATTACATTGAAAATTTTCCCAATTATTGACTATCTCATCATCTCCTCCACCTATATCTCTATGGAAATCACGAAAGGCCTTGTACAATACTAACTCAGACCAACAAAATTCTACAAACTTGTCATCTCCTATATCAGGAATTGATTTAAATCGAGGAAGCACACGTACAATAGCTCCATTCTTCCATTCTAACAATTTCTCCCCACGTCCACGTTTATCGTATGACCATGATTTTGCAACATCTATCAACGCAAGGTGCTCAATATGGACAGGTCGCTTGGTATATGCATCAGTAAGGGAATTATCATTATCGACATCATATGTTTCAATCTGTACTTGTTTGAAAACTTTCCTACAACATTCAAAACCACAAATCTACTACTACATTCAGAAAGAGGGAGTTCTAGAAGCATATGACATGTCTCTTGTGCACATATATCCCTGTCAATAATAGTTTCACACAACAAACTCTTGTATGCACATGTTGCTGGTTCATTTGGATTTTGAATAAAAGAAACACGCATCAACATATTATGGAATGTTTCTGATCCCTTTTCAGATTTTGCTGCATATTTTGCTATGTAATCAATATTAATATTTTTTCATTCATCCATTATCATTTATACATATATACATAAAAAGTTAAGTAGTTGTTTGACTGTTTTTACTTGCTTTTCTTTTTTTGCCCTTTCCGCCATTGTTTTGAGTTTGGAGCAATTGGAACTAATGTGAATTTGCTAGGCTTCCCAATGTTTTAGAATAGATCTTTTTATTTGAGTCTCAGCTTTTTGAAATATAAACTATTTTTATATTCCTTTTATTTTTTTGATAGTGTTATTTTTCTATTGATGCAGTGCATTGTTCTCTTGTATTTAGATGTTATTTTACTCATGGAATATGATGATTCAGTTTTGGGTGTGTGTTTTTCTTTTTCTTGTTTTGGATGGGAGTATCTTTTATGACGATTTTCTTATGAGTGCTGGCTATGAGAGGTTCATAACCTTTTTTTTTTATTTAAAGTTATCTTCATTTGTTTTGGGGATCATTTTTGCCTGCAGTAGATGTATTTTTACAAATTTTTGTTTATTTGAAAGTAGTATTTTCATAATTAATAAGGTCTTTTTGAGATTTTGTTTTATTTGAAGGTGATTGAGTGCTTTGTTGACTGGCTTCAATAAAATGATCCAAAGTGGTAATAGTTTTTTTGTTATTTCAAGATCTCTTCTTTTTGATTTCAACATTAGCATTTTTCATTTTCCAAAGTTATTTTTTATTTAGCTTAGAACCTTATGGTGCTAGAAAGTAAGGGGGTGATTTAGAAGCTCTACACAAACCAACATTGTTGAAACAACCATTTTTGTAGCATCAAAGTATGGAAGTGGTGGCTATGACAAGTCTACCATATTTTTGATTTGTGTGTCATCTCCTTTTTCTTTCTTGGGGATCATTTTTGCCTCTGTAGATGTGTTTCACTAATCTCTTGTTTGGTATTGAAAATAGTATCTTCATACTACTTTCATAATCTAATACCATCCTTTGAGAGATTTTTATGTTCATTTGACATGATTAGGTAAGCCTTTGTTGAGATCTATTCTACACAAATTCTATCCAAAGTATTTCAAGATTAGTATTTTTTATTTTTTCCAAGTTATTTTTTATTTAGTTTAGAACCTTCTCTTGCTAGAAAGGAAGGGGGTGATTTAGAAGCCTTAACCAAACCAACATTGTTGGAACAACCATTTTTGTAGCAACAAAGTATGGAAAGCATGGGGCGATGTTGTCGGAACCACCATTTTTATGGCATCAATGTATGGAAACCATGGGGTGATGAAGAGCCTAACTCTTCCCCAAATTAAAGCCCATCATTTAATAATTTCTCAAGTCTTCTTCACTATCAAATTTAACTATAAAAGAAAAATTGGAAATCTATTTTTATAATATTTATAGTAATAGTATTAAATTAAAATAATTTATTATGATCTTGGATATTTAGTGATTTTTTAGGAAAACCTAGCATAACTTAGTTGTCAAACCAATGATGTCATCACTTATTGTTCTTTGCCAATGTAGATTTACTCATCATTGCTATTGGAGCAAAACCACCCTACCAAAATTACCCTTTGTGATTGGTTAGGGGGCAAGGTTTCACTCTTACAAGATGTTTTTGGATCTTGAGTCATTAGCTTGTTTCCTTACCTCCTTTAAAATAGGCTCTTACACAAGTACTTACACTTTTAGATCAACTTCATACAATAATACTTTTTTAGTTAATAAATTGAATTTTGAAAATTAAATATATTTAATTTATATTAATATAAAAATTAGTTTAAAAACCAATATTAATACATATATTTGAAAATAAGTGAAATTTATAAAAAAATATCTTCTTTAACTTAATGAAAGAAAATTTCAATTAAGGATCTCATAATAATAAAGCTATTTGGAAATAATTTTTGCTTAGTCATACCATGACTTTTCTTTGTGTCAATGAAAACATTTATACTAATAGCCTTTCCCAATATACCATAGGATAGTTATAAATAGTGTTTATTCCAATATATTATTAAAAATTAAAAAAATTGTATTAATAAGTGAATATAAGGGTGTTCACATGGAGTCATCATTTTAATAGATTATACTCATTATGCCAATAAGAGTCTTTAGAGAGTGAATGGTTTTTCTTAAACCGTATGTCAATAGGATTCTACAAGATGTCATTGGTTGCCCACACTATAATATCCATTAAAAATAATTGTCCACAGAATTAATGAAATAAGTCAATATATTATTTTTATTTAAATAAGTCAATATATTATTTTTATTTAGCAATATAATACATAATTTTAATTCTAGTTGTTTGGTCAATAATTTGTTTTCATTCAAGTTTACAATTAAAAATTTTATTATATTATATATTATTTTTCCATTAGGTATATATTTTAATTATTATTAAAATTTAATAATAAATATACACTAATTAAATAATGAAATGATAATTTTTTTTTAATTATGCCTTTATTTTGAATATAATTTTCAGTGATATAAAGTAAGGTTAAACTAAAATTATTATTTTGTATGAGTATTTATATTTTGATTATAAATTTTGACTATATAATAAATATAAATTAATGTACATTTATTTATATTTATTGAATATTTGTATTTGTAATTTATATAGTAAGTGGTCATATTTGAGGATTATATAGAATTTTGATGAGAATGTTTCATCATTTCAATGATAATTTTGATTGAAAAAATGAGTTTATGTTGGAAAAGTATGTTCGTGAATATCTCATTCTGAATTTCAACTTCTACTAAAGACAATTTTACAAACTGAACAATTCAAAACTACAATTTTACAATTTTTTAATGGAATTAGAAAAAAATTGAGCAGAAAATCAGGCTAAAAAAAGCCAAAAACTAGTTTTTTAGACTATATTGCAACTCACATCTCCCACTTACCCTCTTTATAGAAACCACTTTTTTAAAATATGTTATAGGTTATTCATGTTAAATAGTTTTTATTTTCTATACATGTACCAACCAAAAATAACAGAAAACCACAAATGTAACATATCTCTAAAACATCATCTAGTCCTGTTTATTGCTTTTGCTCCCTTACATAATTTAATCTAAAATTGTACAAAACTGAATACTTGAACTTGCTACAAAGGAGAGGAACATTTTCATGAATTATACTTCTATATATCTTCTCAATCAATGTGTTCATATGCATGTTAAACTTAAGTGATTTGAGTTCATATCCATACTTATGTTTACTCGTGATTATTTATTTTTGAAGTTTAGTACATAATCTAATTTTTTTAGTTGTTATTTGGTTCTATTTTATTTTACAACACAGGTTGGATGCTTGCTTCTCATGTATGGTGAATGCTTGCTTCTCATGTATGGTGAGTGTATTATGCATTAAGAATCCTATAACTGGCATTTATAGGACACTTCCTTTCATTAATGGAAGATGGAGCTCCAAACTGAACTGCATGGCAAGGTAGGGAAGAGATAATTTTAAGGTTTTGGTTGGGATGCCACTTAATACTCACAGTGAGCATGAGGAGGATCGTGATCGTGATAGTGATGGAGTTAGTTTTGTGAAAACAGTGATATATGATTCTGCAATAGATTCATGGAGAGAGTTGATAAATTGTTGTTTACATCCCATGTATAGGCTATTAGAGTCTACTCAGAATCTAATCGTTTTCTGGGTTAGGAACGAAAGATGGGAAATACTTGAAATGCAGAAACCACAATGTGCTCATCCGTTGGGCTTGGTGGTTTGCAAGGAACAAGTGTTAATGGCTAGAGAAAAAGACAAAGTGATAATTATTTGGAAGTTAACCAATAAAATCTCGCTTGATCAATCTCATAAAAAGAAAGGTGAATGGATGGAGATTTCTAGATCTACTGAGGAAATATTCAACCAGATTCAATACGGTGAAATGGCAATGCATAGTGCATGTATCCCCAGCGGTGGTGATATTGTGTGTTTTGAAAATTTGCTCAACAAGACCACGGTGACATTTAATGTGAACACTAGCTCTTGGGGTAGGTCTAATGACATTCATGTCATTTAGGTATATGTGTTTACAATTCCAGATACATTTTGTAATGCTCTTTTTTATGAGATTGTTTCTTTAGAATTTTGTAATGCAATTTTTTTTATGAAATTGTTTTTAGAAAATTGACACTTGATATTTTAAATGTTAAAGCTCTCATAAAATTAAAATTTATATTGATACCTGAAAAAGCAGGAAAATAAAGTTGATGTAATATTCAATAAATAATTTCCTTATTAAAATAATCAATATTCATAAATTTATATGACAATTTTTTAGTTAAATCTTGGTGAAGTTTTATAGGTAAATTTCTACAAAATATTGGATAAATAATGGTGTATTTGAGATGTGTAATCACATAGTGGTAAATTTATTTTATTTTTTTATAAATTTAAATATTTATTTAAATAATTATTTTTGATTGTGTATTTGAATATATTATAAATGGAATTTTTTATTAAATTATGGAATTAAGTAGAATTATGTTTATTTATCTAGCTTGTGAAGAGGAAATGGAAGAATAGCCATGATTTTTTAGGTTCTAAAACTATACAAGGAGATAAATAGCTTATTTTAAATGTAAGTGGAACCCTTTTACATTATAATTAAAAATTTAACCTAACACATCTTATAATAATTTAAATTTTAAATTGCATACATTTGATATATTGCAAAGAAATATAAATAAAAATACATTTAAGCTAACACATATTATAATAACTTAAATTTTAAAGTGTATACATTAAATATATTCCAAAGAAATATAAATAGAAATATAGCAAATTTGTGAAGGAACTTAGAAAACAACTAACTCAGAGATGAATGTAATAACCCAATTTAGAGGGCTAATAATTGATTAGGCTCTTAAAAATTGAGTGGAAGAATCCTAGAACTACGAAGAATATTGGAAGTCATGGGATAGGTTCAATTATGTTCTTGGCATTTAGGTAAATGATTTTACAGCCTCATATTCAATTTGAAATGTATTCTTATAGGATGCATTCTTATAAGATTTAACTTTAGACCTCAATAAATAAATAAATTCAATAAACAAATTTCTTATTATAGTTCTAGGGGGTGATCGAATTTAGTAGATTTATATGGGTCATTGACTCAATAAATTCTTGAATAAATTATTTTTTAATTTATGGACTTAGTGATAAAGTTTCATAGTTTTATAAAGGAAATTAACACATGGTCATCCTTTTAGAAAACTTAATATAAGAAATTTCTTATATAAGATTGCTAATTTTCTTTTTAATTTTTGAAATGTGTTCTTATAGTAACTTAAAAAAAACTAAAATCATAATGTACAAAGAGCAATAAAAATGCTAGTAGGGACAATTTATTAAATTATTTGATAGATGAATGTAATAACCCAATTTAGAGAACTAATAATTGATTAGGCTCTTAAAAATTGAGTAGGAGAATCCTAGGACTATGAAGAATATTGGAAGTCATGGGATAGGTTCAATTAAGTTCTTAGAATTTAGGTACGTGAGTTTACAACCTCATATTCAATTTGAAATGTGTTCTTATACTATGATTTCTTATAAGATTTAAATTTAGACCTCAATAAATCAATAAATTCGATAAATAAATAAAGTCAATAAATAAGTTTCTTATTATAGTTCTCGGGGGTGATCAAATTTAGTAGATTTATATGGGTCATTCACTTAATAAATTCTTGAATAAATTCTTTTTTAATTTATGGACTTAGTGATTAAGTTTCATAGTTTTAGATAGGAAATTAACACATGATCATCCTTTTGGAAAAATTAATGAGAAATATAGGAGGACATATTGTTTGCAATATTACAAGTGAGTATGCCCACTTCTCCATGGAGCTTGCCGGAAAATTTTAGATAAAACTTCAAAATCAATAGTATTAATTTATGTTTCATACTATTAATTTAATGTATCATGATATTTTAGTTAATAAAAAATTATTTAAAATTTTTAAAACTAAATATATTAATTTTATATGAAAAGGAACTTGATGTGAGATGTGATTATGTGGAATAAGTGGAATTTGGATGTATGACACAAAAAAAAAAAGGAGAAGTGCATGACTCACCTTGTTGCAAGAGCCATGAAAGAAAAGAAGGATGGAGGTGGAAGGTTGACTTTGCTTCTTAGACATGCAGTTTAGATTTCTACTAGATATCTCCACGAGGATGATGTTGTGGAGAGGGGAGGCCTAATTTCTTCTCCTAATGCAGGACAAGGAAAGGATTATGTAGGTAGAGACCAATTTGGAATTGTGGAATATTGAAGATATGCTATAAGCATATATTATTTTCAATTGACAAGGGAGAAGCTTCGAAATATTGGATGTACTCACAAGGAGATTGATGATGTGCATTATTACTTGAACTCGAATTCAATCTGATACTTGGGTGGATGAGAGCTAGGGAGGAAACTTCCCAGCCCTTGCTTTACAGCAGACCTTTGGAGGTGGGTGTGTGTAGTGCCTTGATGACATGGGAAGGATTGCACCACCCTCACAAAGGGGCCTTTGGGGAAAGGCCCCACACATTGATGGGTGATGCTTCGATGGATGGAGTCAGCCCACCAGGTCAAGCGATTTCAAATCCTGCTGGATCCGCATAGTAGTTAGCACACCGTTGGGCGAGGTCTGGGTTACCTGCGACCCTCACCCTTTTTTGTTTTAATATGTATCATATATGGTTGGTGGTTTCCCACTAATCTATATATCCATCAGCCAAATTTGGGGTCAACCGTAAAATTAAATAGGCAACAAATTCTCTCATTCTTGTGGTGAGAATCCTTACGTGGATAAGTTCCAAATTGTTTCCTCCTCAATGGCTACCACTAGACTTAGTTTTCCAAAATTTGACTTTCCATAACTTTGATATACGAACTTGGATTGAGGTGTCATTCGTGTCATTTGATGTCTTGCAACAAGATATTCAATCTAACCCTGGTTCCACTTCAATCCAGTGAATTCTATTTTTAAACTCTTCCAAAGCCACTTATGAATTCTGAGCATTTCTGGAGCCACCTTAATCATTCCAACCCACTAATGAGATTTTGGGCCACCAAAAAATTTATTAGTTAATTTCCAAGTGAGGGAATTCTTCTCTCACTTTCTCTTTTTCAATCCAATGAGCCTTAATTCCTTGAAACCAATAAAAAGGTACTCCACGCCTCACCGTCATGAAGTCCTAGTCTTCTTGTCAAGAATAAAATCCTCAGGTAGCTTCTCCAATTATTCAGGTGAAAATTCGTGCACTGTAGGAACATGTCCAACCACTTCGGAGTCTATGATCAAAGTGTGAGACGTCATTTTGTCACCATGACATTTGACTGTCATTATGGGTCTATCATCATCCATATTATGCTCCCTTAGAGGTAAAAAATACTCATGTTCCTAAACCAACTCTTGGAAACTCGAGAAAATATGTTTAAAACCTTTAAAATATTACCTGTGCGCTTTTTGTTACCATTACCTGCACATGCAATGATACTTCTTCTATTAGCCGTGGCGATCGCCGCTCTATTTGCCACCAAAAACTGTGAACCCCCATAAAAAGGAAGTAAACATGAAAATTTTACTTCTATAAGCCTATTTGGTCGAATATTCTCCCAACTTGAAGCCTCTAGAGTCGCGTCAGTTCGTGATATATCCCTCTACTCATGGAGCTTATCCCTTGGCTAAAAGTACATTCATTTGATGTGTTATCACCCATTAAATTGTTAAACATTTCTTAATAGGGTCATATAGGTCACTCACCAAATGGATAAGGTCTCCTAGGCCATCTCATGGTGGTATAGGAAAAAATTTGCATTTTTAAGCCTATACTATGTTTTGACATCACCTTCATTTATGCGATTTCATGTCAAATCAGTCCCATACCATGTTAGTTGTCGTTCTCCATGAATTCAAACTCAAAAGGATGAATCTACCAATTTTTCAAATTTTCGTAGCGTCTTACACAGGAAAACAACAGAAAATGCTACGAAAACACCTAATAATTTTGTAGCGAATATGAGGATTTCTCTATTTTTTGACTTTTGAGTAGTCAACTTGAAGGGAAATTTCTAGGAAAATAGAGAATTATTTTAAGAAAATGAGAGAGGTTATTGTCAAAAAAATATCGTACTCATTTTTCACAAAATAGAATTTTCTTGCTTTATACATGTTTTTGAAATGCATATTATTGATAGCTGAAGATGGTTTGTAAAAAAAAAAGAGATTTTTTTTCTTAAAAACGTATTGATATACAAAAGCCTCCTCCAGTTTTGAAAAATCTATCAAGGACTCGGAAATATGAGTTCATTTCTAAACCCAAATTCTGCATTTTTTAGGAAATTTCGTAGCGTGCTTCAGGCTTGAAGCCAGAAAAACTCTACAAAAATTTTTGTAGGTGATTTTTTTCTTTAAAATCCAGTTTTGACATGTTTTATGGGGGGATATCGATGTTTTCAAGGTATCATGACATAATGAAGGTGTTGGAACAACAAAGAAGTAAAGAAGATTGATGGAAAAGCCATTTTTCCCATGCTACTAAAACTCTTGACGAAACCGCCTAATGACACTCTGTTTTTGCAGAAAGCAGCTTTGGGTTGTATTTTGTTATCTTGAAAGTGTTTTAAAAGGTCATATAGCCACATGTAAAGGTCAAATATAGTCAGAGGAATTTTTCTTTTCCAGTTTGGTCTTTGACAAAGTTATCCAAGTCATGAGTTCATCATGGAGGCAGTATCATGTGTGATGGAAGCAGCTCCTTAAAAGTAGGAATACATGTTTCATGAAGCCCTCCTAACATTTTTTAAAGGCTCATGGTAGCAGAAATTCAATTTTATTGGAAAAAGTGTTTAAAATAGAGTGGCTACGAAAAGTTGCTACTAAACTACGGTACAAAAATTTCTGTACATGATTGTTTTAGTAGTCAACTTAAAGTTTGATTTTAGACCAAATGAAAATGTATTTTGGAAATATGAAAGAGTTTTTTCTTCGGCACGGGGCATTCTACAAAAACCTCTATCATTTTTTGCAAATCCATCAAGGTTTGGAAATTATATACTCATCGTGGAAGACTATTTTCAGAATTTTCACTGACCAGATTTGTGAAAAAATTGTAAAATTTGACTTATAGGAGATTCAACTCAACATCCATGTGGCATAATGACACATCAGCACTCTAGTACACTCAGAAAATTAGTTGGTTGAAGTTGATAAGGGTTATTAAATTGATTTTTTGAACTATTAATGAAAGACGAGTCTTTTTTGTATTCAAACTCTGCAAAACAGATATATCCCTAGGAAGTCTCCAAGTAATGGAATCATTTTTTAAATAGGTCTTTGAGGTGGGAATTCGAAGCTAGAAAGGTGGAAAAACATTTGTATGAGTCCTCAATCTATAAATTATATAGTTTTAGAGTTAGAAAGGGTTGGAAGATGTTACTTGTGACTACTACTATTGTAAATTGTTCTCATCAGTAATAGAGAGTCACTCTGGGATTTCTCTTTCACCTGAGATTCATTTGATGTTTTTATGAAGCTTGTATTATGTATCTTGCTACTTTATTTCAATATATTAATGTTTGAATACTCATAATTCGTGCTTCTCATGCTCTGACTTCCTTTAAGCATTAAACTATTGCTTCTCATGCTTCTCATTCTCTCACTTTTCCGTTTTCTCTGTTCTTCATGTTTTTCAGGTGTTATTTCCTTTGGGTTATCTTGTCCATTTCCTCTTTGTTCTTCATTTTCTTCTATTATTTGTTGTTTCTTTCTTTTTCAATATTCTCTTTGATATTCTCTTTTCCGTGCTCTTCTCTCTTCTTGTTGTTCTGTAGTTGAAATTTCTTGTGCCTTTCTTTTTTGATATTCTCGTGCTTTTTCATTATGCTTTATCCTTTGTTCTTCATGTTCTTCAACTTTCATTTCTAATTGCTTTCTATGTCGATAATTTTTTTGATATTATATTTGACGTGCACTTCTCTCTTCTTGTTGTTATGTAGTTTTCATTTCTTGCTTCTTTCTTTGTCGATATGTTCTTGCATATTCTCTTTGATATGTTCTATGTGTTTCTCTTTTTTCTTCACTTTTCTCCTCTCTTTGATCTTCTCTTTGTTCGTCACACATTTCTTCAAATTTATTTTCCTCCATCTCATTATTATGAGAAGACATGGCTGTTTGAATTACTGCAACACAAATATCAATGCACAAATTAGTTTTGGTCAATAGAAAGTGCATTTCGTATGCACCTAGGCCTCATTTTGAGTGCATTCCAACGCATTTTTCGATGCCTAAGGGTGCGTTACTCTCTTTAGAAAAATAATCTACCCTAAGGGGCCCAAATCCATAAAAAAATTGCAATGAAATGAATATTGAAAGAAATAGGGGATCTATGGCACCAACTTGGATCAAACAGCGATGAAACCCATCCACAAAATCGATCGCAATCAACAGCTGAAGTTCGGGGGAAAAAACAGGTTTAGAGCTCCAAAATTAAAATGGTAACTTTCAAATGGTAAAAATGAATAGTAAAAATCTTTTAATTAGTCATTTAATTATTTGAAAATCACATTTATTGCTGTGACTACAATTTTATTCATTTTTTTATCATGAAACATGTATTTTTAATCCATTTGATGTTGTTCTGAATAGGTTTGCAAATTATGAGCATATTAGTCGTGCACATTTATTTCAAGAATGATTTGACCACAAAGCACACTTTTATCCTTATTTTTAGAGCTTTGATAAAAATGAAAAAGGACTTGAAGCACTTTTGTGTCTTTTTCGATCTTTGATAACAACGAAAATGGAACCCCTCATGTCTTCTTTTAGCTCTTTTAGACTCTGATAATATGAAAATATTTTTGAGCACTTGTCTTTTTGAGCTCGTAAAAGTTAATGAATTGATATCTACTTGGTATAAGTTTGACCCTTTTTCAGACTAAGATAGATTATTTATGAAAAAGGAATGCCTTATTCGAACATGACTAGGAGGTTCTCTCAAATATTATTTTACACTTTCTCGGATCTGATCGACAACTTTACGAAAAATTACCTATGGAGTTTTATTTTTTCCTCTTTTTCAAACTCTCTAAATATGAAAAAGGACCTGTTTGTCACTGTCATTAGGCTCGTTAAAACATAAAATAGCGACGAGCTTTTTGATCATGGCAGGAATCGAGTTTCATTCATCTCTAGACTCGTTAAATTATTAAATAGAGATACATTATTCACCTGAAGGGTTGAATTATAGATCAAGAATATGTTATCCTCCTCAAGCTTGTTAAAAAATAAAGAGGTATTGGTTGACAAATGACCAGGGAAAATTTGGGAAAGTGATATTTTTTTTTACTATAGCAGGTCGCTCTTGAGCATGACACTTCACTCCATCATCGTGACTGTTTGGGTTGGGTAATATTCTCGACGGTTCATTCATACCTTTATTTTGGTTTTGGGTCAATGCTGCCAACTCATCTCAGTGTCATCGATATGTTCAAGAGAAGTCATCTAGTGAATACTCATCTTCTGCAATACTCATAATCATCATCATCCAGGAAGTTTACTTAGAAACATCATCTTCCAATACCATGAGGCAGCATCGACAAGATCCTCGCTTTCGGACTTTTGACTGAAATATTTAGTTTGGCGTTTGACATTATGTTATCACACCCTAAATTTTCAACATCATAACTTGAAATGTGTCAAGTTTGTATTTATATTGGTTAGAAGCATACCATCATGAAATGATAAATTCCATGATTAGTATAAGCTTCTATGATTTTTTAAGTTGTTAGGGAATGATATCAAGTCATATCAAAGGAAAAAATCTGAAATAGGTACTTTGAATCAACCTAATATCTCAAATCTGGCCACATGTCAAAAAAATTCTCAGTTCGCAGCGATTTTGGTACAAAATTAATAGATTTTGTTGCAGAAACACCTAGTAATTTTGTAGCGAAACTAACACTTGTAAGGCTAAATGCATTACGAAAGCATGTCATCCTATAACGGTTTTCTGCATAATGATGAGTTGTTAAACTTTGAGGGTTTCGAGGTCATGCTGTCAGAATAGGGTTATCATTGAAAGTCTTAGACATGTTTTGGCATCAACCACCATTTTCTTAATAAATCTCATCTCATTTTTTAAAATCAATCCTTCATTCCTCACACTTTATTTTCCACTCTTGTAAGAAGCTACCAAAGAAGCTTGCTGTCATTTTCATTTCCCTTAGAAACCCTCTGTCATGTCATTCCTCTTTTACCATAACAACTCGTTGTCATTAAAGGCTTTTACTGAGCAGGTGTAAATATATAGAGAAGGCCACCGCTGCAAAACAAGAAGAAATGGCTACACCAAAGAAATAAAATAAAGGAGGCCTACTATTCAGGTACAAACCTACAAGTTCAAGATTAATCATGGAAGATCCAAATTTCGTAGAAATTCTTACAAGAGAACGTTGCATTCAGTTCTGTCAAAAGTTGCAAGGTCATTAGAAACATGTATCACAAGACTTTGTACTCAATTTCAAAGGAACATCTACAAAGGTTGGATTTCTTTATGTGCCAGTTTCGTCTGAGAGCATTTCTCAAGCAACAGGGATCCCTAGGATGGGAGAAGAATGGTTTAAAGCTACAAAATTTGATTTAAAGAGTTGTGATGATTATCTAAAGCCTGAAAATGTAGGGATAAATATGACTATAGGGATTCCCAGAACTTGCCTTAAAGATAACTACTCTAATTTATTGGCAGTCATACAGAAATACTTTACCTGTGAAGGAAGATTTTGTAAAATCTACATGTATCACTTCAAGCTGTTGCTTAATATTATGGGAAAAAAGCTGATAGATATTCCTTTTTACCTTTTTATAAGCCTTGGAAAAATGGCAGATAAAGTGCAAGGTAGACCTGAAAGAAGCGAAACTTCCAACTTTCACCATGGATTGATGAAATTACTAGTACTGGAAGAATTAAATAAACTAGACAGACACTGGGCATCTTTCTTGTTTATGAATGGGTATGAAATGAATGTTTTATCCCCAAGGAAAGCCTCTAAACTCAAAACTCTTACTCCTAGGCAAGAGCTGAATACTACTACAGAAGTAGAAGAGAATCAACAAGAAGGTTTAAAAGCTATAGGTAAAGACGTGGAGGTAGAAGCTAATTTTATCCAAGAGGCAGAACCACATCAACCAAATAATAAGCATGCTAAAAAACATTTCATAAATAGCAAGACTAAACCTACATCAAAAAGGTCTAAAGGAAGCACAAAGGAAACTATTGGAGGTAAAGGCATGCTTGAAGACATCTTATAGGCTATAGACATTGCAGAAACCCCTATAGTGAAAGCAACTGAGGTAGAAGGATCCAAGATTAAAGGGAAGGGGCTTATGGCCAAGAAATTATATTTTTCATCAGAGGATTAAAGTTTTCTTTTTAAACCAAGAAAGCCTTTTACTAGATCACAAATTTCTGAGACTATCACAGTTGGAAATAAGCAGTAGAGGCAAGATAAAGAAAAAAGGGAAGCAGTGCAAGAAGTCATAGTTATATCTCCTACTGAGACAGAGATTACTAAATAAAATAAAGGTCAATCTAAAATAAAGATTCAGAAGGAGTCTAAGGCAGATTTTCGAAAGGGACAGTTTAAAGATAAGGAAGAAACAGTCAAACAGAGAAAGGGAAAGGAAAAAATCATAGAGCAAACAAAAAAAGAGTTTCTTGAAGAATAGTTAAAAGCAGCTAGGGACGAGTTTTCTGAAACAGAGAAAGAGCTGGAAAGATACAAGAAAGATAGAAAAATGATATATGAGGTGAAAAAGAAAGTGAATGATTAGGTTAATCATTTTGAAAAAACCATTGGAAAGGCCAAACAATTGTTGAAGAAATCACAACTTTTACGCATCATGATGACACACACAAGGCAGAGGAATTTATGGCTACAGGAAGAGAGTAAAAGTATTTAGAGACAAGTCAAAAAGTTGAAAGTAAATATGGAGATGATGAAGACAGAATTAGAGAAGAAAGGTTTGGAAAGAGGAGCTATGGAAAAAACTATTGAAGTTGTTCATGAAGAAACTGCTAGTAAATAAGAAGGTAACAATGAATAATAGACCTTTTTGTCTTATATTATCATACTTTACATGTAGGTATATTCATGGATATTTTAAGAGCTAAGATCCTAAATTTTTTCAAGTCTCTGAGTAATTAGGAAATTCCGCAGTGCATGTGAGGCTTGAAGCCCAGTTTTTGCTATGGAATTTCTGAAAATTTATTTTTGGTTTTAAGGCACCTAAACTGACAGGGTTGAGGAACTTTGAGGCTTGTATTTAAATTTTTTTGATCACTTAACACCCTCCAATGGTCAAGAATAGCAGAATATTATCTTATATGACCTTTTCGATTTTTTCTATGAAATTCGCTATGAAAGTAGCTCAAAACTCTATTTTGACAGCAAAGTCAATTTTTGGAAGAAGGTGATGGGTAAATGACTATTTAAAATCTGTTCTCCATAAGGAATGATAAAGAGTATCAGGGCAATGATAAATGGTATCAGATCAGAATATTGCTAAGCGAATATATTTTGTTATGGATACAGTTCAAAGATACCAGCTCACTATGCTACCATATCATCAAACTCACAGTTCCTTAACAGTAGGCAGAGCAGTTTTATGAAGATAGTTAGAGTATTAATGTTTTGTTTGTGGCCAGTATGGGTGAAAAACATGATTCCTTTCAAGGAATATTTGGATCATATTTAGATTAAAATGTAATAAGTAGGTGTTTGAGTCATAGTAGGACTCTAACTCCTAGTTCGAAAGGTGTCAGTTCTAGTTTTAAATATCTAGTTACTGGTTAGATTTGGTGTCAGTAATAGAGTTTAATGATCTAGCCACTTGGCAGATTGGATGTAAAGGCTAGATGCCTATAAGTAGTATGAAGGGTTGGAAATATGATCAGGGCAGGCTATTTTATTGTAAATCTTTGGAGTTTCTGATATATACAATAACAATACAACTTTTCTTCACCTGAGATTCTTATTATATTTCAATGAGTTTATGTCCTATCTTTTGAAATGTTTTCTTCCAATGTCTTAATTCTTATTACTCAGAATTCATGATTGTTCATGCTCTGACTTCCTTTAAGTATTAAGCCATGGTTAAATGAGTTTCTATCCTATCTTTTGAGATGTTTTCTTCCAATGTGTTAATGCTTATTACTCAGAATTCGTCATTGTTCATTCTCTCGCTTCCTTTAAGTATTAAGCTATGGTGAATTGAGTATTTTACGTTCCATACCTTGATGTCTCATTACTCAGAGTTCATGTGTCACATGCTCTGACTTCCTTTGAACCTCAAGTTATTGGGATTTTCCTGAATGTGTTATTATTTCTGTGAAATATAAACAAGCTTCAACTTCCACAAGGAAAGCCTTTGTCATCTTTATCCCTGTCACTGAATCCTTAACCCAATGGTAGCAAGCCTTCATCTTTTCAACCTACAAACATGTAAAAACAATACATAGATCATAGAGTTAGCTATCTATTTTTATCATTAACCAATATCATAAACCCCCTTGAGAGAGCCCCCTTAGACTGAAGAGGCTAAGCTTCAGTTAGAAGTGGTTTGAAATAGTTACACTGAAGTTGTCTGATCAGTAGCCAATCAGGTACGATTTTGGTGATAACACATTAAATCATCTATTCATGCCTTACGAAATGGACTGCAGTGCCTTGAAATCCATTAACTTCAATGGTGGTTATCTCGCATTTGTTAACATCTCACATGATTGGCTGGTAATCAAATGATGTATTACCATGTTCAACTACAAATCATATATTCGCATGGCTAGACTTGTACCCAAAAAATTGAGTGAACGAGATAAGAAGACACCGGATCTAGTTTCAGCCATCTGGGCTACAATTTGAGGATTTTTGTACACATCATTTGTACAGTGACCTTACATACAGATCGTCATCCAAACATGGGCCTATATCTATAGGAATTTCTATATCGGGCAACATTCCAATGTAAACAACTTTCTACATGATGTACATGTGATTAGATAGTTTATGTGTTGAGCATGGGAATGCCTTCCCTCAAATATTTGTGATCAAGAGGATATATCATGATGTAATGTATTGTAAGATCGATGCGGGTCGCCACTCCTCTTCAGTGCCAACCCATCACATTGTAAAGCATCTCATTCAAAAAATATTGTTATTATTTTAGGCGACAGCTGTTATAGTTAAATTTGGGAATCATTCCCAATGACCTTGTAAAACTGGACATCATCCCTAGGACCAATGAAATAGGGTCTATCATCCCCTATCATTTCAGTTGCTACATGCCCTAAGACAAGAAAAAACCATCCATGACTTCCATTTCAAGGCTTCCAAGGTTTGAAGTATATGTTATATCACTTATGATATCACCAACGCAGACTCTCAAGGGACTAATTTCTTTGCATATGTAGCTATCTCCATTCAAGGGTGCTCTGTAAAGCACTTCTCGACATTCAAGAGTGCATTGGTCAAATGGGAGCAAAATACTCATTCTTCCGGAATCTCGACATGGCCAGTGCCTTCTAGAAGAGTCGATACGTGTCAAAATTTGAATCCATGTGTCCGTCTAACATCTCTAAGCTTGGGAAAATGTGTTTCCTATTATTAGAAAGTCACTGATTGAGAAACTACCATCAGTTTCCCTATAAATTGAGCACAGATTCTAGTGTTAGCGAAGAAAGAAATTTAGTAAATAAACGTTGTTGGATTCACAATTTAGAGAGTCATAGGAGTGATATGCTGCTGGTGAGATGTTTATTGTGATTATGTTGAGATGATGCTGGAGCTAGTGACATCAAATCGATAGCTGGTTGTAACCTCCCCCTTCTATCCATTAATAAATATTGTTGCTCATTTTCCCATATATGTATCTGTTTATGTTCCTACTTTTCATATGATGGATTGTTAACTAATATATATGTTTCATGTTTAATCAGTTTAACTAATTAAGATAAATAGGCATCTTTATATTGCAATCTCTTTGTTGTTTAGTGTTTATACTTGCAGGAACTAGTCTGTCGATCAAAGTTGGATTTGAAGCTACAACAAGAGCGACAGAAGGAGAATAGGAAATGCTTGGATCACAAGTAATTTACTCTATATTTCTGTGTGTCTATTTACCCTAAGAGAAAGTATCTAAAAAGTATTTGATTTGTTGTTCTAAATGCATATCACCACATTTAGGGAACATGTTTTATCCGTAATTCATAATTCTGCATAACGGTCAGCAAAACACCTTTCGCACATCACCAGTGAGTGAACACTTTCATTTTTTGGGGCACTCACCTCTGTGTTCTGTACAAACCAAACCCTATTAATTCATTCTTTTGGTAAGTGTACAAAGACCGCAAACGGTGCACTATGTCCCCCAATCACCCATCCATTTTTTCTCCCATGGTAGTAGTCGCTGGTCACCCTTGGTTGGAGTATCACACCCTCACACATAAGCAACCATGACATTCATAACCAATATATACCAACCCTGGACATCCTACCGACTCCTGGAATTTCCCCATCATAAATAGTTATGACTGTCGCCAAGCTGCTTTTTACACTTCAACCTTGGGCCACAGAATCTCCATCATTATTTTTCAGTCACCCCTTGCCATAATGCCTATGTTAAACCTATCACATCCAAGATCCTTATCAAACATGTATATTCTCTGTAATGTAACTCTTTATTTTGATGAATTTCCATTTAAGGTAAAGTTGAAGGACTTTTGAACTCAAAAAGTATAAGCTTCCTAAAACTTCAAATAAGATTTATTTTTCATCAAGAAAACAATTTAATTTCCAAGCATGACCAATATCTCTTTTGTGATGAAACATTTCATTGATTATAAAGCCAAAAAGCTACAATTTTGATGAATAAACAATTTTCAAAAGAAAGAAACTTGTAAAAACCATAAAAAGTATAGAAAAAATCAAAGAAAATAAAATTTATAGTTGTCAATCCTAAATAAGATACCTATGAGTGTATTTTAATGATTTCACTTATTTGTAAGCCAACTAAAATTGTTTCCACTTGAACTAGCAGAAATGAAATCATGAAAGACTAGTTTGAGACAAATCACACTTCAGTGATCTAGAAGCTTTTCCTTTTTGCAATAAAGTGAGAAAAAAATACTCAAATAGGAAAGGCTGGTAATAATATTGGTGGCTCAAGAAGACAATAACAGAAAACCAGTGATCTTTGCCAAATGAATCTATCTTCCAAAAATAGCAATAGAAAACGAGGGCAAACCCTAACCTAATTATGTAAAAATGATGATTTATAAAACAAGATTTTAAGATGTTAAGGAGGAGTTAATAGAAAGACTCTGATAGCTTGTATACATCAGGTTAAACTTTAAAAATTTTGTTATGTCACTTTCGAAGAAAAAATATTCATTTTTTCAAATTTTCCGAGTGGGTGTGCAACTTCTCAGTCCAAACCAATGCGCATGCGCACTGAACTATACTGGAAATTTGTGCAGGTTTCCGCTATGTTTTGCATAGAAAACCACACAAGGAAGAGAAAATTTAGAAGAAATAAATTTAATTCTTTCTAACTCAGATAATCTAGGATTTCATATACCCAACCACACTTAGAAAATTTAAACTAGGAAAGCTAGAATGTCAAACCAAATAGAACAAAAGAAAACTAAACTTGTCTTCCCGAGTGGATTCACCAATTTGTTTTGTGGATTAATCCCTCTTGCGGACAACATTGATCTCCCTAGTACCCCAAACAAGCAAGCATTTGAATGCCCCTTTCTGTAAACTATTTTCATTTTAGATTATTATAACTTAGAAATGAGGAGGTTATGCTCCTACCTTTCAATCGAGACGTTTGATGTAGCATTTTACCTTTCACTCCAAAGAAATCCTTCAATGCTAAGATGAACCTGCAATCACAAAAAATGCAAAGGATCAAAGCATGTGCAGTATATAATAATCATAAATACTAGTTCAACTTAGTGTTCAAGAAATCTAAGTATTGACGTCATTTCAATGAATTTAGAAACAAGAAAAAGAGAAAAAGAGATCCATAAGTATTATCAGAAATAAAAAAGAGATAACTTACAACATGAGCCTTGATATTGTAGATATTTCTCCCATGTTTCTGTGCAATCATTTTCTTTGGTTTGAAAATCTTGTCTCTCTAGAATTACCAGCATGAAGTCTTGTGCATAAAGGTGTGATCTTCAATGTACAACCAGAACTTTCTAATTCGAAATCTACTATGAACTCGCCACTACGAGTACCTACTCAAATCAGTATCTACCTGTACCCTCAAACCTAAAACTTCAGCTCAATTTATAGAGTGGTTAAGGAAGTTTCATATCCATGAAGAAAGGGATGAGATCCTCCCATTATCACCAAATTGAGTCCCGTTGGGCTGCTGCAATGGTCAACTTGGAGTAACTATTTCAAAACATCTTTTGGCTAAAGATTAGCCTCATCAGTATGAGAGGGATCTCTCAACCTATGAAATGGTTTGTAATGAAAACTCTATTATATGGCTAACTCTATGATAATGACTTGATTGTATATGATTGCAGGTGGAAAATGTAGAAGGTTTACTACCATTGGGCGTATGGAGTCAGTGCTAGGGAACTCAATAACAATGGCTCTCCTTATGGAAGTTGAGACATGTAGATATTTAAATGAAAGGACAACACACACAAAATTTACTCAATAGATAAATGTTCAAAGGAAATGAGAGCATGAGAAACATGAATTCTGAGTAATGAACATTAAGATATTGAAAGCAATATATTGAGGAAGATATAAAATAGTTTAATGCTTAAAGGAAGTCAGAGCATGAGAAGCACGAATTCTGAGTATTCAAACATTAATATATTGAAATAAAGTAGCGAGATACATAAGACAAGCTTCATAAAAACATCAAATGAATCTTAGGTGAAAGAGAAATCCCACAACGACTGTCTATTACTGATCAGAACAATTTACAATAGTAGTAGTCACAAGTAACATCTTCCAACCCTTTCTAACTCTAAAACTATCTAATTTATAGAGTGACGACTCATACAAATGTTTTTCCACCTTTCTAGCTTTGAATTCCCACCTCAAAGACCTATTTCAAAAATGATTCCATTACTTGGAGACTTCCTAGGGATATATCTGTTTTGCAGAGTTTGAATACAAAAAGGACTCTTCTTTCATTAATAGTTCAAAAAATCAATTTAATAACCCTTATCAACTTCAACCAACTAATTTTCCGAGTGTACTAGAGTGCTGATGTGTCATTGTGCCACGTGGATGTTGGGATGGATCTCCTCTAAGTCGAATTTTACAATTTTTTCACAAATCTGGTCACTGAAAATTCTAAAAAACAGACTTCCACGATGAGTATATAATTTCCAAACCTTGATGGATTTGAAAAAAATGAGAGAGGTTTTTGTAGACGGCCCCGTGCCGAAGAAAAAAATATTTCATATTTCCAAAATACATTTTCATTTGGTCTAAAATCAAACTTTAAGTTGACTACTAAAAAAATCATGTACAAAAATTTTCGTAGCGTAGTTTAGTAGAAACTTTTCGTAGCGCCTCTGTTTTAAACACTATTTCCAATCAAATTGAATTTATGCTACCATGAGCCTTTAAAAAATGTTAGGAGGGCTTCATGAAACATGTCTTCGTACTTTTAAGGAGCTGCTGCCATCACACATGATAATGCCTCCATGATGAACTGATGACTTGGATAACTTGTCGAAGACCAAACTTGGAAAAGAAAAATTCCTCTGACTATATTTGACCTTTACATGTGGCTATATGACCTTTTAAAACACTTTCAAGATAACAAAATACATCCCAAAGCTCTCTGCAAAAACAAAGTGTCATTAGGCGGTTTCGTCGAGAGTTTTAGTAGCATGGGAAAAATGGCTTTTCCATCAATCTTCTTCACTTCTTTGTTGTTCCAACACCTTCATTATGTCATGATACCTTGAAAACATCAATCTCCCCCCATAAAACATGCCAAAACTGGATTTTAAAGAAAAAAATCACCTACAAGAATTTTTGTAGCGTTTTCCTGGCTTCAAGCCTGAAGCATGCTATGAAATTTCCTAAAAAAATGAAGAATTTGGGTTTAGAAATGAACTCATATTTCTGAGTCCTTTATAGATTTTTAAAAACTGGAGGAGGATTTTGTATATCAATACGTTTTTAAGAAAAAAATTATCTTGTTTTTTTAGATACCATCTTCATCTATCAAGAATCTGCATTTCAAAAACATGTATAAAGCAGGAAAATTCTATTTTCTGAAAAATAGGTCCGAAAGATATCCTTGTGTCTCCTAATTTGTAGCACTTTTGAGAAAGGTAAAAGTGGTTAATGTTATTTCATATGTTATTGACAATAACCTCTCTCAGTTTCTTAAAATACTTCTCTTTCTGCCTAGAAATTTCCCTTGAAGTTGACTACTCAAAAGTCAAAAATTAGAGAAATCCACATATTCGCTACAAAATTATTAGGTGTTTTCGTAGCATATTCTATTGTTTTCCTGTGTAAGACGCTATGAAAATTTGAAAAATTGGTAGATTCATCCTTTTCAGTTTGAATTCATGGGGAATGACAACTGACATGGTATGGGACTAATTTGACATGAAATGGCATAAATGAAGGTGATGTCAAAACATAGTATAGGCTTAAAAATGAAAATTTTTTCTTATCCATTTGGTGAGTGACCTATATGACCATATCAAGAAATTTTTAACAATTTAATGGGTGATAACACCTCAAATGAATGGACTTTTAGCCAGGGGATAAGCTCCATGAGTAGAGGGATATATCTCGAATTGACGCGACTCTAGAGGCTTGAAGTTGGGAGAATATTTGACCAAATAGGCTTATAGAAGTAACATTTTCATGTTTACTTCCTTTTTATGGGGGTGCGTAGTTTTTGGTGGCGAATAGAGCGGCGATAGCCACGGATAATAGAAGAAGTATCATCGCATGTGCAGGTAATGGTCACAAAAAGCGCACAAGTAATATTTTAAAGGTTTTAAACAGCTTTTCTCGAGTTTCCAAGACTTGGTTCAGGAACATGAGTATTTTTTACCTATAAGGGAGCATAATATGGATGATGATAGACCCATAATGACAATCAAATGTCACGATGACAAAACGACGTCTAACACTTTCATCATAGACTCAGAAGTGGTTGGACATGTTCCTACAGTGCATGAATTTTCACGTGAATAATTGGAGAAGCTACCTCAGGATTTGATTCTTGATAAGAAGACTAGGACTTTATGATGGTGAGGCTTGGAGTACCTTTGTATTGGTTTCAAGGAAGTAAGGCTCGTTGGATTGAAAAAGAGAAAGTGAGAGAGGAATTCCCTCATTGGAAATTAACTAAAAATTTTTTTGGTGGCCCAAAATCTCATTAGTGGGTTGCAATGATTAAGGTGGCTCCAGAAATGCTAAGACTTCAAAGGGTGGCTTTGGAAGAGCTTAAAAATAGAATTCACTGGATTGAAGTGGAACCAGGGTTAGATTGAATATCTTGTTGCAAGATTTCAAATGACACGAATGACACCTCAATCCAAGTTCGTATATCAAAGTTATGGAAAGTCAAATTTTGAAAAACTAGGTCTAGTGGTAGCCATTGAGGAGGCAACAATTTGGAACTTATCCGCGAAATGATTTTGACCTCGCCCAAAGGTGTGCTAACTACTATGCGGATCCAACAGGATTTGAACCAGCTTGACCTGGTGGGGTGACTCCATCCATCGAAGCATCACCCATCAATGTGTGGGGCCTTTCCCCAAAGGCCCCTTTGTGAGGGTGGTGCAATCCTTCCCATGTCATGAAGGCACTACACACACCCACCTCCAAAGGTCTACTATAAAGCAAGGGATGGGAAGTTTCCTCCCTAGCTCTCATCCACCCAAGTATCATATTGAATTAGAGTCCTCAAGTAATAATGCACATCATCAATCTCCTCGTGAGTACATCCAATATTTCCAAGCTTCTCCCTTGTCAATTGAAAATAATATATGCTTATAGCATATCTTCAATATTCCACAATTCCACCTGGGTCTCTACCTACATAATCCTTTCCTTGTCCTGCATTAGGAGAAGAAATTAGGCCTCCCCTCTCCACAACATCATCCTCGTGGAGATATCTAGTAGAAATCTCAACTGCATGTCTAAGAAGCAAAGTCAACCTTCCACCTCCATCCTTCTTTTCTTTCATGGCTCTTGCAACAAGGTGAGTCATGCACTTCTCCCTTTTTTTGTGTCATACATCCAAATTCCATTTATTCCACATAATCACGTTTCACATCAAGTTCCTTTTCATATAAAATTAATACATTTAGTTTTAAAAATTTTAACTAATTTTTTATTAACTAAAATATCATGATACATTAAATTAATAGTATGAAACATAAATTAATACTATTGATTTTGAAGTTTTATCTAAAATTTTCCGGCAAGCTCCATGGAGAAGTGGGCATACTCACTTATAATATTGCAAACAATATGTCCTCCTAGATTTCCCATTAATTTTTCCAAAAGTATGATCATGTGTTAATTTCCTATATAAAACTACGAAGCTTTATCACTAAGTCCATAAATTAAAAAAGAATTTATTCAAGAATTTATTGAGTGAAGGACCCATATAAATCTACTAAATTTGATCACCCCCGAGAACTATAATAAGAAACTTATTTATTGACTTTATTTATTTATTGAATTTATTGATTTATTGAGGTCTAAAATTAAATCTTATAAGAATTCATCATATAAGAACACATTTCAAAATGAATATGAGTTTGTAAACTCACCTACCTAAATGCTAAGAACTTAATTGAACCTATCCCATGACTTCCAATATTCTTCATAGTCCTAGGATTCTCCCACTCAATTTTTAAGAGCCTAATCAATTATTAGCTCTCTAAATTGGGTTATTACATTCATCTATCAAATCATTTAATAAATTGTCCCTACTAGCATTTTTATTGCTCTTTGTACATTATGATTTTAGTTTTTTTTAAGTTACTATAAGAATACATTTCAAAAATTAAAAAAAAATTAGCAATCTTATATAAGAAATTTCTTATATAAAATTCTCTAAAAGGACGATAATTTGTTAATTTCCTATATAAAACTATGAAACTTTATCACTAAGTCCATAAATTAAAAAAGAAATTATTCAAGAAATTATTGAGTGAATGACCCATATAAATCTACTAAATTTCATCACCCCCTAGAACTATAATAAGAAATTTATTTATTGAATTTATTTATTTATTGAGGTCTAAAGTTAAATCTTATAAGAATGCGTCCTATAAGAATACATTTCAAATTGAATATGAGGTTGTAAAATCATTTACCTAAATTCCAAGAACATAATTGAACCTATCCCATGACTTCCAATATTCTTCATAGTTCTAGGATTCTCCCACTCAAATTTTAAGAGCCTTATCAATTATTAGCCCTCTAAATTGGGTTATTACATTCATCTATCAAATGATTTAATAAGTTGTTCCCACTAGAATTTTTATTGCTCTTTGTACATTATGATTTTAGGTTTTTTTTTTGTTACTTTGTCTTTTGTTATCTATGAGTTAGTTGTTTTCTAAGTTCCTTCACAAATTTGCTATATTTCTATTTATATTTCTTTGCAATATATTTGAGGTATACACTTTAAAATTGAAGTTATTATAAGATGTGTTAGCTTCAATGTATTTTTATTTATATTTCTTTGCAATATATCAAATGTATGCAATTTAAAATTTAAATTATTATAAGATGTGTTAGCTTAAATTTTTAATGATTTTAGCACATATAAAAAAATAAAATTTATTTGGTAAATACTTGAATAGACCTACTATTTGTAATGTAAAAGGTTTCCACTTACATTTAAAATAAGCTATTTCTCTCCTTGTATAGTTTTAGAAACTAAAAAATCATGGCTATCCTTCCATTTCCTCTTCACAAGCTAAATAAATAAACATAATTCTACTTAATTCCATAATTTAATAAAAAATTCCATTTATAATATATTCAAATACACAATAAAAATAAATATTTAAATTTATAAAAAAATAAAATAAATTTAAAACCATATACATTCCTATTTAAAATTTATATAAAAATAACTCATGGAGAAAGAAATATACATATTTATTTACAATTTATACAAAAATAACTCATGAAAAAGTATATCTATTCATTTGTAAGATTTTATATAATATGTTTTTCTACATTCTTTTCATAATTTTACCACTATGTGATTACACATCTCAAATACACCATTATTTATCCAATATTTTGTAGAAAGTTACCTATAAAACTTCACCAAGATTTAATGAAAAAATTGTCATATAAATTTATGAATATTGATTATTTTAATAAAAAAATTATTTATTGAATATTAGATAAACTTTATTTTCCTGCTTTTTCAGGTATCAAGATAAATTTTAATTTTATGGGAGCTTTAACATTTAAAATATCAAGTATTAATTTTCTAATAAACAATTTCATATAAAAAATTGCAAAGAAACAATCTCATAAAAAAGAGCATTAAAAAATGTATCTGCAGTTGTAAACACATATACCTAAATGACATGAATGTCATTAGACCTACCTACCCCAGGAGCTAGTGCTCACATTAAATGTCACCGAGGTCTTGTTGAGGAAATTTTCAAAACACACAATATCACCACCGCTGGGGATACGTGCACTATGCATTTCCATTTCACCGTATTGAATCTGGTTGAATATTTCCTCAGTAGATCTAGAAATCTCCATCCATTCACCTTTTTCTTTTATGAGATTGATCAACCGAATTTTGATTGGTTAGCTACCTTTTCTCCAGCCATTAACACTTGTTCCTTGCAAACCACCAAGCCCAATGGATGAGCACATTGTGGTTTCTGCATTTCAAGTATTTCCCATCTTTCGTTCCTAACCCAGAAAATGATTAGATTCTGAGTAGCCTCTAATAGCCAATACATGGCACCCAGAAAATGATTAGATTCTGAGTAGCCTCTAATAGCCAATACATGGCACCTCTGTAATAGATTCCATGAGTATCAACTACTCTAATATTTTGAAGGGGATGTAAACAACAATTTATCAACTCTCTCCATGAATCTATTGCAAAATCATATATCACTGTTTTCACAAAACTAACTCCTTCACGATCAGGATCACGATCCTCTTCATGCTCATTGTGAGTATTAAGTGGCATCCGAACCAAAATCTTAAAATTATCTCTTCCCTACCTTGCCATGCATTTCAGTTTGGAGCTCCATCTTCCATTAATGAAAGGAAGTGTCCTATAAATGCCAGTTATAGGATTCTTAATGCATAATACACTCACCATACATGAGCAGCAGGCATCCAACTTGTGTTGTAAAATAAAATAGAACCAAATAACAAAAAAAATAAAATTAGATTATGTACTAAACTTCAAAAATAACTAATCACGAGTAAACATAAGTATGAATATGAACTCAAATCACTTAAGTTTAACATGCATATGAACACATTGATTGAGAATATATATAGAAGTATAATTCATGAAAATGTTTCTCTCTTTTGCAGCAAGTTTAAGTATTCAGTCTTGTACAATTTTAGATTAAATTATGTAAGGGAGCAAAAGCAATAAAAAGGACTAGATGATGTTTTAGAGATATGTTACATCTGTGGTTTTCTGTTATTTTTGGTTGGTACATGTATAGAAAATAAAAACTATTTAACATGAATAACTGATAACACATTTTTAAAAAGTTGTTTCTATAAAGAGGGTAAGTGGGAGATCTGAGTTGCAATATAGTCTAAAGAAACTAGTTTCTGGCTTTTTTTAGCCTGATTTTCTGCTCAATTTTTTTCTAATTCCATTAAAAATTTGTAAAATTGTAGTTTTGAATTGTTGAGTTTGTAAAGTTGTCTTTCCTAGAAGTTGAAATTCAGAATGAGATATTCACTAACATACTTTTCCAACTTAAACTCATTTTTTCAATCAAAATTATGATTGAAATGATGAAATATTCTCATCAAAATTCTAGATAATCCTCATTTATGACCACTTACTATATAAATTAAAAATACAAATATTCAATAAATATAAATAAATGTACATTAATTTATATTTATTACATACTCAAAATTTATAATCAAAATATAAATACTCATACAAAAAAATAATTTTAATTTAACCTTACTTTATATCACTGAAAATTATATTCAAAATAAAGGCATAATTAAAAAAAAAATTATCATTTCATTATTTAATTAGTGTAGATTTATTATTAAATTCTAATAGTTATTAAAATATATATACCTAATGGAAAAATAATATATAATATAATAAATTTTTTAATTGTAAACTTGAATGAAAACAAATTATTGACCAAACAACTAGAATTAAAATTCTTTATTATATCGCTACATAAAAAAATATATTGACTTATTTCATTAATTCTGTGGACAATTATTTTGAATGGATATTATAGTGTGGGAAACCAATGACATCTTGTAGAATCCTATTGACATATAATTTAAGAAAAATTATTCACTCTCTAAAGACTCTTATTGGCATAATGAGTATTATCTATTAAAATGATGACTCCATGTGAAAACCTTTTATATTCACTTCTTAATGCAATTTTTTTAATTTTTAATAATATATTGGAATAAAAACTATTTATAATTATCTTATGGTACATTAGGAAAGGCTATTAGTATACATGCTTTCATTGACACAAAGAAAAGTCATGGTATGACTAAGCAAAGATTATTTCCAAATAGCTTTATTATTATGAGATCCTTAATTGAAATTTTCTTTCATTAAGTTAAAGAATATATTTTTTTTATAAATTTCACTTATTTTCAAATATCTTTATTAATATTGGTTTTTAAACTAATTTTTATATTAATATAAATTAAATATATTTAATTTTGAAAATTTAATTTATTAACTAAAAATGTATTTTTGTATGAAGTTGATCTAAAAGTCTAAGTACTTGTGTAAGAGCCTATTTTAAAGGAAGTAAGGAAACAAGCTAATGACTCAAGATCCAAAAACATCTTGTAAGAGTGAAACCTTGCCCCCTAACCAATCACAAAGGGTAATTTTGGTAGGGTGGTTTTGCTCCAATAGCAATGATGAGTAAATATACATTGGCAAATAAAAATAAGTGATGACATCACTGGTTTGACAACTAAGTTATGCTAGGTTTTCCTAAAAAATCACTAAATATCCAAGATCATAATAAATTATTTTAATTTAATACTATTACTATAAAAATTATAAAAATAAATTTCCAATTTTTATTTTATAGTTAAATTTGATAGTGAAGAAGACTTGAGAAAGTATCAAAGATGAGCTTTAATTTGGGGAAGAGTTAGGCTCTTCATCACCCCATGATTTCCATATATTGATGCCATAAAAATGGTGGTTCCAACAACATCGCCCCATGCTTTCCATACTTTGATGCTACAAAAATGGTTGTTCCAACAATGTTGGTTTGGGTAAGGTTTCTAAATCACCCCCTTCCTTTCTAGCAAGACAAGGTTCTAAACTAAATAAAAAATAACTTGGAAAAAATAAAAAATACTGATCTTGAAATACTTTAGATAGAATTTGTGTAGAATAGATCTCAACAAAGGCTTACCTAATCACATCAAATGAACATAAAAATCTCTCAAAGGATGGTATTATATTATGAAAGTAGTATGAAAAAACTATTTTCAATACCGAACGAGAGATTTGTGAAACACATCTACAGAGGCAAAAATGATCCCAAGAAAGAAAAAGGAGATGACACACAAATCAAAAAGATGGTATACCTCTCATAGCCACCACTTCCATACTTTGATGCTACAAAAATGGTTGTTTCAACAATGTTGGTTTGGGTAGAGCTTCTAAATCACCCCCTTACTTTCTAGCACCATAAGATTCTAAGCTAAATAAAATATGACTTTGGAAAATGAAAAAATACTGATCTTGAAATAATAAAGAAAGAGATCTTGAAATAACAAAAAAAGAGCTATTTACTTTGGATAAAATTTGTGTAGAAATAAATCTCAACAAAGGCTTATCTAATCACTTCAAATAAAACATAAAAATCTCTCAAAAGACCTTATTAAATTATGAAAATACTACTTTCAAATACCAAACAAAAAATTTGTAAAATACATTTACACACGCAAAAATGATCCCCAAAACAAATGAATAACACACAAATAAAAAAAAGATTGTAGACCTCTCATAGCCAGCACTCACCAAGAAAAATAAATCATAAAAGATCCTCCCATCCAAAACAAGAAAAAGAAAAACACACACCCAAAACTGAATCATCATATTCCATAAGTAAAATAACATCTAAATACATGAGAACAATGCACCACATCAATAGAAAAATAACACTATTAAAAAAATAAAAAGAATATAAAAAAAGTTTATATTTCAAAAAGCTGAGACTCAAATAAAAAAATCTATTCTAAAACTTTGGGAAGCCTAGCAATATCACATTAGTTCGAGTTGCTCCAAACTCAAAACAATGGCGGAAAAGGCACAAAAAGAAAAGCAATTAAAAACAGTCAAACAACTACTTAACTTTTATTGTATATATGTATTATTTTTCTCAGTTTTTTATTGTATATATGTATTATTTTTCTCTGTTTTTCACTTTTCACTTAGGTTATAAACCCCGGCCCCTATGAATAAAAAGCTTCTTCCGTCACTTCTTGTAACCGTCTGGATTTGGGCAGTTCTCATAAATACACATTGAATTTTATATATGCAAAACTAATAATCTAAATGATAATAGATGAATAAAAAAATATTAACTTAAAAAAAACCAGATAAACCCTAAACATGAAACTAACACTTTGAAAATAAAATAAAAGACAAAACTTATATAAAGCTAACACTCAGAAAAAGCTAACATTTTAAAACATAAACTAAGCAAATTAAAACAGAACTGTAGATGTACTTTACCTTGTACTCGAACACACACTGTAGGGTCGACGAGCTGTGGGACGGCTACGGCTAGGGCTTTCGGTATTGCTCTCGAATTCGGGTGCCCTATTTCGCAGAAATGTACGCACGAAGCCACCATCGAACCACGGGCAAAACAATCCCTCGTGGCAGGGAACGGGCGTCTCCGCATTCAATCCACGGGCAAAACAATCCCTCGTGGCAGGGAACGGGCGTCTCTGCATTTCCTCTCAACTCGAATTTTCTGATATTGTAGCATCGATAGTAGCACGAGCCGAGCTTGGATCCCAACCCCCACGATACGCGGTTCCTCCACCCTAACTTCACCGGAACAATCATTTCTCGGCGTTCCACAACGTGCTCTATACCGACCAAGGAACTTGCTCTCGTCAAGAAACTCTTTCAGTGCTTTGCATGTCCTCCGGATCTGGGGATATTGCTACACAGGCACTCTTAGAAATATCTTCTCCAATATATCGGGCACGATGTTGATTAAAACACAAGGATCTGAAGACGATGGATTGCTAATCGCAGATTTTGCAGACTTTGCAGTACTGGAAGTCGACTCGTCATAGTCCTCCATAGCATATCCCTGCAACACTTTTCAGGGATGGCCTGCGTTAATGACGAGTCTTTTCCCTGACCTGTGCTAATTGGTCTGCCAATATATCAATAGCAATGATGCTTTAAATCATAAAATTTACTTAGTTTCTATATTTAATTATACATTTCTTGGTCTTTAAATAGACTATATTTTACATAAATACCATGGGTCAATACCATTGTTTCTCAATACCATGAGTCAATAGGATGGTTTAATTTTTTTTATAAAATTAAAATATTTATATTAAATTACATTAATTTTTTATTTTATTTTATTTTATTTTTATTTTTACGTAATTTGACTTAGTCAAAATCTTAAAAATTTTAGTACAACCTGTGTTTTCTAGCACAATTATCAATAATTACCAGCCTAGATCCATCTTAACTATGGATCTATTAAGCGTCAAATCTCTCAAGCTGCAAACCTCTTTTTTTGAGTGCAAAACTTGAGGAAAGGTTTGCACCTCGAGAGATTTGATCCCTCTCGGCGCTTAATAGATCCAGGGTTAAGATGGATTTAGGCTGGTTTCAGTCGTGTGCGGCCAGGGAAAATCTATCGAACATTTGATTAATTTTATCAATAATATGTAAATACAGATAATATAAATATAATAATTTTATATATGGTAAATATGTCTGATATTTTTATGGTCATTTTAATTTTAAAATTTTATTAGTTACCTAATGCGCTCATAGTAAATTTTTTTAATATGTATAAGATTATATATTATGATTGAAAATGCAATGTTAGAATATTGAATGATCGAAAATTCAAATAATAAGATTATAGTCAATCAAAAAATAGTTTACAATGTGATTGATCTCAATCTCTCCTCTTCTGCTTTTCTTGCAATCACACCTGCTACTTTTTCCATCTTTGCATATTGATCATATGAAAAGGGAGTTTGAAATCGTATACCATTCATATATTTAACTCGAGATATTGCAGTAAACATCATACCCTGTCTCTCTTTCTTCCCAATATTAATAGTAGCTTTCTCCAAAGTCAATCCTTATGATTTATGGATTGTTAAGTCCCAAGCAAGTTTCAAAGGAAGTTGTTTTCTACTACCTCTTTCAATAGGTGTAATAGGAATTGTTTGAGGGGATGAATCATCCCATGGTACTCCCATATAATTATCAAATCTTACTAGAACATATGTGGGTGGTTCTTGGGGTGATTTTCCAGGTTTATACACAATTTTTTCTACAATTCGAAGAGCACCATTTAAAAGTCCTGCATCAGTCCATATGTTTGATGTAAGCATCACTCGAGCTCCAACTGCAATGATTAATTCAAGTTCCATTTCATCCTCATCTATTTGCATGGAATTTCCTTTTACTTTTGTAGCAACACTGGATGCAATGGGACAATTTAGCCTTCTTGAAAAAAGCTTATTATGATGTTCTACATTATCATTTGTTGCAAGCAAATGTATTTCCTTATCAAATGAATCATTTGTGGAAGGATCCAAGCATGTATTTGTACGAGTCATAAGTGCTTTCCAGTCTTCCATAGTTAGTTTTGAATCCCTTAGCTTCAAGAGTCACAATTGTTGTGAATGAGTTCCATAATTCTTTTGCAATACCTTCAGGTGCATATATAGATTTATCTAGAACAGGAGGATATTGTCTCAAATCACCGACCAATATAATCGATCTCCCACCAAAAATAAGCTTCTCATTTTCTGGGAAAGCTTGTCGAAGTCTCTTATCAATGTTTTGCAACAAATTTCTGCCAATGAAACTCATTTCATCTATCAAGATATACTTCACATGCTTCAAATCTTGTTGTAGGGTCATTAAACTTGATCCTTTCAAAGGTGACATGTCTTTGATTGGAATTTTAAGTACAGAATGAATTCTTCTTGCAGATATGTTGAAAGCTACAACCCATGTAGGAGCTAAAAGAAGTAATGGACTCTTCTCTGGAAATGACTCGGCTTCAAGGGAATTTTTAATAGCTCCGATCAAATAAGACTTTCCTGTACCTGTAGTGCCCTGGATTATCATAAGTAGTTGATCAACCCCTAATCTATTATGTTCAAGGACAATATCAAATGCTATTCTTTTCTTAACCCCCAAACTTTCAATGGAATAAGACTTTGCATGTTGGTTAGCACAGATTAAATTCAACTTTTGCTTTTCTGATATGAAATGAATAGCACGATTGGAAGTCACTTCATCAACAAAATGTGTGTTCCAATTATGCGCACAATCACGATCTATGCATCCCAGAATCTCAAATTCATTGTAATTTATATATTTCTTCTCATACAATCCACAAATTATCTCCCACTCATTCTCCCTAGAAGCTGCAGGTGGTTTCTGAACTTCCTCTCCTTCAGATTCTACTTGATCGATGGGTGGTAATGGATTGCGATCAATATGCCATGGATTATATTGAAAATTTTCCCAATTATTGACTATCTCATCATCTCCTCGACCTATATCTCTATGGAAATCATGAAAGGCCTTCTACAATACTAACTCAGACCAACAAAATTCTACAAACTTGTCATCTCCTCAATCAGGAACTGAGTTAAATCGAGGAAGCACATGTACAATAGCTCCATTCTTCCATTCTAACCATTTCTCCCCACATTTACGTTTATCATATGACCATGATTTTGCAACATCTATCAACGCAAGGTGCTGAATATGGGCAGGTTGCTTGGTATATGTATCAATAATTGAATTATCATTATTGGCATCATATGTTTCAATCTGTACTTGTTTGAAAACTTTCCTACCAACATTCAGAACCACAAATCGACGACTACATTCAGAAAGAGGGAGTTCTAGAAGCAAATGACATGTCTCTTGTGCACATATATCCCTGTCAATAATAGTTTCACACAACAAAATCTTGTATGCACATGTTGCTGGTTCATTTGGATTTTGAATAGAAGAAACACGCATCAACATATTATGGAATGTTTCTGATCCTTTTTCAAATTTTGCTGCATATTTTGCTATGTAATTAATGACAACGCACTTTGAAAGAACTGGTTTCCAATCAATATTAGCCCTCCACATCATCAATGTTTCACGATTGTGTGTATTCAATCTATCATCATTTCGTCTTGGTTCATACTTTTTTTCTCCATTCTCATCGACATAAAGTTTGGACTCCTCACATAAATCCCACGGTGCCTTATATCTACATAACAATCTTCCTGCCTTCTTTCGAAGGCATGATCTCTCATTGCAAGTGATGTGACGCTCAACACAATTAAGAAGTTCTTGATAATTAATCATAGGATCAGACTGAAATATTTGTCGTGTGTCCTTTAAGCAAGGATGATCATCAATATTGTGTCTAACTTGAATATTTATTTGATGTCGATCACATGGATTCATTGCATGTACACATTCATCAAAATATTCTTTTGCAAATCTAACTTACACTGGATCATCCCAATTCAACATGTCCATGTTAGGAGCATTTTTTATCCATAGAAATCCATGCACATGTGGAGACCCATGATGTTGCCACTCATAGCGACACCAATAATCTGTAGCTTGATGATAACATTCGAAAATTTCATCTCGAAACATTGTATGTCTTAAGTGCATATAATGTGCTACAATATGAGGATTATCAATTACATTTTGACGTCTCCATTTCCTTGCTTCCCCTGGATCTCTAGGACATGTACCTGGCATTAATTTATGTAAATCTGGCCATTGCATATCTGCCGCACTTAATGTAAATAATATTGTAGGACTCCCAATTTGTTGATCCATGTCTGATAGCTCCAATATGCACGTGTGCCTCTTAGTACAGTGCCAAGTCGCATCAATCTTTCTCCAATTCGTGAATGTGGAATATTTTGTAAATGTTCTCGTAACTCCTCCATTGTTGTTGGTAAATCTATCATATTTTTCTTCACAAATACTGCAGACGAAGCTTGAGCACGATGTCTCATGATGATATTGAGTAAAAACTATCTAAATCGTGGGTGCCTTCCAAACTTGTTATCACGATATCGAAGAAGATGCTTTGCATACTCATGAAGATGGACATGTCTCTCACATGCTTGCAACCAATTTGCTTCACCTTTTGGGAACAATGACGGAAATGCCATATCAAATAATCCCACAGTGTTATACTCATTGACTCGAGATGAGCCAATTCCAGGCCAACTAAGCACTTCCTTTGCATTAGGTTATTCCTCTGCATTAGGTTTGTTTACCCACTATCGAATAATATCAATCTCTTGTGTAGCATTTGGAAGATTTGATGCAAATGAAGTTGTATGTAATCCATCTAATGCATCGTCAATCCCTGGAACCCCTTCCAACATTGCAAATTCAGTGTCACTATATTTCTCTGGCAAAGTAATAGCATTAATCATATGTGATACATCTGTTGCAATTTCAGTTATTTCTTGAAGTGCATCATTATCAACTTGAACTCCATGATAATATGGATCATTATGAATCTTATAGTGTAATGCACATAATACAATTTATTTCCTGACAGTAAATTCATAACTTGATCCCTCTGCACCTTTTTTCTGCACAACAATTATCAAATCGAAGTCTTTAATATGTCGAGGTAACTTCATGGCAAGATTGCTAACCTCTTGTGGAAAACTAATCATGTGTCCTCTATATTTGTATTGTCCACCTATTGAGTACATAACCTACAAAATTGGACTTGCACGTGCTATCAACATCTCTTCGACTTGAGTGAGCTCTGCAAGAACATTAGGTTGTTCTCTTGGATTCATATGGTTATCGGCTGAAAATCTATGATGACTTCCTTCTCGCTTACATCTCATGCACATTGTACCTAAGAAAAATAAACCAACTTCATTGTGATCTATCCTCAGCTAGAGATTTGATCCTTCTCAGCGCTTGATAGATCCAGAGTTAAGATGGATCTAGCCTAGATCCATCTTAACTCTAGATCTATCAAGCGTTGAGAGGGATCAAATCTCTAGAGGTGCAAACCTATTTTTTTGAGTGCAAAACTTGAGGAAAGGTTTGCACCTCGAGAGATTTGATACCTCTCGGCGCTTGATAGATCCAGAGTTAAGATGGATCTAGGCTGGTTTCAGTCATGTGCGGCCAAGGAAAATCTATCGAAAATATGATTAATTTTATCAATAGTATGTAAATACAGATAATATAAATAGAATAATTTTATATATGCTAAATATGTCTGATATTTATCTGGTCATTTTAATTTTAAAATTTTCTTAGTTACCTCATTTTTTTGAGATGATAAATATTGTTAATAAATTTAATGATGAAATAATTTTTTGAATGCAAAGTGACAATGTAATAGTGTTGAATGATAGAAAATGAAAATAATAAGAATGTAGTCAATTACAAATAGTCTTCATTGTGATTAATCTCAAATTATTTTCTTTTTCTATTCCTATTGTCACCCTTGTTAGTTTTGTCATCTTTTCATATCGATTATATGAAAAGGACAATTGAAATAATAAACCATTTAAATATTTAGCTTGAACTATTGTACTAAACATCATACATTGTCTCTCTTTCTCTTCAATATTAATAGGTTGATTTACTATAACACAAATATTAATGTACATTGTTAATAATTTTGTGTGCTTACACTGATATCAATGCACCTAATGCAAACAATGAAATAAGTTTACAAAACAACATCTACACTAAGATCAATGCATCTAATGCAGGTAATAGAATAAGATTAGAAATCAACATCTATATTGAAATCAATGGATCTAGTGCAAGTAATAAAATAGGATTTGAAACTAACATCTACACTTATATCAATGCATCTAGTGTAAGAAATAAAATAGGATTAGAAATCATCATATTAATGTACATTGTTAATAATTGTGTGTGCTTACACTGAAAAATAAACCACCTTCATTGTGATCCATCCAGAGTTAAGGTGGATCCACCTTAAGTTGTATTTGAGCCATCTAATGCATCGTCAATTCCTGGAACCCCTTCCAACATGGCAAATAATAGCATTAATCATATGTGATACATCTGTTGCAATTTCAGGTATTTCTTGAAGTGCATCATTATCAACTTGAAATCCACGATAATATGGATTATTATGAATCTCATAGTTTAATGCACGTAATACAGTTTATTTCCTGACAGTAAAATCATAACTTGATCCCTTTGCACCTTTTTTCCGCACAACAATTATCAAATCCAAGTCTTTAATATGTCGAGGTAACTTCATGGCAATATTGCTAACCTCTTGTGGAAAACTAACGGTGTGTTCTCTATATTTATATTTTCCACCTATTGAGTGCATAACCTGCAAAATTGGACTTGCACGTGCTATCAACATCTCTTAAACTTGTTTGAGCTCTGCAAGAACATTAGGTTGTTCTCCTAGCTTCATATGGTTATCGGCTAAAAATCTATGATGACTTCCTTCTCGTTTACATCTCATGCACATTGTACCTATGTTTGTCGTATGTACTTGAATTCTAGAATACGACTCTTCACACACATGAAATATTTGAACATCAGCCAATCGATCAATCCTATCATGAAATTTCGATGTGAAATATTCATATCAACAAAACTTTCATGTTGATGTTGGGAATCAATATGTTTTAAACATGTTTCTTTCATAGGATTTTCCTCTTCGTCCTATACCATGTATGAGTTGTTCAGATATTGTTTTCTTTGTCGATATGATCTTTTTTGTTCACTTTTCCATTTTCTCTATTCTTCATGTTTTTCAGGTGTTATTTCCTTTGGGTTATCTTGTCCATTTCCTATTTGATCTGCATTTTCTTCTATTATTCGTTGTGTCTTACTTTTTCGATATTCTCTTTGATATTCTCTTTTGCGTGCTCTTCTCTCTTCTTGTTGTTCTACAGTTGAAATTTCTTGTGCCTTTCTTTTTCGATATTCTCGTGCTTTTTCATTACGCTTTATCCTTTGTTCTTCATGTTCTTCAACTTTCATTTCTAATTTCTTTCCATGTCGATAAATTTTTTGATATTCTCTTTGACGTGCTCTTCTCTCTTCTTGTTTTTCTACAGTTTTCATTTCTCGCTTCTTTCTTTGTCGATATGTTCTTGCATATTCTCTTTGATATGTTCTATGTGTTTCTCTTTGTTCTTCACTTTTCTCCTTTCTTTGATCTTCTCTTTGTTCTTCACACATTTCTTCAAAGTTATTTTCCTCCATCTCATTATTATGAGAATACATGGCTGTTTGAATTACTGAAACACAAATATCAATGCACAAATCAGTTATGGTCAATAGAAAGTGCACTGCATATGCACCTAGGCCTCATTTTGAGTGCATTCCAATGCAGTTTTCGATGCCTAAGGGTGCATTACTCTCTCTAGAAAAATAATTTACCCTAAGGGGCCCAAATCCCTAAAAATTTGCAATGAAATGACTATTGAAAGAAATAGGGGGTCTATGGCACCAACTTGGATCAAACGGCGATGAAACCCATCCAGAGAATCGATTGCAATGAACAGCTGAAGTTCGGGGGCAAAAACAAGTTTAGAGCTCCAAAATGAAAATGGTAACTTTCAAATGGTAAAAATGAATAGTAAAAATCTTTTAATTAGTCATTTAATTATCTGAAAATCATATTTATTGCAATTTTCTTCATTTTTTATCACGAAACATGTATTTTTAATCCATTTGATGTTGTTCTGAATAGGTTTGCAAATTATGAGCAGATTAGTCGTGCACATTTATTTCAAGAATGATTTGACCACAAAGCATACTTTTATCCTTATTTTTAGAGCTTTGATAAAAATGAAAGAGGACTTGAAACACTTCTATTTCTTTTTCAATCTTTGATAACAGCGAAAATGGAACCCCTCATGTCTTCTTTTAGCTCTTTTAGACTCTGATAATATGAAAATATTTTTGAGCACTTGTCTTTTTGAGCTCGTAAAAGTTAATGAATTGATATCTACTTGGTATAAGTTTGACCCTTTTCCAGACTAAGATAGATTAATCACGAAAAAGGAATGCCTTAGTCGAACATGACTAGAAGGTTCTCTCAGATATTGTTTTACACTTTCTCGGATCTGATCTATAACTTTACAAAAAATTACCTATGGAGTTTTATTTTTTCCTCTTTTTCAAACTCTCTAAATATGAAAATGGACCTGTTTGTCACTGTCACTAGGCTCGTTAAAACATAAAATAGCGACGGGTTTTTCGATCATGGCAAGAATCAAGTTTCTTTCATCGCTAGACTCATTAAATTATTAAATAGCGATACATTATTCACCCGAAGGGTTGAATTATAGATCAAGAATATGTTATTCTCCTCAAGCTTGTTAAAAAATAAAGAGGTATTGGTCGAAAAATGACCGGGGAAAATTTGGGAAAGTGAAATTTTCTTTTACTGTAGTAGGTTGCTCTTGAGCATGACACTTCACTCCATCATCGTGACTGTTTGGGTTGGGTAATATTATCGACGGTTCATTCATACCTACGGCTCATCATACCTTCAGTTTGGTTTTGGGTCAATGCTGCCAACTCATCTCAATGTCATCGATATGTTCAAGAGAATTCATCTAGTCAATACTCATCTTCTGCGATACTCATAAACCTTCATTCTCATGATAGTCATGCCTAAAAATTTCTATATCAAGTCACATTTTGTCTCTGAAATCAATAACTCCCATTTCGCAATAAAGTAACCTCCTATTGATGTCAAATCATCATCCATGAAGTTTACTTAGAAACATCATCTTCCAGTACCATGAGGCAACATCGAAAAGATCCTCACTTTCGGACTTTTGACCGAAATATTTTGTTTGGCGTTTGAAGAATGGGATCCCTAGGATGGGAGAAGAATGGTTTAAAGCTACAAAGTTTGATTTAAAGAGTTGTGATGATTATCTAAATCCTGAACATGTAGGGATAAATATGACTATAGGGATTCCCATAGCTTGACTCGAAGATAACTACTCTAATTTATTGGTAGTCATACAGAAATAGTTTACCTGCGAAGGAAGCTTTTGTAAAATCTACATGTATCACTTCAAGCTGTTGCTTAATTTTATGGGAAAAAAAATGATAGATATTCCATTTTACCTTTTGAGAAGCCTTTCAAAAATGGCAGATAAAGTGCAAGGTAGACCTGAAAGAAGTGAAACTTCCATCTTTCACCATGGATTGATGAAATTACTAGTACTGTGTAACACCCCCAATTTATGTGTTTGAATTTGAAAGCTAGACATTTGAACTTTAATCCTAAGGGGAGTGGACCCCAAAGGATAAGGAATTTGTGAATGTAATTCAATATTTAAAAAAAATGATTGTGTGCAGATTGACCAAAATGAGATTTATGAGATCACTTGCTAAATCCATGAGGATGGATAAGGCAAATAATCCCCAGAATCTTTCAAAAATCCTTGAAAGAAATTATTCTAATTTATATTTTTGAGGAAGAATCTAAATTTCCCCAATGATGAGGAAAGTAGTTGGGAAGAGGTAAAAAGCTGGAAAAGCTGAGGAAAAGCATAACACAGCTTTAAAGAATCCCTAAAATGGGAAGCCTAGGCAAACAGGAAGAAAACCAACCTGAGATTCTGGACGCAGAATTAGAAACATGCTTTGGGGAACAATAGCTTAAATAAGCTGGTCTTGTACAGATTAGAGGTTGATCTGATATAGGAGAGGATCTCAGCTTGGGGGTGAGTTCTGGGAGATAGAAGGACTCTAAGGTTGGGAGGTTGGTCAATTGCATGAGTGGTATGTCTCTACATTTATTGGTGTGATTACTTTATATAGTATGAATTGGCTACATACAAAAGTTAACTGTATATTAGAATATAAGTTTTACACTTAACAGAATCATTCATAAGGAATACACCCTTGAAATTCTGCATAGTTGTAGAACTAAATCTGTAGAGTAGAATCCAACAGAATCTCTAAACCAAGATTGGTTTAAATCTGAGGATACATATTCCTCTACAGATAATTTAACTGTAAACTATTTCTAGTCAATTTTAAATGCTTCTAGAAAATTGTAATAGTTAAATATTTAATTGTGAGGGAAATCCATTTGAGTTCATTACATTGTTGCGGAAGGTGAAGGCTATTTCACACATTTATAGATTCAGACAGAAATTAATTTTCTCAAGTCTGCTTAGTTGTAGGACTTATAATAATGAGGAGAAATCCTCCAAAATCTCTGAATTAATATACAAGTTTAGATCTGGGTATTTCTAGTACCTCCTAGTTTACAAAATTGAAATTTTAAATCTGGTTATTGGAGAAGGGGGAAAATTAGTCCACATTGTAAAAATACAGAGTATAGGAGCATTCCTTTAACTACTTACTAAGCTATGAACAGAGATATGAGAGAAAAGTACAATTATCTGAAGTATTCTAACCTTTAAAGAAATTTTGAGTCTCCTTAGTAAGGATTGTATGATAGGATACATAATTTTTATTTATGTATGTTTATTATACATCACTAGAGAAACTACACCTGTGAACACGTAGATGTATATGCAGAACTATAAAGCAAGTAGTACTTGTATTCCATGCAGACTGAAATAAACACATATAGTGGAGAATAGGTACACAAAATTCAAGCATGAAAATATATATAGGTATGTATCAATGCCGAAATTCAGTCGCTACATGGGTATAATAACACTGCTATATTATGGTAAATATATAGCCAACGAAATCAGAAGCATTTATATACATGGAAAAAAAATTAATTGTGCGTACAAAGTCCAACTAGAATTATAACTCTCCAGATTCCAGAGAAGGTTTTGATAAAGGCTATATAACATATAATTATAATAGGTAGCCATAATTCACTGCAAAAAAATTTACATAGATGAAAACCATTACGAGGAGAAGCCGGTTAAATGAAGAGTAAATCAGTGTTTTAAATCATAAAAATCCACACAGTTCATGTGAAGTAGCATGCAGACAACCATAACTTTATAAACTGTATGTGGTAAACATTCTATGGGAAGCAAAAAAAATAAAAAATTGTCAGGATGCAGAAACAAACGTCTTCGGTATCCAACCACATAAAACCCAAAAGAGACCGAGCTCTCTCGGACTCGACCGAAACACAGTTGTTCTCAAATCACGAATTTTAAACAAATCGAAGGACAATAGCATACAACTGAACTTGATTAATAATCAGTCTCTGTCGAAGTTTAAGACTTCAATACACATTGTCTAATACCCTAAAGAACGTCAACACGAGTGCGGAAGTGAGGCGACAATAAAATGATATGTGAGAATAGCTCCCTTCCGTCTGTAAGCATACCAACCTGAAAAATAAAGAGTCGAGGAAGTTAATACAAATTGATATGTTTGGCTCAGATCTAGCCACGAACAAAAATCCCATAGCATCCTCCATACCTGCATGCGTACAAGGCGATTTAAACTCGTTTAGAAACTTAATAGAAGGAATTCTAGAAAACAAAATGTAAAATAAAGGTATGGGGAGAAATAACGAATTACCTAACGAAGGAGATCGTCCCTCGCTCCAGTAGAGTCTGCCATCGCGGTAGAGTTAGAAAAACAAAAGTTTGAACCCCATCAAGAAATAGAGGAAGCTGAGAAAACATCTCTACTGATAGAAAACCCAAATCGATGTTACCTATCGGGACAGAAGGCGTGTTAACTCTAGTCCCTATCGCTCCGAGGCCAAAAGACAGGCAGGAGTTTGCTTGGTTAAGAACGCAGACATGTTGATACTGTGCCTCGTTAGCCATCCACCAAATACAACCAGGAAGGTGGCTAAGAAAACAAAGAAGATAGTAAGTAAACGAAAAACTCCAAGAGGGCGTGAATAAAACCCAAATGATTTCTTCCATTTTCATACATACGATACTCAAGAAATCAATAACAGAGTCCAGAGTTAACGAAATTAATGGGTTCATAAATTACCTGCGACGTGAGGTTGTGACGAGCTAATACAGGCTTGAAGGGTACGAAGTCGTGCTTCTTTTGTGCGCAGAGGCTCGACATCGCCATTAACAAGGAGAAATCCCAGCGAAGGTAGAAAGAACAGTGGAAAGACGAAATCGCACAAGATATACAAAAGAAATCCCAACTGCAAAACCCTAACGGTACCCTTGAAATCTCAAGCGTCCAGATGGCAAGCGATCCATAGAGAAGCCACGGATCGATAGAACGAGAGATGCGATTAAACCGGTCAAGTCGACATTGAATTCACCAGCTAGCAAAGAAAATCACGACGGCTATGTTCGTATACCATTAAATGCGTAGATTCAGAGTCTGATGGCGTGGCCATGACCCACAACGAGTGGAATCCATAACGCCCTCATGAGAAGGGGAATGGAATTCAAACCATTACATACGATGACATGGAGACTGGTAAACGTATCAAACCTCACATCAAAATCTAAATTGCCAGGACGCTGTACAAAAAGAACTCACACGTCTACATTCACATGCTTGTCGAATTCCACGACGATATAACGTAAACGAATGAGAACGTGACTCACCCTTGGTGAGAAATCCATAGTTCACAGTTCAGAAAATATCCATACGTGCAATGGACGCGCAGAGGTGAGATCATCAAAATAAATCAAACCAATAGTTATAAACCGTGGACCATATATATATATATAAATTCGAATGATAGGGTATGTGGGTTACAAAAATTGGTGTGAACATGATATTCGAATACCCCAATAAGTCTACTAGTTGGATTAAAGTTAACGAAGACATGAATATCAATGCGCATGTGCATTATAAATCATCAAGGATAACTATAATGGTAAGGGAGTACTGGTGCAAATCTTTTTATCCAAGGATATAAGATTCTCCTTATTAATTTTAATGTATTACATTTCATTTATTAAATGGAGGAATATAACTATACAATCTAAATCATATAGAGGCAAAAATGTGATTTGAACCAGGTCGAAATAGAAATTATGGTGTGACAGACCTTATTGAGATAAAAGCTGACAGTTAGAATATCTCAAAAGATTATTTTTTTGTTGTTGGTGAAATGGAGGCGTGACAAATGGTATCAGAGCCCAAGTTATAAAACTGGGATGGTGACATTGTGCTCACTGTTGCTGTGTACTCAGTGTATTTGTATAAATTTATTTCTGTGAAAAAAAAAAAATGTATTTTATTTTTATTACTAATCTGTGCTATGTAGTGTACAGTGGGGTGCTAGAATGGAAGAAGGTGGCGAAATTTATGTTGATCTGTGTGACGAGGAAAATGCACCAGATCCCAATGCAGCCATGATGGCTATGTTGCAGGAATTGCAATAAGAGTTGGCTGAGATAAAAAGCCAGAATGACAAATTGTCATTAGCCAGTGAGGAACAGGAAAAGCTCATGAGGGAATTAACTTCACGGAACAGCCAGGAAGGCGAAGGTTCTGGAAAGAGGACAAATGATGAGTCTGAAGATGAGGATGCAGTAAGGCATCAATCCAAATAGAAAAAGGAATTACAGGGGGAATTCCGAAAAATCAAGCCTCCCTCCTATGATGGGGAGAAGGAGGAAGATGCGGAAGCTTGGTTATTGAACATGATCAAGTATTTCCAGGTTTATGAATATGAAAGAAATCTGAAGGCCAGATTAGCTATTTATCAGTTACAAGATAAAGCTACCTTGTGGTGGGAGGAGACGAAAATGGTGCATGCCATTGATGAAAAGACAGTTACTTGGAAAGATTTCCAGGTTAAGTTCAAAAATCGCTACTTGAATGAGCGTTACTATGATGACAAAGCAAAAGAATTCCATGAACTTATACTGGGACAACTCACTATTGATGAGTTTGTTACTAAGTTTACAAATCTGCTGAGATATGTACCCTACATAAGGGAGGAAAAGGCAAAAGTACAAAGGTTTCTGAATTGTTTTCCTACTGTATATAAAGAGAAAATTGAGTTTGACAACCCAAAAACAATGGACGAAGCTGTTAGAAAAGCTAGATTGTGCTACCAACAGTTCAAAAGAAAAACTGAACATGGGAAAGGCTGGGTAAATAAGAGTGAATTTAAAGGGAAGAAACATAAACCAGCCTATTTGAAAAATTTTGGCAGAGATCATCAGGGGAAAAAATTTAATAAACCCAAATAAAGTCAAACTGCTCAGTCCCAAGTAGCTTCCAAACAAATAGAAGGAGACAGAAAAAGGAAGGGACAGTCAAAATGAGAGAACCCCTGAAATGTTGGGGCTGTGGAGAACCCCATCTTTTGAGAGACTGTCCTCATCGAAACATTCATATGATCATGAGAGATCGAGAAGCGACAACAGTAAATGATATAGCCAGAAATATACCAACTATCAGTGCAGCCTTGGAGAATCGGCAAGCAGAACATTAAGCAACCATGGTGGAAATGGAGGGTAAGATTTCTGACCTATCTGTTACTGTTCTGATTGATCCGGGTGCTTCTTTGAGTTACATTAGTCCAAATATTGTAGAAAAATGTAACTTAAAAAAAATGAAAAATTTCAACAGTCATGGTTGGTACAGCTGGCCACTGGAACTAAGAGAAAGGTAACACATAAACTGCCCCGAACAGAAATCAAATTAAATGATTTTCAAACAGAGGTAAATTTGAACATTATGCCCTTAGGTTCATATGATTTACTGATAGGAATGGATTGGCTGGAAAAGAAGAAAGCCTTGATGAACTGTTGGGATAAGACTTTGCATTGTGTAGATGAGGAAGGGAAACCTTTTATTCTCAAAGGGAAACAAAAACCTATTTCTGTAAGACAAATTTCAGCATTGCAATTAAAAAGAACAACTAGAAAAGGATACCAAGTTTATGCAGTGCATGTGGAAGAAATGGAACAGAAAACTGAAGAGGAATTACTGGATGCTGTACCAGTAATAAGATAATTTAAGGAAGTCCTTCCAAAGGAAATCCCTCATCTTCACCCCAAAAGAGAGATTGATTTCTCAATCGATTTGGTGCCGGGAGCAACACCTGTCTCCCGAGCGCCTTATCGAATGAGTCCTCCCGAACTGATGGAACTGAAAATGCAATTGCAAGAGCTGTTAGATAAAGGGTATATCAGACCGAGTGTATCTCCTTGGGGAGCACCGGTGTTGTTCATGAAAAAGAAGGATGGAACTTTTAGGATGTGCATTGATTATCGTCAACTGAATAAGTTGACCATTAAAAATAGATACCCTTTGCCTAGAGTTGATGATATTTTTGATCAAGTGAGAGGAGCTTCAGTATTTTCGAAAATTGACTTAATGACTGGTTATCACCAGCTTAGAATTAAAGAAGAAGACATCAGCAAAACAGCCTTTCGAACCAGGTATGTTCACTACGAATTTGTAGTCCTACCTTTTGGTTTGACAAATGCCCCTGCCACATTTGTGTGCCTAATGAATAGTGTGTTAAACAAGTACTTGGATAAATTTGTCCTTGTGTTCATAGATGATATCTTAGTTTATTCAAAAAGTGAGGAGGAACATAAAGAACACTTGAGAATAGTATTGCAAACTCTAAAGGAAAATCAGCTATATGCCAAGTTTAGAAAATGTGAGTTTTATAAAGATAAGATCCAATATTTGGGTCATATTATTTCTAAACAAGGCCTTGCTGTTGACCCTGAAAAGATAAAGGCTATAAAAGAATGGCCTGTACCAACTGATGTTTCAACAGTGCGATCATTCATGGGGATTGTAGGCTATTATCACAGATTTGTAGAGAGGTTTTCTGCTATAGCACATCCCATCATGTCATTACAAAGAAAAGGTGTCAAATTTGAATGGACTGAAAAATGCCAAAACAATTTTGACCAATTAAAACTGAAACTTACTACAGCCCCTATACTGAAGATTGTAGATCCTGACAAAGAATTTGTGGTATGTACGGATGCCTATAGAGAAGGATTGGGAGGAGTTCTTTTGCAGAAAAATTCAGTTATTGCCTATGAATCTAGGAAACTGAAGATACATGAACAAAATTACAGTGCTTATGATTTAGAATTAGCAGCTGTTATTCATGCTTTGAAAATGTGGCGGCACTATCTTCTTGGAAAAAAATTTACATTGATGACTGATCATATTAGTCTCAAATATTTCTTTTCCCAAACTGATTTGAATGCTAGACAAGCCAGATGGCTGTCTTTTTTAAGTGAATTTGATATGGATATAAAACATATTAGAGGGAAAGAAAATAAAGTTGCTGATGCATTGAGCAGAAATGCTTGTGAGCATATCAATAGCATTGGAAGTAGTGCTCAGATCGATGTAGAAGATTTGGTGAATAAGGCAGCAAACCAAGACCCAATTTATGAAACACTTCTGATGAAATTACAGAAAAAGGATAAAATTGATCTCACTCAAAAGCAAAAAGAGCTGATCTGTTATAAAAACAGATTGTATATTCCCAATGTAGAGTCCTTAAAAAGGGAAATTTTGGATGAGTACCATAAAAAACCATATGCAGGACATCCAGGATATCAGAAAATGTTAACAGCCCTGAAAAAGAAGTTGTTCTGGCTAGGAATGAAGAAAGATGTAGCAAAATATTTAAGTAGATGCATGGGATGTCAACTAGTCAAAGTTGAACATCAGCATCTTGCTAGTCTTTTAAACCCTTTACCGATTGCAGAATGGAAGTGGGACACAGTTTCCATTGATTTTATAACAGGATTTCCCAAAACCAAATATCGGCATGATTCAGTGATGGTGGTAGTAGACACTTTAACGAAAGCTGCCCACTTTATACCAGTAAAATCTACCTTTGGAACAGCTCAAGTAGCGAATGTGTTCCTGAAGGAGGTAGTAAGGCTCCATGGGGTTCCAAAGGTGATTGTTTCTGACAGAGATGCTAAGTTTAAAACAGCCTTTTGGAAAGGGCTATTTGGAGGTATGGGCACAACATTGAATTTTAGTACTGCTTACCACCCTCACACCGATGGTCAAACGGAAAGAACTAATCAAATTTTGGAGGACATGCTAAGAATGTATGTGATGGATAGACCATCACAGTGGGAATATTACTTGCATTTAGCTGAATTTTCCTATAATAACAGCTACCAATCCTCCATCAAAATGAGTCCGTTTGAGGCACTGTATGGAAGGAAGTGTCGTAGTCCTTTGAGCTGGAGTCAGCCAGAAGATAAACTGATGTTGGGACCACATGATTTACAAGAGATGGAAAGAATTTTCAAACAGATACAAAGAAACATCAAGACAGCACAAGATCGCCAGAAGAACTATGCTGATAAGAAAAGAGTGCACCGAGAATTTAAAGTGGGGGAGCATGTGTATTTGCGTATTAAACCCAAAAAGAGCACCCTGTATGATAGAAGTTGTGTGAAACTGGCCCCTAGATACTGTGGTCCTTTTGAAGTATTAGAAAGGGTAGGAACAGTGGCTTACAAGCTGGCCTTACCACCCCATGTTAGAGTTCATGATGTATTTCATGTTTCATTATTAAAAATATATGTGCATGATGCTTCTCACATAGTTGATTGGAATGTTGTACAGGTGGAACTAGAAGGGGAGTTTCTACCAGAACCACTTCAAATATTGGAGCGGGAAGAAATTGAATTGAGAAGCAGAACAGTAGCAAGAGTAAAGGTGCAGTGGAAGCACTTTACTGCTGAAGAAGCTACCTGGGAAAGAGAAACTGAAATCATGGAAAAATATCCATTTTTATTTGCCAAATGAACTCTAGTGGTTGAATAACAACACCGAGGACGGTGTTTATTTTCAGAGGGGGAATATGTAACACCCCCAATTTATGTGTTTGAATTTCAAAGCTAGACATTTGAACTTTAATCCTAAGGGGAGTGTACCCCAAAGGATAAGGAATTTGTGAATGTAATTCAATATTTAAAAAAAATGATTGTGTGCCGATTGACCAAAATGAGATTTATGAGATCACTTGCTAAATCCATGAGGATGGAAAAGGCAACTAATCCCCATAATCTTTCAAAAATCCTTGAAAGAAATTATTTTAATTTAGATTTTTGAGGAAGAATCTAAATTTCCCCAATGATGAGGAAAGTAGTTGGGAAGAGGTGAAAAAGCTGGAAAAGCTAAGGAAAAGCATAAAACAGCTTTAAAGTGTCCATAAATTGGGAAGCCTAGGCAAACAGGAAGAAAAGCATCCTGAGATTCTGGACGCAGAATTAGAAACATGCTTTGGGGAACAATAGCTTAAATAAGCTGCTCTTGCACTGATTAGAGGTTGATATGTGTCAAGGAGATGATCTCAGCTCGGGGGTGAGTTCTAGGAGACAGAAGAACTCTAAGGTTGGGAGGTTGGTCAATTGCATGAGTGGTATGTCTTTAAATTTATTGGTGTGTTTACTTTATATAGTATGAATTGGCTACATAAAAGTTAACTGTATATTAGAATATAAGTTTTACACTTAACAGAATCATTCATAAGGAATACACCCTTGAAATTCTGCATAGTTGTAGAACTAAATCTGTAGAGTAGAATCCAACAGAATATCTAAACCAAGATTGGTTTAAATCTGAGGATACATATTCCTCTACAGATAATTTAACTGTAAACTATTTCTAGTCAATTTTAAATGCTTCCAGAAAAGTGTAATAGTTAAATATTTAATTGTGAGGGAAATCCATTTGAGTTCATTACATTGTTCCGGAAGGTGAAGGCTGTTTCACACATTTATAGATTCAAGACAGAAATTAATTTCTCAAGTCTGCTTAGTTGTAGGACTTATAATAATGAGGAGAAATCCTCCAGAATCTCTGAATTAATATACAAGTTTAGATCTGGGTATTTCTAGTACCTCCTAGTTTACAAAATTGAAATTTTAAATCTGGTTATTGGAGAAGGGGGACAATTAGTCCACATTGTAAAAATATAGAGTATAGGAGCATTCCTTTAACTACTTACTAAGCTAAGAACAGAGATATGAGAGAAAAGTACAATTATCTGAAGTATTCTAACCTTTAAAGAAATTTTGAGTCTCCTTTGTAAGGATTGTATGATAGGATACATAATTTTTATTTATGTATATTTATTATACATCACTAGAGAAACTACATCTGTGAACAGGTAGATGTATATGCAGAACTATAAAGCAAGTATTACTTGTATTCCATGTAGACTGAAATAAACACATATAGTGGAGAATAGGTACACAAACTTCAGGCATGAAAATATATATAGGTATGTATCAATACCGAAATTCAGTCGCTACATGGGTATAATAAGACTAGTATATTATGGTAAATATATAGCCAACGAAATCAAAAGCATTTATATACATGGAAAAAAAATTAATTGTGCATACAAATTCCAACTAGAATTATAACTCTCCAGATTCCAGAGAAGGTTTTGATAAAGGATATATAACATATAATTATAATAGGTAGCCATAATTCACTGCAAAAACATTTACATAGATGAAAACCATTACGAGGAGAAGCCAGTTAAATGAGGAGTAAATCAGTGTTTTAAATCGTAAAAATCCACACAGTTCATGTGAAGTAGCATGCAGACAACCATAACTTTATAAACTGTATGTGGTAAACATTCTATGGGAAGCAAAAAAAAAAAAAAATTGTCAGGATGCAGAAACAAACGTCTTCGATATCCAACCACATAAAACCCAAAAGAGACCGAGCTCTCTCGGACTCGACCGGAACATAGTTGTTCTCAAATCACGAATTTTAAACAAATCGAAGGACAATAGCATACGACTGAACTTGATTAATAATCAGTCTCTGTCGAAGTTTAAGACTTCAATACACATTGTCTAATACCCTAAAGAACGTTAACACGAGTGCGGAAGTGAGGCGACAATAAAATGATATGTGAGAATAGCTCCCTTCCGTCTATAAGCATACCAACCTGAAAAATCAAGAGCCAAGGAAGTTAATACAAATTGATATGTTTGGCTCAGACCTGGCCACGAACTAAAATCCCATAGCATCCTCCATACCTGCATGCGTACAAGGTGATTTAAACTCATTTAGAAACTTAATAGAAGGAATTCTAGAAAACAAAATGTAAAATAAAGGTATGGGGAGAAATAACGAATTACCTAATGAAGGAGATCGTCCCTCGCTCCAGTAGAGTCTTCCAGCGCGGTAGAGTTAGAAAAACAAAAGTTTGAACCCCATTAGGAAATAGAGTAAACTGAGAAAACATCTCTACTGATAGAAAACCCAAATCAATGTTACCTATCGGGACAGAAGGCGTGTTAACTCCAGTCCCTATCGCTCTGAGGCCAAAAGACAGGCAGGAGTTTGCTTGGTTAAGAACGCAGACATGTTGATACTGTGCCTCATTAGCCATCCACCAAATACAACTGGGAAGGTGGCTAAGAAGACAAAGAAGATAGTAAGTAAACGAAAAAATCCAAGAGGGCGTGAATAAAACCCAAATGATTTCTTCCATTTTCAGACATACGATACTCAAGAAATCAATAACAGAGTCCAGAGTTAACGAAATTAGTGGGTTCATAAATTACTTGCGACGTGAGGTTGTGACGAGCTAATACAGGCCTGAAGGGTATGAAGTCGTGCTTCTTTTGTGCGCAGAGGCTCGACATCGCCATTAACAAGGAGAAATCCCAGTGAAGGTAGAAAGAACAGTGGAAAGATGAAATCGCACAAGATATACAAAAGAAATCCCAACTGCAAAACCCTAACGGTACCCTTTAAATCTCAAGCGTCCAGATGGCAAGCGATCCATAGAGAAGCCACGGATCGATAGAACGAGAGATGCCATTAAACTGGTCAAGTCGACATTGAATTCACCAGTTAGCAAAGAAAATCACGACGACTATGTTCGTATACCATTAAATGCGTAGATTCAGAGTCTAATGGCGTGGCCATGACCCACACTAAGTGGAATCCATAATGCCCTCACGAGAAGGGGAATGGACTTCAAACCATTGCATACGATGACATGGAGACTGGTAAACGTATCAAACCTCACATCAAAATCTAAATTGCTAGGACGCTGTACAAAAATAACTCACACGTCTACATTCAAATGCTTGTCGAATTCCACGACGATATAACATAAACGAATGAGAACGTGACTCACCCTTGGTGAGAAATCCATGGTTCATAGTTCATAAAATATCCATACGTGCAATGGACATGCAGATGTGAGATCATCGAAATAAATCAAACCAATAGTTACAAACCGTGGACCATATATAAATAAATTCGAATGATAGGGTATATGGGTTACGAAAATTGGTGTGAACATGATATTCGAATACCCAATAAGTCTACTAGTTGGATTAAAGTTAATGAAGACATGAATATCAATGCGCATGTGAATTATAAATCATCAAGGATAACTATAATGTTAAGGGAGTAATGGTGCGAATATTTTTAGCCAAGGATATAAGATTCTCCTTATTAATTTTAATGTATTAAATTTCATTTATTAAATGGAGGAATATAACTATACAATCTAAATCATATAGAGGCAGAAATGTGATTTGAACTAGGTCGAAATCGAAATTATGGTGTGACAGACCTTATTGAGATAAAAGCTGACAGTTAGAATGTCTCAAAATAATAAAATTTTTTTTGGTGAAATGGAGTATGCACATATACCGAAGAATTAAATAAACTAGACAGACACTGGGCATCTTTCTTGTTTATGAATGGGTATGAAATGAATGTTTTATCCCCAAGGAAAGCCTCTAAACTCAAAACTCTTACTCCTAGGCAAGAGCTGAATACTACTACAGAAGTAGAAGAGAATCAACAAGAAGGTTTAAAAGCTATAGGTAAAGACGTGGAGGTAGAAGCTAATTTTATCCAAGAGGCAGAACCACATCAACCAAATAATAAGCATGCTAAAAAACATTTCATAAATAGCAAGACTAAACCTACATCAAAAAGGTCTAAAGGAAGCACAAAGGAAACTATTGGAGGTAAAGGCATGCTTGAAGACATCTTATAGGCTATAGACATTGCAGAAACCCCTATAGTGAAAGCAACTGAGGTAGAAGGATCCAAGATTAAAGGGAAGGGGCTTATGGCCAAGAAATTATATTTTTCATCAGAGGATTAAAGTTTTCTTTTTAAACCAAGAAAGCCTTTTACTAGATCACAAATTTCTGAGACTATCACAGTTGGAAATAAGCAGTAGAGGCAAGATAAAGAAAAAAGGGAAGCAGTGCAAGAAGTCATAGTTATATCTCCTACTGAGACAGAGATTACTAAATAAAATAAAGGTCAATCTAAAATAAAGATTCAGAAGGAGTCTAAGGCAGATTTTCGAAAGGGACAGTTTAAAGATAAGGAAGAAACAGTCAAACAGAGAAAGGGAAAGGAAAAAATCATAGAGCAAACAAAAAAAGAGTTTCTTGAAGAATAGTTAAAAGCAGCTAGGGACGAGTTTTCTGAAACAGAGAAAGAGCTGGAAAGATACAAGAAAGATAGAAAAATGATATATGAGGTGAAAAAGAAAGTGAATGATTAGGTTACTCATTTTGAAAAAACAATTGGAAAGGCCAAAAAATTGTTGAAGAAATCACAACCTTTACGCATCATGATGACACACACAAGGCAGAGGAATTTATGGCTATAGGAAGAGAGTAAAAGTCTTCAGAGACAAGTCAAAGAGTTAAAAGTAAATATGGAGATGATGAAGACAGAATTAGAGAAGAAAGGTTTGGGAAGAGGAGCTATGGAAAAAACTATTGAAGTTGCTCATGAAGAAACTGCTGGTAAATAAGAAGGTAACAATGAATAATAGACCTTTTTGTCTTATATTATCATAATTTACATGTAGGTATATTCATGGATATTTTAAGAGCTAAGATCCTAAATTTTTTCAAGTCTCTGAGTAATTAGGGAATTCCGCAGTGCATGCCAGGCTTGAAGCCCAATTTTTGCTGTGGAATTTCTGAAATTTTCTTTTTGGTTTTAAGGCACCTAAACTGATAGGGTTGAGGAACTTTGAGGCTTTTATTTAAATTTTTTTGATCACTTAACACCCTCCAATGGTCAATAATAGCAGAATATTATCTCAGATGACCTTTTTGGTTTTTGCTACGAAATTCGCTATGAAAGTAGCTCAAAACTCTGTTTTGACAGCAAGGTCAATTTTTGGAAGAAGGTGATGGGTAAATGACTATTTAAAATTTGTTCTCCATAAGGAATGATAAAGAGTATCAGGGCAATGATAAAGGTTATCAGATCAGAATATTGCTAAGTGAAGATATTTTTTTATGGATACAGTTCGAAGATACCAGCTCACTATGCTACGATATCATCAAACTGACAGTTCCTTAATAGTAGGAAGAGCAGTTTCATGAAGACAGTCAGAGTATTAATGTTTTTTTTGTGGCCAGTATGGGTGAAAGACATGATTCCTTTCAAGGAATATTTGGATCATATTTAGTTTAAAATGTAATAAGTAGGTGTTTGAGTCATAGTAGGACTCTAACTCCTAATTCGAAAGGTGTCAGTTCTAGCTTTAAATATCTAGTTAGTGGTTAGATTTGGTGTCAGTAATAGAGTTTAATGATCTAGCCACTTGGCAGATTGGATGTAAAGGCTAGATGCCTATAAGTAGTGAGTACTTCGATTTATGAAGGGTTGGAAATATGATCAGGGCAGACTATTTTATTGTAAATCTTTGGAGTTTCTGATATATACAATAACAATACAACTTTTCTTCACCTGAGATTCTTATTATATTTAACTGAGTTTATGTCCTATCTTTTGAAATGTTTTCTTCCAATGTCTTAATGCTTATTACTCAGAATTCATGATTGTTCATGCTCTGACTTCCTTTAAGTATTAAACCATGGTTAAATGAGTTTCTATCCTATCTTTTGAGATGTTTTCTTCTAATGTCTTAATGCTTATTACTATAAATACATGATTATTCATGCTCTCGCTTCCTTTAAGTACTAAGCTATGGTGAATTGAGTATTTTACTTTCCATACCTTGACTTCCTTTGAACCTCAAGTTATTGGGATTTTCCTGAATGTGTTATTATTTCCATGAAATATAAACAACCCTCAACTTCCACAAGAAAAGCCTTTGTCATCTTTATCCCTGTCACTGAATCCTTAACCCAATGGTAGAAATCCTTCATCTTTTCGACTTGAAAACATATAAAAACAATACATAAATCATAGAGTTTGCCATCTATTTTTATCATTAAACAATATCATAAACCCCCTTGAGAGAGCCCTCTTAGACTGAAGGGGCTTAAGCTTCAGTTAGAAGTGGTTTGAAATAGTAACACTGAAGTTGTCTGATCAGTAGCCAATCAAGGACGATTTTGGTGATAACACATTAAATCATCTATTCATGCCTTACAAAATGTACTGCAGCGCCTTGAAATGCATTAACTTCAATGGTGGTTCTCTCGCATTTGTTAACAGCTCACATGATTGGTTGGTAATCAAACGATGTATTACCATGTTCAACTACAAATCATATATTCGCATGGCTAGACTTGTACCCAAACAATCGAGTGAACAAGATAAGAAGACACCAGATCTAGTTTCAGCCATCTGGGCTACAATTTTAGTATTTTTGTACACATCATTTGTACGGTGAACTTACATACAAATGGTCATCCAAACATGGGCCTATATCTATAAGAATTTCTCTATCGAGCAACATTCCAATGTAAACAACTTTCTGCACAATGTACATGTTATTAAATAGTTTATGTGTTGAGCATGGGAATGCCTTCCTTCAAATATTTGTGATCAAGAGGATATATCATGAGGTAATGTATTGTAATATTGATGCGGGTCGCCACTCCTCTTCAGTGCCAACCCACCACATCATAAAGCATCTCATTCAAAAAATATTGTTATTATTCTTACTTCATGCTTTAGGGGGCATCTGTTATAGTTAAATTTGGGCATCATTCCCAATGACCTAGTAAAACTGGACATGATCCCTAGGACCAATGAAATAGGGTCTATCATCCCCTATCATTTTAGTTGCTACATGCCCTAAGACAAGAAAAAACCATCCATGACTTCCATTGCAAGGTTTCCAAGGTTTGAAGCATATGTTATATCACTTATGATCTCACCAACGCAGCCTCTCAAGAGACTAATTTATTTTCATATGCAGCTATCTCCATTCAAGGGTGCTCTGTAAAGCACTTCTCGACATTCAAGAGTGCGTTGGTCAAATGGGAGAAAAATTCTCATTGTTCCGGAATCTCCACATGGCCAGTGCCTTCTAGAAGAGTCGATATGTGTCAAAATTTGCATCCATGTGTCCGTCTAACACCTATGATCTTGGGAAAATTTGTTTCCTTTTATTAGAATGTCACTGATTGAGAAACTACCATCAGTTGCCCTATAAATTGAGCACAGATTTTAATGGTAGGGAAGAAAGAAATTTAGTAAATAAAAATTGTTGGATTCTCAATTTAGAGAGTGATAGACGTGATATGCTGCTGGTGAGATGTTTATTGTGATGATGTTGAGATGATGCTGGAGCTAGTGACATCAAATCGACAACTGGTTGTAACCTCCCCCTTCTATCCATTAATAAAGATTGCTGCTCATTTTCCCATATATGTATCTATTTATGTTTCTACTTTTCATATGATGGATTGTTAACTAATATATATGTTTCATGTTTAATCAGTTTAACTAATTAAGATAAATAGGCATCTTTATACTGCAATCTCTTTGTTGTTTAGTGTTTATACTTGTAGGAACTAGTCTGTCGATCGAAGTTGGATTGGAAGCTACAACAAGAGCGACAGAAGGAGAATAGGAAATGCTTGGATCACAAGTAAGTTCCTCTATCTTTCTGTGTGTCTATTTACTCTTAGAAAAAGTATCTAAAAAGTATTTGATTTGTTGTTCTAAATGCATATCACCACATTTAGGGAACATGTTTTATCCGTAATTCATAATTCTGCATAACGGTCAGCAAAATACCTTCCGCACATCATCAGTGAGTGAACACTTTCATTTTTTGGGGCACCCGCCTCTGTGTTTTGTATAAACCAAACCCTATTAATTGATTCTTTTGGTAAGTGTACAAAGACCAAAAATGGTGCACTATGTCCCCCATTCACCCATCCATTTTTTCTCCCATGGTAGTAGTCCCTGGTCACCCTTGGTTGGAGTATCACACCCTCACACATAAGCAACCATGACATTCATAACCAATATATACCCACCCTGGACATCGTACCGACTCCTGGGATTTCCCCATCATAAATAGTTATGACTGTCGCCAAGCTGCTTTTTATACTTCGACCTTGGGCCACAGAATCTCCATCATTATTTTTTAGTCACCCCTTAAAAAAATTCCTATGTTAAACCTATCAAATCTAGGATCCTTATCAAACATGTATATTCTTTGTAATACAACTCTTTATTTCAATGAATTTCCATTTAAGGTAAAGTTGAAGGACTTTTGAACTCAAAAATTTCAAGCTTCCTAAAACTTCAAATAAGATTTATTTTTCATCAAGAAAAAAATTTCATTTCCAAGCATGACCAATATCTCTTTTTTGATGACACATTTCGTTGATTATAAAGCCAAAAAGCTACAATTTTGATGAACAAACAATTTTCAAAAGAAAGAAACTTCTAAAAACCCTAAAAAGTATAGAAAAAATCAAAGAAAATAAAATTTATAATTATCAATCCTAACTAACATACCTGTGAGTGTATTTTAATGATTTAACTTAGTTGTAAGAAAACTAAAATTGTTTCCACTTGAACTAGTAGAAATGAAATCATGAAAGACTAGTTTGAGACAAATCACACTTCAGTGATCTAGAAGCTTTTCCTTTTTGCAATCAAGTGAGAAAAAAATAATCAAACACGTAAGGCTGGTAATAATATTTGTGGCTCAAGAAGACAATAACAGAAAACCAGTGATCTTTTCCGAATGAATCTATCTTCCAAAAATAGCAATAGCAAACCAGGGAAAACCCTAACCTAATTATGTAAAAATGATGATTTATAAAAAAAGATTGTAAGGTGTTAAGGAGGAGTTAATAGAAAGACTTTGATAGCTTGTATACATCAGGTTAAACTTTAAAAATTTGGTTAATTCAATTTGGAAGAGAAAATATTCATTTTTTCAAAATTTCCCAGTGGGTGCGGAACTTCTCGGTGCAAACCAATGCGCATGCGCACTGAACTATACTGGAAATTTGTGCATGTTGCCGCTATCTTTTGCATATAAAACCACGCAGGGAAGAGAAAATTTAGAAGAGATAAATTTAATTCTTTCTAACTCAGATAATCTAGGATTTCATATACCCAACCACACTTAGAAAATTTAAACTAGGAAAGCTAGAATGTCAAACCAAATAGAACAAAAGAAAACTAAACTTGTCTTCTCGAGTGAATTCACCAATTTGTTTTGTGGAATAATCCCTCTTGCAGACAACATTGATCTCCCTAGTACCCCAAACAAACAAGAATTTGAATGCCCCTTGCTCTAAACTATTTTCATTTTAGATTATTACAACTTAGAAATGAGGAGGTTATGCTCCTACCTTTCAATCGAGACGTTTGATGTAGCATTTTACCTTTCACTCCAAAGTAATCCTTCAATGCTAATATGAACCTGCAATCACAAAAAATTCAAAGGATCAAAGCACCCACAGTAAATAATAATCATAAATACTAGTTCAACTTAGTGTTCAAGAAATCTAAGTATTGACGTCATTTCAATGAATTTAGAAACAAGAAAAAGAGAGAAAAAGAGATCCATAAGTATTATCAGAAATAAAAAAGAGATAACTTACAACATGAGCGTTGATATTGTACATATTTCTCCCATGTGTCTGTGCAATCATTTTCTTTGGTTTGACAATCCTATCTCTCTAGAATTACCAGCATGAAGTCTTGTGCATAAAGGTGTGATCTTCAATGTACAATCAGAACTTTCTAATTCGAAATCTACTATGAACTCACCACTACGAGTACCTACTCAAATCAGTATCTACCTGTACCCTCAAACCTAAAACTTCAGCTCAATTTATAGAGTGGTTAAGGAAGTTTTAGATCCATGAAGAAAGGGATGAGATCCTCCCGTTATCACCAAATTGAGTCTCGTTGGGCTATTGCAAAGGTCAAATTGGAGTAACTATTTCAAACCAACTTTTGACTGAAGATTAGCCTGATTAGTATGAGAGGGATCTCTCAACCTATGAAATGGTTTGTAATGAAAAATCTATTATATGGCTAACTCTATGATAATGACTTGATTGTATATGATTGCAGGTGGAAAATGTAGAAGGTTTACTACCATTGGGCTTACGGAGTCAGTGCTAGGGAACTCAATACCAGTGGCTCTCCTTGTGGAAGTTGAGGCATGTAGATATTTAAATGAAAGGACAACACACACAAAATTTACTCAATAGATAAGTTTTCAAAGGAAATGAGAGCACGAGAAACATGAATTCTGAGTAATGAACATTAAGATATTGAAAGCAAGATATTGATGAAGATATACAATAGTTTAATGCTTAAATGAAGTCAGAGCATGAGAAGCACGAATTCTGAGTATTCAAACATTAATATATTGAAATAAAGTAGCAAGATACATAAGACAAGCTTCCTAAAAACATCAAATGAATCTCAAGTGAAAGAGAAATCCCACAGCAACTGTCTATTACGGATCAGAACAATTTAAAATGGTAGTAGTCACAAGTAACAGCTTCCAACCCTTTCTAACTCTAAAACTATCTAATTTATAGAGTGAGGACTCATACAAATGTTTTTCCACCTTTCTAGCTTTGAATTCCCACATCAAAGACCTATTTCAAAAATGATTCCATTACTTGGGGACTTCCTAGGGATATATCTGTTTTGCAGAGTTTGAATACAAAAAGGACTCTTCTTTCATTAATAGTTCAAAAAATCAATTTAATAACCCTTATAAACTTCAACCAACTAATTTTCTGAGTGTACTAGAGTGCTGATGTGTCATTATGCCACGTGGATGTTGATCTAGATCTCCTCTATGTCGAATTTTACAATTTTTTCACAAATATGGTCAGTGAAAATTCTAAAAAACAGGCTTCCACGATGAGTATATAATTTCCAAACCTTGATGGAATTGAAAAAAATGAGAGAGGTTTTTTTAGACTGCCCTGTTCCGAAGAAAAAACACTTTCATATTTCCAAAATACATTTTCATTTGGTCTAAAATCAAACTTTAAGTTGACTACTAAAACAATCATGTACAGAAATTTCTGTAGCGTAGTTTAGTAGCAACTTTTCGTAGTGCCTCTGTTTTAAACATTTTTCCAATCAACTTGAATTTTTGCTACCATGAGCCTTTAAAAAATGTTAGGAGGGCTTCATGAAACATGTCTTCCTAGTTTTAAGGAGTTGCTGCCATCACACATGATAATGCCTCCATGATGAACTCATGAGTTGGATAACTTTGTCGAAGACCAAACTTGGAAAAGAAAAATTCCTCTGACTATATTTGACCTTTACATGTGGCTATATGACCTTTTAAAACACTTTCAAGGTAAAAAAATACAACAAAAAGCTCCTTTCTGCAAAAATAGAGTGTCATTAGGCAGTTTTGTCGAGAGGTTTAGTAGCATGGGAAAAATGGCTTTTCCATCAATCTTCTTTACTTCTTTGTTGTTCCAACACCTTCATTATGTCATGATACCTTGAAAACATCGATCTCCTCCCATAAAACATGCCAAAATTGGATTTTAGAGCAAAATATCACCTATAATAATTTTTGTAGCATTTTTCTGGCTTCAAGCCTCAAGCACGCTACGAAATTTCCTAAAAAATGCAGAATTTGGGTTTAGAAATGAACTCATATTTTTGAGTCCTTGATAGATTTTTCAAAACTGGAGGAGGTTTTTGTATATCAATACGTTTTTAAGAAAAAAACTATCTTGTTTTTTTAGATACCATCTTCAGCTATCAAGAATCTGCATTTCAAAAACATGTATAAAGAAGCAAAATTCTATTTTCTGAAAAATAGGTCCAAGAGATATCCATGTATCTCATAATTTGTAGCACTTTTGAGAAAAGTAAAAGAGGTTAATGTTATATGATATGTTATTGACAATAACCTCTCTCCGTTTCTTAAAATACTTCTCTGTTTTCCTAGAAATTTCCCTTGAAGGTGACTACTCTAAAGTCAAAAAATAGAGAAATCCTCATATTCGCTACAAAATTATTAGGTGTTTTCATAGCATTTTCTATTGTTTTCCTGTGTAAGACACTACGAAAATTTGAAAAATTGGTAGATTCATCCTTTTGATTTTGAATTCATGGGGAATGACAACTGACATGGTATGGGACTGATTTGACATGAAATGGCATAAATGAAGGTGATGTCAAAACGTAGTATAGTCTTAAAAATGCAATTTTTTTCCTATACCACCATGAAATGGCTTAGGAGACCTTATCCATTTGGTGAGTGACCTATATGACCCTATCAAGAAATGTTTAACAATTTAATGGGTGATAACACCTCAAATGAATGGACTTTTAGCCAAGGGATAAGCTCCATGAGTATAGAGATATATCTCGAACTGACGCGACTCTAGAGACTTGAAGTTGGGAGAATATTCAAGCAAATAGGCTTATACAAGTAACATTTTCATGTTTACATCCTTTTTATGGGGGTGCACAGTTTTTCATGGTGAATAGAGCGGCGATCGCCATGACTAATAGAAGAAGTATCATCGCATGTGCAGGTAATGGTCACAAAAGGTGCACAGGTAATATTTTAAAGGTTTTAAACAGATTTTCCCGAGTTTCCAAGACTTGGTTTAGGAACATGAGTATTTTTTACCTCTAAGGGAGCATAATATGGATGATGATAGACCCATAATGACAGTCAAATGTCATAGTGACAAAATGACGTCTAACACTTTGATCATAGACTCTGAAGTGGTTGGACATGTTCCTACAGTGCACGAATTTTCACCTGAATAATTGGAGAAGCTACCTCAGGATTTGATTCTTGACAAGAAGACTAGGACTTCATGACGGCGAGGCGTGGAGTACCTTTGTATTGGTTTCAAGGAAGTAAGGCTCGTTGGATTGAAAAAGAGAAAGTGAGAGAGGAATTCCCTCACTTGGAAATTAACTAATAAATTTTTTGGTGGCCCAAAATCTCATTAGTGCGTTGGAATGATTAAGGTGGCTCCAGAAATGCTCAGAATTCATAAGTGGCTTTGGAAGAGCTTAAAAATAGAATTCACTGGATTGAAGTGGAACCAAGGTTAGATTGAATATCTTGTTGCAAGATTTCAAATGACACAAATGACACCTCAATCCATGTTCGTATACCAAAGTTATGGAAAGTCAAATTTTGGAAAACTAGGTCTAGTGGTAGCCATTGAGGAGGCAATAATTTGGAACTTATCCGCGCAAGGATTCTGACCATAGGAATGAGAGAATTTGTCACCTATTTAATTTTACGGTTGACCCCAAATTTGGCTGATGGCTTTTTAAACCACTTATATATATAGGTGGGAGACCACCAACCATATATGATACATATTAAAACAACAAAGGGTGAGGGTCACAAGTAACCCAGACCTCGCCTAATGGTGTGCTAACTACTATGCGACTCCAACAGGATTTGAACCCGCTTGACTTCGTGGGCTGACTCCATCCATCGAAGCATCACCCATCAATGTGTGGGGCCTTTCCCCAAAGGCTCCTTTGTGAGGGTGGTGCAATCCTTCCCATGTCATCAAGGCACTACACACACCCACCTCCAAAGGTCTACTATAAAGCAAGGGCTGGGAAGTTTCCTCCCTAGCTCTCATCCACCCAAGTATCAGATTAAATTCGAGTCCTCAAGTAATAATGCACATCACCAATCTCCTCGTGAGTACATCCAATATTTCCAAGCTTCTCCCTTGTCAATAGAAAATAATATATGCTTATAGCATATCTTCAATATTCCACAATTCCAACTGGGTCTCTACCTACATAATCCTTTCCTTGTCCTACATTAGGAGAAGAAATTAGGCCTCCCCTCTCCACAACATCATCCTCGTGGAGATATCTAGTAGAAATCTCAACTGCATGTCTAAGAAGCAAAGTCAACCTTCCACCTCCATCCTTCTTTTCTTTCATGGCTCTTGCAACAAGGTGAGTCATGCACTTCTCCTTTTTTTTTGTGTCATATATCCAAATTCCACTTATTCCACATAATCACGTCTCACATCAAGTTCCTTTTCATATAAAATAAATATATTTAGTTTTAAAAATTTTAACTAATTTTTTATTAACTAAAATATCATGATACATTAAATTAATAGTATGAAACATAAATTAATACTATTGATTTTGAAGTTTTATCTAAAATTTTCCGGCAAGCTCCATGGAGAAGTGGGCATACTCACTTGTAATATTGCAAACAATATGTCTTCCTATATTTCTCATTAATTTTTCCAAAAGTATGATCATGTGTTAATTTCCTATATAAAACTATGAAACTTTATCATTAATTCCATAAATTAAAAAAGAATTTATTCAAGAATTTATTGAGTGAATGACCCATATAAATCTACTAAATTTGATCACCCCGGAGAACTATAACAAGAAACTTATTTATTGAATTTATTGATTTATTGAGTTCTAAAGTTAAATCTTATAAGAATTCATCGTATAAGAACACATTTCAACTTGAATATGAGGTTGTAAACTCACCTACCTAAATACTAAGAACTTAATTGAACCTATCCCATGACTTCCAGTATTCTTCATAGTCCTAGGATTCTCCCACTCAATTTTTAAGAGCCTAATCAATTATTAGCTCTCTAAATTGGGTTATTACATTCATCTATCAAATAATTAATAAATTGTTCCTACTATATTTTTTATTGCTCTTTGTACATTATGATTTTAGTTTTTTTTAAGTTACTATAAGAACACATTTAAAAAAAAAAAAAAATTAGCAATCTTATATAAGAAATTTCTTATATAAAATTCTTTAAAAGGATGATCATTTGTTAATTTCCTATATAAAACTATGAAAATTTATCACTAATTCCATAAATTAAAAAAGAATTTATTCAAGAATTTATTGAGTGAATGACCCATATAAATCTACTAAATTTGATCACCCCCTAGAACTATAATAAGAAAATTATTTATTGAATTTATTTATTTATTGAGGTCTAAAGTTAAATCTTATAAGAATGCATCGTGTAAGAATACATTTCAAATTGAATATGAGGTTGTAAAATCATTTACCTAAATGGCAAGAACATAACTAAACCTATCCCTTGACGTCCAATATTCTTCATAGTTCTAGGATTCTCCCACTCAATTTTTAAGAGCCCAATCAATTATTAGCCGTCTAAATTGGGTTATTACATTCATCTATCAAATGATTTAATAAGTTGTTCCCAATAGCATTTTATTGTTCTTTGTACATTATGATTTTAGGTTTTTTTTTTTTGTTACTTTGTCTTTTGTTATCTATGAGTTAGTTGTTTTCTAAGTTCCTTCACAAATTTGCTATATTTCTATTTATATTTCTTTGCAATATATTTAATGTATACACTTTAAAATTTAAGTTATTATAAGATGTGTTAGCTTAAATGTATTTTTATTTATATTTCTTTGCAATATATCAAATGTATGCAATTTAAAATTTAAATTATTATAAGATGTGTTAGCTTAAATTTTTAATGATTTTACCACATCTAAGAAAATAAAAGTTGTTTGGTAAATACTTGAATAGACCTACTATTTGTAATGTAAAAGGGTTCCACTTACATTTAAAATAAGCTATTTCTCTCCTTGTATAGTTTTAGAACCTAAAAAATCATATCTATCCTTCCATTTCCTCTTCACAAGCTAAATAAATAAACATAATTCTACTTAATTCCATAATTTAATAAAGATTTACATTTATAATATATTCAAATACACAATAAAAAATAATTATTTAAATAAATATTTAAATTTATAAAAAAATAAAATAAATTTAAAACCATATACATTCCTATTTAAAATTTATATAAAAATAACTCATGGAGCAATATACATATTTATTTACAATTTATACAAAAATAACTCATGGAAAAGTATACCTATTCATTTGTAAGATTTTATATAATATTTTTTTGTACATTTTTTTTATAATTTTACCACTATGTGATTACACATCTCAAATACACAATTATTTATCCAATATTTTGTAGAAATTTACCTATAAAACTTCACCAAGATTTAATGAAAAAATTGTCATATAAATTTATGAATATTGATTATTTTAATAAAAAAATTATTTATTGAATATTACATAAACTTTATTTTCCTGTTTTTTCAGGTATCAAGATAAATTTTAATTTCATTGGAGCTTTAACATTTAAAATATCAAGTGTCAATTTTCTAAAAAACAATTTCATAAAAAAAAATTGCATTATAAAATTCTAAAGAAACAATCTCATAAAAAAGAGCATTACAAAATGTATCTGCGGTTGTAAACACATATACCTAAATGACATGAATGTCATTAGACCTACACCAGGAGCTAGTGTTCACATTAAATGTCACCGAGGTCTTGTTGAGCAAATTTTCAAAACACACAATATCACCACCGCTGGGATACCTGCACTATGTATTGCCATTTCACCGTATTGAATCTGGTTGAATATTTCCTCAGTAGATCTAGAAATCTCCATCCATTCACCTTTCTTTTTATGAGATTGATCAAGCGAGTTTTGATTGGCTAACTTCCAAATAATTATCACTTTGTCCTTTTCTCCAGCCATTAACACTTGTTCCTTGCAAACCACCAAGTCCAATTGATGAGCACATTGTGGTTTGTGCATTTCAAGTATTTCCCATCTTTCGTTCCTAACCCAGAAAACGATTAGATTCTGAGTAGCCTCTAATAGCCAATACATGGCACCTCTGTAATAGATTCCATGAGTATCAACTACTCTAATATTTTGAAGGGGATGTAAACAACAATTTATCAACTCTCTCCATGAATCTATTGCAGAATCATATATCACTGTTTTCACAAAACTAACTCCCTCACGATCACGATCCTCCTCATGCTCACCGTGAGTATTAAGTGGCATCCCAACCAAAACCTTAAAATTATCTCGTCCGTATCTTGCCTTGCATTTCAGTTTGGATCTCCATCTTCCATTAATGAAAGGAAGTGTCCTATAAATGCCAGTTATAGGATTCTTAATGCATAATACACTCACCATACATGAGCAGCAAGCATCCAACCTGTGTTGTAAAATAAAATAGAACCAAATAACAATGAACAAAATTAGATTATGTACTAAACTTCAAAAATAACTAATCTGGAGTAAACAAAACTATGGATATGAATTCAAATCACTTAAGTTTAGCATGCATATGAACACACTGATTGAGAATATGTATAGAAGTATAATTCATGAAAATGTTCCTCTCCTTTGCAGCAAGTTCAAGTATTCAGTCGTGTACAATTTTAGATTAAATTATGTAAGGGAGCAAAAGCAATAAATAGGACTACATGATGTTTTAGAGATATGTTACATTTGTGGTTTTCTGTTATTTTTTGTTGGTACATGTATAGAAAATAAAAACTATTTAACATGAATAACTGATAACACATTTTAAAAAAGTGGTTTCTCTAAAGAGGATAAGTGGGAGATCTGAGTTGCAATATAGTCTAAAGAAACTCGTTTCTGGCTTTTCTTAGCCCTCAATTTTTTTCTAATTCCATTAAAAATTTGTAATTGTAGTTTTGAATTGTTGAGTTTGTAAAATTGTCTTTCCTAGAAGTTGAAATTCAGAATGAGATATTCACGAACATACTTTTCCAACTTAAACTCATTTTTTCAATCAAAATTATCATTGAAATGATGAAATATTCTCATCAAAATTCTATATAATCCTCAAATATGACCACTTACTATATAAATTGCAAACACAAATATTCAATAAATATAAATAAATGTACATTAATTTATATTTATTATATAATCAAAATTTATAATCAAAATATAAATACTCATACAAAATAATAATTTTAATTTAACCTTACTTTATATCACTGAAAATTATATTCAAAATAAAGGCATAATTAAAAAAAATTATCATTTCATTATTTAATTAGTGTAGATTTATTATTAAATTTTAATAATTATTAAAATATATATACCTAATGGAAAAATAATATATAATATAATAAATTTTTTAATTGTAAACTTGAATGAAAACAAATTATTGACCAAACAACTAGAATTAAAATTTTGTATTATATTGCTAAATAAAAATAATATATTGACTTATTTAAATAAAAATAATATATTGACTTATTTCATTAATTCTGTGGACAATTATTTTTAATGGATATTATAGTGTGGGCAACCAATGACATCTTGTAGAATCCTATTGACATATAATTTAAGAAAAACCATTCACTCTCTAAAGACTCTTACTGGCATAATGAGTATAATCTATTAAAATGTTGACTCCATGTGAAAACCTTTTATATTCACTTATTAATACAAATTTTTTAATTTTTAATAATATATTGGAATAAACACTATTTATAATTATCCTATGGTATATTGGGAAAGGCTATTAGTATACATGCTTTCATTGACACAAAGAAAAGTCATGGTATGACTAAGCAAATATTATTTCCAAATAGCTTTATTATTATGAGATCCTTAATTGAAATTTTCTTTCATCAAGTTAAAGAAGATATTTTTTTATAAATTTCACTTATTTTCAAATATCTTTATTAATATTGGTTTTTAAACTAATTTTTATATTAATATAAATTACATATATTTAATTTTGAAAATTCAATTTATTAACTAAAAATGTATTATTGTATGAAGTTGATCTAAAAGTGTAAGTACTTGTGTAAGAGCCTATTTTAAAGGAGGTGAGGAAACAAGCTAATGACTCAAGATCCAAAAACATCTTGTAAGAGTGAAACCTTACCCCCTAACCAACCAGAAAGGGCAATTTTGGTAGGGTGGTTTTGCTCCAATAGCAATGATGAGTAAATCTACATTGGCAAATAACAATAAGTGATGACATCATTGGTTTGACAACTAAATTATGCTAGGTTTTCCTAAAAAATCACTAAATATCCAAGATCATAATAAATTATTTTAATTTAATACTATTACTATAAATATTATAAAAATAGATTTCCAATTTTTCTTTTATAGTTAAATTTGATAGTGAAGAAGACTTGAGAAAGTATTAAATGATGGGCTTTAATTTGGGGAAGAGTTAGGCTCCTCATCACCCCATGCTTTCTATACTTTGATGCTACAAAAATGGTTGTTCCAACAATGTTGGTTTGGGTAAGGCTTCTAAATCACCCCTTTCCTTTCTAGCAAGAGAAGGCTCTAAACTAAATAAAAAATAACTTGGAAAAAATAAAAAATACTGATCTTGAAATACTTTGGATAGAATTTGTGTAGAATAGATCTCAACAGAGGCTTACCTATTCACATCAAATGAACATAAAAATCTCTCAAAGGATGGTATTATATTATGAAAGTAGTATGAAAATACTATTTTCAATTCCAAACAAGAGATTTGTGAAACACATCTACAGAGGCAAAAATGATCCCAAGAAAGAAAAAAGAGATGACACACAAATCAAAAAGATGGTAGACCTCTCATAGCCACCACTTCCATACTTTGATGCTACAAAAATGGTTGTTTCAACAATGTTGGTTTGGGTAGAGCTTCTAAATCACCCCCTAACTTTCTAGCACCATAAGGTTCTAAGCGAAATAAAAAATAACTTTGGAAAATGAAAAAATACTGATCTTGAAATAATAAAGAAAGAGATCTTGAAATAACAAAGAAAGAGCTATTTACTTTTGATAAAATTTGTGTAGAAATAGATCTCAACAAAGGCTTATCTAATCACATCAAATAAAACATAAAAGTATCTCGAAAGACCTTATTAAATTATGAAAATACTACTTTCAAATACTAAACAAAAAAATTATAAAATACATCTACACACGGAAAAATGATCCCCAAAACAAATGAATAACACACGAATAAAAAAAAGATTGTAGACCTCTCATAGCCAGCACTCACCAAAAAAAATAAATCATAAAAGATCCTCCCATCCAAAATAAGAAAAAGAAAAACACACACCCAAAACTGAATCATCATATTCCATGAGTAAAATAACATCTAAATACAAGAGAACAATGCACCACATCAATAGAAAAGTAACACTATCAAAAAAATAAAAAGAATATAAAAAAAGTTTATATTTCAAAAATCTAAGACTCAAATAAAAAAATCTATTCTAAAACTTTGGGAAACCTAGCAAATTCACATTAGTTCTAGTTGCTCCAAACTCAAAAAAATGGTAGAAAGGGCACAAAAAGAAAAGCAAGTAAAAAACAGTCAAACAACTACTTAACTTTTAATGTATATATTATTAAAATTGGAGAGGGAAGAAACGCACCAGAATCACACACAAAATAATTAATTTCTATATTGCAATAATTAGATACATCAATTATATAGGTGAAATCATACTAATCTTGGAGAGAGAAGTTGAGAGATTCTCTCAACTTCCTCAACAAACCCAATCCATGATCAATCTAAAGTAAGCATGATCCTAACTAAATCTAATACCCTCCCTTAATGCTTACTTTACAAAACATATAATTAATCACAATTACAACACTTTAAACTTTTTGTGTCTTTGTCTGATCTAGTCTTCATTAACATCTGTACCCACCCTGAGATCTCATAGGAAACACTCTTTTCTCCACCATTTTCGAGCTACCATTCAACCCATTTAAAATACATTGTTTCTGACCAGCAATAATGAACTATTGTAAGATCAACAGTATTGACAACTCGGCTCGTCGGGGCTTCCGCAATAGAGCTGACAAGTGATGAACCATCCTATGGACCAATCACCATCTGATTTCGCTTTCGGCTATCCATCAGTGGCTAGGCAAATGGTCTGAATACTGAATGTGTTCAAGAGCTAATCTAACAACTTGACCTGCTAACCTGTAACTGATGCTCCTTGGCCCGTAGCACAACAAGATCAACATATAACAAATTCACACAATCAAATTAGTCAATTGTTCTCTCGTCCCTGTAGGACGTCAAGAACGACTAATTTAAATAATGCTCATTTGTTCAATAATTGGTTCTCTTCTACACAACTCTCATAGGTTCTCTTCTACACAACTCTCATAGCAATAAATATAAGGCACTCCACACTATATTTCACACACTTGCAAATCCAGGCCACACAATATTCTTTACACCAGACACATTGTAAAACAGTCCCATGCCAGTGCTAGCTTCAACATCACCAGCTCTTGTGTATCCAATCTGAGAAGCAAACTCACCTGCAATCTAGTTGAAGATTTCTTCGTTTAAGACAATGAATGTAGTACCCGAATCAATTATGGCTCCTCCATTGTCTTGGCTGTTGAATTCTAATAAAGGAAACACGTTAATTGAAGTTGAAGCAGAGGTTGTAGAAGGCGAAGGAAACAAGGTAATTGAAATTGAAGCCATTAAAAGAAAAAGTTGAAGGCAGCATTGATTAAAGTTGAAACCAATGAAATCAAAAGCAACGATGGAGCCCATGGACAAGTAATTTCGAGTGAGCCTCAGCAATCCTTCAAGAATAACTATTTTCATGACCGACTGTTGGTTTGTATGTTGTCCTTAATGACTTCTAAGTCTGGTTTGTATGTGAAGTACTGCGCATTTCCTGGTATATATAATTTTATGTAGCCGCGTTACATCAGAACAAAGTGAGCATGTCCACTCTAAACAAATCTGGAAGTTACCTCGAATGAAAAAGGAACTGGGGCTTTTCTTGTTTTCTTCGTCAAGTCGGAAGCATGACAGGAAGAATATATCAAAGACAATCAAAGTATGTGAGACGTACCATTATGCATTGCACGACCTCCCGAAATACAGAGTTAAAAAAAACACAGCGTATTTACCATGAACAAAGCGACCGGAAAGCAGATTTACCAAACCAGTTACAGAAATGTTGATGCTGTCTTCCTTATTACACACGCTACAACCGGATAGATCACTAGACCAGCATATGTCCTATCACAACGCTGATGCTCCGTTCAGTGTTCTAAGCACAGCAGATCTGAATTAATGACTAGACTAGCGTATGTCCTATCACAACGCTGACGCACTGTTCAGTGTTCTACGCACAGCAGATCCGAATTATCCAAGTTGATTACCACGCAGGAGACTAATCTTCGATTAAGGTCTTAATGGGTTTGGGCCACAGAATTTCGCCCTGTTCAATCAAATATGAAAATGCCACTCTCCACAGCGAGTCAACAGGATGACTCTGATACCATATTAAAATCGGAGAGGGCAGAAACGCACCAGAATCACACACAAAATAATTAATTTCTATATTGCAATAATTAGATACATCAAATATATAGGTGAACTCATACTAATCTTAGAGAGAGAAGTTGAGAGATTCTCTCAACTTCCTCAACAAACCCAATCGATGATCAATCTAAAGTAAGCATGATCCTAACTAAATCTAATATATATGTATTATTTTTCTCAGTTTTTCATAATGTATATATGTATTATTTTTCTAAGTTTTTCACTTAGGTTATAAACCCCGGCCCCTATGAATATGAATAAAACGCTGCTTCTGTCGCTTCTTGTAACCGTCTCGATTTAGGCAGTTCTCTTAAATACACATTGAATTTTATATATGCAAAACTAATAATCTAAATGATAATACATGAATAAAAAAATATTAACTTAAAAAAGACCAGATAAACCCTAAACATGAAACTAAAACTTTGAAAAAAAAATAGAAGACAAAACTTATATAAAGCTAACACTCCAAAACACAAACTAAGCAAATAAAAACAAAACTGTAGATGTAATTAAAAATCAAAACTTAGATAAAGCTAACACTTCAAAACATAAACTAAGCAAATTAAAATAGAACTGTAGATGTACTTCACCTTGTACTCGAACACACACTGCAGGGTCGACGCGCTGTGCGACGGCTACGGCTAGGGCTTTCAGTATTGTTCTCAAATTCAGGTGCCCTATCTCGCAGAAATGTACGCACAAAGCCACCATCGAACCACCTGTGCCAAATGCCAATCCACGAGCAAAACAATCCCTCGTGGCAGGGAACTAGCGTCTCTGCATTTCCTCTCAACTCGAATTTTCTGATATTGTAGCATTGATAGTAGTAGCATTGATAGTAGCAGGAGCCGAGCTTGGAGCCCAACCCCCACGATACCCGACCACTGCATCTGTTCCTATAACGCGCTAAGGGGTTCCTCCACCCTAACTTCACCGGAACAATCGTTTCTCCGCGTTCCACAACGTGCTCTTCAATATACCGACCAAGGAGCTTGCTCTCGCCAAGAAAATCTTTCAGTGCTTTGCATGTCCTTCGGATCTGGGGATATTGCTACACAGGCACTCTTAGAAATATCTTCTATGTTGATTAAAACACAAGGATTTGAAGACGATGGATTGCTAATCGCAGATTTTTCAGACTTTGCAGTACTGGAAGTCGACTCGTCATTGTCCTCCATAGCATATCCCTGCAACACTTTTCAGGGATGTCCTGCATTAATGACAAGTCTTTTCCTTGACCAATTAGCATTGGTCTGCCAATATATCAATAGCAATGCTGCTTTAAATCATAAAATTTACTTAGTTTCTATTTTTAATTATTTATTTTTTGGTCTTTAAATAGACTACATTTTACATAAATATCATGGGTCAATACCATTGTTTCTCAATACCATGGTTTTTTTTTTTTTATAAAATTAAAATATTTATATTAAATTACATTAATTTTTTATTTTATTTTATTTTATTTATATTTTTATGTAATTTGACTTAGTCAAAATATTATAAATTTTAGTACAACTTATGATTTCTAGCACAATTATCAATAATTACCAGCCTAGATCCATCTTAACTATGGATCTATTAAGCGTCGAGAGGGATCAAATATATCGAGGTGCAAACCTCTTTTTTTGAGTGCAAAACTTGAGGAAAGGTTTGCACCTCGAGAGATTTGATCCCTCTAGATCCTCGATCTTGGTTAGTTTCAGTCGTGTGCGGCCAAGGAAAATCTATCGAAAATTTGATTAATTTTATCAATAATATGTAAATACAGATAATATAAATATAATAATTTTATATATGCTAAATATGTCTCATATTTTTCTGGTCATTTTAATTTTAAAATTTTATTAGTTACCTAATGCGCTCATATTAAATTTTTTTAATATGTATAAGATTATATATTATGATTGAAAATGCAATGTTAGAATATTGAAAGATCAAAAATTCAAATAATAAGAATATAGTCAATCAAAAAATAGTTTACAATGTGATTGATCTCAATCTCTCTTCTTCTGCTTTTCTTGCAGTCACACCTGCTACCTTTTCCATCTTTGCATATCGATTAGATGAAAAGGGAGTTTGAAATCGTATACCATTCATATCTTTAACTCGAGATATTGCAGTAAACATCATACCATGTCTCTCTTTCTTCCCAATATTAATAGTAGCTTTCTCCAAAGTCAATCCTTGTGATTTATGGATTGTTAAGCCCCAAGCAAGTTTCAAAGGAAGTTGTTTTCTACTACCTCTTTCAATAGGTGTAATAGGAAATGTTTGAGGGGATGAATCATCCCATGGTACTCCCATATAATTATCAAATCTTACTAAAACATATCTGGGTGGTTCTGGGGGTGATTTTCTAGGTTTATACACAATTTTTTCTACAATTCCAAGAGCACCATTTACAAGTCCTGCATCAGTCCATATGTTTGATGTAAGCATCACTCAAGCTCCAAATACAATGATTAATTCAAGTTCCATTTCATCCTCATCTATTTGCATGGAATTTCCTTTTACTTTTGTAGCAAAACTAGCTGCAATGGAACAATTTAGCCTTCTTAAACAAAGCTTATTATGATGTTCTACATCATCATTTGTTGCAAACAAATGTATTTCCTTATCAAAGGACTCATTTGTGGAAGGATCCAAGCCTGTATTTGTATGAGTCATAAGTGCTTTCTAGTCTTCCATAGTTGGTTTTAAATCCCTTACCTTCATTAACAAACAACGAAAATATATTTGTTGATTGCTTTTTCCATCTTGTCGAAACACAGTATCAAGGGTCACAATTGTTGTGAATGAGTTCCATAATTCTTTTGCAATACCTTCACATGCATATATAGGTTTATCTAAATAGGAGGCAATTGTCTCAAATCACCGACAATATAATCGATCTCCCACCAGAAATAAGCTTCTCATTTTTTGGGAAATCTTGTCGAAGTCTCTTATCAATGTTTTGCAACAAATTTCTTCCAATGAAAAACATTTCATCTATCAAGATATACTTCACATGCTTCAAATATTGTTGTAGGGTCATTAAACTTGATCCTTTCAAAGGTGACATGTCTTTGATTGGAATTTGAAGTACAGAGTGAATTATTCTTGCAGATATGTTGAAAGTTGCAACCCCTGTAGGAGCTAAAAGAAGTAATGGACTCTTCTCTGGAAATGACTCGGCTTCAAGGGCATCTTTAATAGCTTCGATCAAATAAGACTTTCCTGTACCTCCAGTGCCTTGGATTATCATAAGTAGGTTATCAACCCCTAATCTATTATGTTCAAGGACAATATCAAATGCTATTCTTTGCTTAACCCCCAAACTTTCAATGGAATAAGAATTTGCATGTTGGTTAGCACAGATTAAATTCAACTTTCGCTTTTCCGATATGAAATGAATAGCATGATTGGAAGTCACTTCATCAACAAAATGTGTGTTCCAATTATGTGCACGATCACGATCTATGTGTCCCAGCATCTCAAATTCATTTTAATTTATATATTTCTTCTCATACAATCCACAAATTATCTCCCACTCATTCTTCCTAGAATCTGCAGGTGGTTTCTGAACTTCTTCTCCTTCAGATTCTACTTGATCAACGGGTGGTAATGGATTGCGATCAATATGCCATGGATTATATTGAAATTTTTCCCAATTATTGACTATCTCAGCATCTCCTCGACCTATATCTCTATGGAAACCACGAAAGGCGTTGTACAATACTAACTCAAACCAACAAAATTCTACAAACTTGTCATCTCCTCGATCAGGAACTGAGTTAAATCGAGGAAGCACACGTATAATAGCTCCATTCTTCTGTTCTAACGATTTCTCCCCACGTCGACGTTTATCATATGACCATGATTTTGCAACATCTATCAACACAAGGTGCTCAATATGGGCAGGTCGCTTGGTATATGCATCAATAAGGGAATTATCATTATCAGCATCATATGTTTCAATCTGTACTTGTTTTAAAACTTTCCTACCAACATTCAGAACCACAAATCGATGACTACATTCAGAGAGATGGATTTCTAGAAGCAAATGACATGTCTCTTGTGCACATATATCCCTGTCAGTAATAGTTTCACACAACAAACTCTTGTATGCACATGTTGCTGGTTCATTTGGATTTTGAATAGAGGAAACACGCATCAACATATTATGAAATGTTTCTGATCCTTTTTCAGATTTTGCTGCATATTTTTCTATGTAAATAATGACAACACGCTTTGAAAGAACTGGTTTCCAATCAATATTAGCCCTCCATATCATCAATGTTTCACGATTGTCTGTATTCAATCTATCATCATTTCGTCTCGGTTCATACCTTTTTTCTCCATTCTCATCGACATAAAGTTTGGACTCTTCACATAAATCCCATGGTGCCTTATATCTACATAAAAATCTTCCTGCCTTCTTTCGAAGGCATGATCTCTCATTGCAAGTGATGTGATGCTCAACACAATTAAGAAATTCTTCATAATTAATCATAGGATCAGACTGAAATATTTGTTGTGTGTCCTTTAAGCAAGGATGATCATCAATATTGTGTCTAACTTGAATATTACATTGATGTCGATCGCGTGGATTCATTGCATGTACACATTCATCAAAATATTCTTTTGCAAATCTAACTTGCACTCGATCATCCCAATTCAATATGTCCATGTTAGGAGCATTTTTTATCCATACAAATCCATGCACATGTGGAGACCCATGATGTTGCCACTCATAGCGACACCAATAATCTGTAGCTTGATGATAACGTTCGAAAATTTCATCTCGAAACATTGTATGTCTTAAGTGCATATAATGTGCTACAATATGAGGATTATCAATTACATTTTGACGTCTCCATTTCCTCGCTTCCCCTGGATCTCTAGGACATGTACCTTGCATTAATTTATGTAAATCTGGCCATTGTATGTCTGTCGCCCTTAATGTAAAGAATATTGTAGGACTCCCAATTTGTTGATCCATGTCTGGTAGCTCAGCACGACACTTATTCCAACATGCACGTGTGCCTCTTAGTACAGTGCCAAGTCGCATCAATATTTCTCCAATTCGTGAATCTGGAATATTTTGTAGATGTTCTCGTAACTCCTCCATTGTTTTTGGTAAATCTGTCATATTTTTCTTCACAAATACTACAGACAAAGCTTGAGCACGATGTCTCATGATGATATTGAGTAAAAAGTATCTAAATTGTGGGTGCCTTTCAAAACTGTTATCACGATATCGAAGAAGATTATTTGCATACTCATGAAGATGAACATGTCTCTCACGTGCTTGCAACCAATCTGCTTCACCTTTTGGGAACAATGACATAAATGCCATATCAAATAATCCCACAGTGTTATACTCATTAATTGGAGATGAGCGAATTCCAGGCCAACTAAGCACTTCCTCTGTATTAGGTTGTTCCTCTGCATTAGGGTTGTTTACCCACTGTCGAATAATATCAATCTCTCGTGTAACATTTGGAAGCTTTGATGCAAATGAAGTTGTATGTAAGCCATCTAATGCATCGTCAATCCCTGGAACCCCTTCCAACATTGCAAATTCAGTGTCACTATCTTTCTCTTGGAAAGTAATAGCATTAATCATATGTGATACATCTGTTGCAATTTCAGGTATTTATTGAAGTGCATCATTATCAACTTGAACTCCATGATAATATGGATCATTATGAATCTTAATGCACGTAATACAATTTATTTCCTAACAGTGAAATCATAACTTGATCCCTTTGCACCTTTTTTCCACACAACAATTATCAAATCCAAGTCTTTAATATGTCGAGGTAACTTCATGGCAAGATTGCTAACCTCTTGTGGAAAACTAATGGTGTGTCCTCTATATTTGTATTGTCCACCTATTGAGTACATAACCTGAAAAATTGGACTTGCACATGCTATCAACATCTCTTCGACTTGTGTGAGCTCTACAAGAACATTAGGTTGTTCTCTTGGATTCATATGGTTATCGTCTGAAAATATGTGATGACTTCCTTCTTCTTTACATCTCATGCACATTGTACCTAAGAAAAATAAACTAACTTCATTGTGATCTATCCTCAGCTAGAGATTTTCTCCCTCTCAGTGCTTGATAGATCCAGAGTTAAGATGGATCTAGCCTAGATCCATCATAACTCTGGATCTATCAAGCACCAAGAGCGATCAAATCTCTAGAGGTGCAAACCTATTTTTTTGAGTGCAAGACTTGAGGAAAGGTTTGCACCTCGAGAGATTTGATACCTCTCGGCGCTTGATAGATCCAGAGTTAAGATGGATCTAGGCTGGTTTCAATCATGTGCGGCCAAGGAAAATATATCGAAAATATAATTAATTTTATCAATAGTATGTAAATACAGATAATATAAATAAAATAATTTTATGTATGCTAAATATGTCTGATATTTATCTGGTCATTTTAATTTTAAAATTTTCTTAGTTACCTCATTTTTTTGAGATGATAAATATTGTTAATAAATTTAATGATGAAATAATTTTTTGAATGCAAAGTGACAATGTAATAGTTTTGAATGATAGAATATGAAAATAATAAGAATGTAGTCAATTACAAGTAGTCTTCATTATGATCAATCTCAAATTATTTTCTTTTTCTATTCCTATTGTAACCCTTGTTAGTTTTGTCATCTTTTCATATCGATTATATGAAAAGGACAATTGAAATAATAACCAATTTAAATATTTAGCTTGAACTATTGTACTAAACATCATACATTGTCTCTCTTGCTCTTCAATATTAATAGGTTGATTTACTATAACACAAATATTAATGTACATTGTTAATAATTTTGTGTGCTTACACTGAAATCAATGCACAATCTTAATCCAATCACTTTTAAATTAATGTACCATCAATGTACATCAAATCAGAAATCAACGTCTACACTGAAATCAATGCACCTAATGCAAACAATCAAATAAGTTTACAAAACAACATCTACACTAAGATTAATGCATCTAATGCAGGTAATCAAATAAGATTAGAAATGAACATCTATATTGAAATCAATGGATCTAGTGCAAGTAATAAAATAGGATTTGAAACCAACATCTACATTTATATCAATGCATCTAGTGTAAGAAATAAAATAGGATTAGAAATCATCATATTAATGTACATTGTTAATAATTGTGTGTGCTTACACTGAAAAATAAACCAACTTCATTGTGATCCATCCAGAGTTAAGGTGGATCCACCTTAAGTTGTATGTGAGCCATCTAAGGTATCGTCAATCCCTGGAACCCCTTCCAACATTGAAAATTCAGTGTCACTATCTTTCTCTGGCAAAGTAATAGCATTAATCATATGTGATACATCTGTTGCAATTTCAGGTATTTCTTGAAGTGCATCTTTATCAACTTGAACTCCACAATAATATGGATCATTATGAATCTTATAGTGTAATTCACGTAATACAATTTATTTCCTGACAGTAAAATCATAACTTGATCCCTTTGCACCTTTTTTCTGCACAACAATTATCAAATCCAAGTCTTTAATATGTCGAGGTAACTTCATGGCAAGATTGCTAACCTCTTGTGGAAAACTAATGGTATGTCCTATATATTTGTATTGTCCACCTATTGAGTGCATAACCTGCAAAATTGGACTTGCATTTGCTATCAACATCTCTTCAACTTGTCTGAGCTCTGCAAGAACATTAGGTTGTTCTCCTAGATTCATATGGTTATCGGCTGAAAATATATGATGACTTCCTTCTTGTTTACATCTCATGAACATTGTACCTATGTTTGTCGTATGTACTTGAATTCTAGAATACTACTCTTCATAGACATGACATATTTGAACATCAGCCAATCGACCAATCCTATCACGAAATTTTCGATGTGAAATATTCATATCAACAAAACTTTCATGTTCATGTTGGGAATCAATATGTTTTAAACATGTTTCTTTCATAGGATTTTCCTCTTCATCCTATAACATCTATGAGTTGTTCAGATATTGTTTTCTTTGTCGATATGATCTTTTTTGTTCACTTTTCCATTTTCTCTATTCTTCATGTTTTTCAGGTGTTATTTCCTTTGGGTTATCTTGTCCATTTCCTCTTTGTTCTGCATTTTATTCTATTATTTGTTGTGTCTTTCTTTTTCGATATTCTCTTTGATATTCTCTTTTGCGTGCTCTTCTCTCTTCTTGTTGTTCTACAGTTGAAATTTATTGTGCCTTTCTTTTTTGATATTCTCATTCTTTTTCATTATGATTTATCCTTTGTTCGTCATGTTCTTCAACTTTCATTTCTAATTTCTTTCTATGTCAATAATTTTTTTGATATTCTCTTTTACGTGCTCTTCTCTCTTCTTGTTGTTCTGCAGTTTTCATTTCTCGCTCCTTTCTTTGTCGATATGTTCTTCCATATTCTCTTTGATATGTTCTATATGTTTCTTTTTGTTCTTCACTTTTCTCCTTTCTTTGATCTTCTATTTTTTCATCACACATTTCTTCAAAGTTATTTTCATCCATCTCATTATTATGAGAAGACATGGCTATTTGAATTACTGCAACACAAATATCAATGCACAAATCAGTTTTGGTCAATAGAAAGTGCATTTCATATGCACCTAGGCCTCATTTTGAGTGCATTCCAATGCAGTTTTCGATGCCTAAGGGTGCGTTACTCTCTCTAGAAAAATAATATACCTAAGGGGCCCAAATCCCTAAAAAACTGCAATGAAATGACTATTGAAAGCAATAGGGGGTCTATGGCACCAACTTGGATCAAACGGTGATGAAACCGATCCACAGAATCGATCGCAATCAACAGCGGAAGTTCGGGGGCAAAAATAGGTTTAGAGCTCCAAAATGAAAATGGTAACTTTCAAATGGTAAAAATGAATAGTAAAAATATTTTAATTAGTCATTTAATTATTTGAAAATCATATTTATTGCTGTGACTACAATTTTATTCATTTTTTATCATGAAACATTTATTTTTAATCCATTTGATGTTATTCTGAATAGGTTTGCAAATTATGAGCAGATTAGTTGTGGACATTTATTTCAAGAATGATTTGACCACAAAGCATAATGTTATCCTTATTTTTAGAGCTTTGATAAAAATTAAAGAGGACTTGAAGCACTTTTATCTCTTTTTCGATCTTTGATAACAACGAAAATGGAACCCCTCATGTCTTCTTTTAGCTCTTTTAGACTCTGATAATATGAAAATATTTTTGAGCACTTGTCTTTTTGAGCTCGTAAAATTGAATGAATTGATATCTACTTGGTATAAGTTTGACCCTTTTCTGGACTAAGATAGATTATTCACGAAAAAGGAATACCTTAGTCGAACATGACTAGGAGGTTCTCTCAGATATTATTTTACACTTTCTCGGATGTGATCGACAACTTTACAAAAAATTACCTATGGAGTTTTATTTTTTCCTCTTTCTCAAACTCTCTAAATATGAAAAAGTACATGTTTGTCACTGTCATTAGGCTCATTAAAACATAAAATAGTGACGGGCTTTTCGATCATGGCAAGAATCAAGTTTCATTCATCGCTAGACTCATTAAATTATTCTCGACGGTTCATTCATACCTATGGCTCATCATACCTTCAGTTTGGTTTTGGTTCAATGATGCCAAGTCATCTCAGTGTCATCGATATGTTCAAGAGAAGTCATCTAGTGAATACTCATCTTCTGTAATACTCATAAACCTTCATTATCATGACAGTAATCCCTGAAAATTGCTATATCAAGTCACATTTTGTCTCTAAAATTAGTAACTCCCATTTCGCAATAAAGTAACTTCCTATCGATGTCAAATCATCATCCAGGAAGTTTACTTAGAAACATCATCTTCCAGTACCATGAGGCAGCATCGACAAGATTCTCGCTTTCGGACTTTTGACCGAAATATTTTGTTTGGCGTTTGACATTATGTTATCACACCCTAAATTTTGAAAATCATAACTTGAAATGTGTCAAGTTTGTATTTATATTGGTTAGAAGCATACCATCATGCAATGATAAATTTCATGATTAGTATAAGCTTCTACGATTTTTTAAGTTTTTAGGGAATGATCTCAAGTCATGTCAAAGGAAAAAATCTGAAATAGGTACTTTAAATCAAGCTAATATCTCAAATATGGCCACATGCCAAAAAAATTCTCAGTTCGCAGCGATTTTGGTACAAAATTAACAGATTTTGTTACAAAAACACCTAGTAATTTTGTAGCGAAACTAACACTTGTAAGGCTAAATGCACTACGAAAGCGTGTCATCCTATAATGGTTTTCTACATAATGATGAGTTGTTAAAATTTGAGGGTTTCGAGTTCATGCTGTCAAAATAGGGTTATCATTGAAAGTCTTAGGCATGTTTTGGCATCAACCACCATTTTCTTAATAAATCTCATCTCATTTTTTAAAATCAATCCTTCATTCCTCACACTTTATTTTCCACTCGTGTAAGATGCTTCCAAAAAAGCTTGTTGTCATTTTCATTTCCCTTAGAAACCCTCTGTCATGTCACTCCTCTTTTACCATAACAACTCATTGTCATTAAAGGCTTTTACTGAACAGGTGTAAATATCTAGAGAAGGCCACCGCTGCAAAACAAGAAGAAATGGCTACACCAAAGAAAGAAAATAAAGGAGGCCTACTATTCAGGTACAAACCTACAAGTCCAAGATTAATCATGGAAGATCCAAATTTCGTAGAAATTCTTACAAGAGCAGGCTGCATTCAGTTCTGTCAAAAGTTGCAAGGTCATTAGAAACATGTATCACAAGACTTTGTACTCAATTTCAAAGGAACATCTACAAAGGTTGGATTTCTTTATGTGGCAGTTTCATCTGAGAGCATTTCTCAAGCAATAGGGATCCCTAGGACGGGAGAAGAATGGTTTAAAGCTACAAAGTTTGATTTAAAAGTTGTGATGATTATCTAAAGCCTGAACATGTAGGGATAAATATGACTATAGGGATTCCCAGAACTTGCCTTAAATATAACTACTCTAATTTATTGGCAGTCATACAGAAATACTTTACCTGTGAAGGAAGATTTTGTAAAATCTACATGTATCACTTCAAGTTGTTGCTTAATTCTATGGGAAAAAAGCTGATAGATATTCCTTTGTACCTTTTTAGAAGCCTTGGAAAAATGGCAGATAAAGTGCAAGGTAGACCTGAAAGAAGCGAAAATTCCATCTTTTACCATGGATTGATGAAGTTACTACTACTGGAAGAATTAAATAAACTAGACAGACACTGGGCATCTTTCTTGTTTATGAATGGGTATGAAATGGATGTTTTATCCCCAAGGAAAGCCTCTAAACTCAAAACTCTTTCTCCTAGGCAAGAGCTGAATACTACTACAGAAGTAGAAGAGAATCAACAAGAAGGTTTAAAAGCTACAAGTAAAGATGTGGAGGTAGAAGCTAATTTTATCCAAGAGGCGGCACCACATCAACCAACTAATAAGCATGCTAAAAAACATGTCATAAATAGAAAGACTAAACCTACATCAAAAAGGTCTCAAGGAAGCACAAAGGTAACTATTGGAGGTAAAGGCAGGCTTGAAGACATCTTATAGGCTATAGACATTGCAGAAACCCCTATAGTGAAAGAAACTAAGGTAGAAGGATCCAAGATTAAAGGGAAAGGGATTATGGCCAAAAAATTAGATTTTTCATCAGAGGATTTAGGTTTTATTTTTAAACCTAGAAAGCCTTTTACTAGATCACAAATTTCTGAGACTATCACGGTTGGAAATAAGCAGTAGAGGCAAGATAAAGAAAAAAGGGAAGCAGTGCAAGAAGCCATAGTTATATCTCCTACTGAGACAGAGGTTACTAAAGAAAAGAAAGGTCAATCTGAAAGAAAGATTCAGAAGGAGTCTGAGGCATATTTTCAAAAGGGACAGTTTAAAGATAAGGAAGACAGTCAAACAGAGAAAGGGAAAGGAAAAAATCATAGAGCAAACTGAAAAAGTGTTTCTTGAAGAACAGTTAAAAGCAGCTAGGGAAGAGTTTTCTGAAATAGAGAATGAGTTGGAAAGATACAAGAAAGACAGAAAAATGATATATGAGGTGGAAAATAAAGTGAATGATTAGGTTACTCTTTTTGAAAAAACCATTGGAAAGGCCAAAAAATTGTTGAAGAAATCACAACCTTTATGCATCATGATGACACACACAAGGCAGAGGAATTTATGGCTACAGGCAAAGAGTAAAAGTCTTCAGAGATAAGTCAAAGAGTTGAAAGTAAATATGGAGATGATGAAGACAGAATTAGAGAAGAAAGGTTTGGAAAGAGGAGCTATGGAGAAAACTATTGAAGTTGCTCATGAAGAAACTGCTGGTAAATAAGAAGGTAACAATGAATATTAGACCTTTTTGTCTTATATTATCATACTTTACATGCAGGTATATTCATGTATCTTTTAAGAGCTCAGATCCTAAATTTTGTCAAGTCTCTGAGTAATTAGGCAATTCCGCAGTGCATGCCAGGCTTGAAGCCCAGTTTTTGCTGTGGAATTTCTGAAAATTTCTTTTTGGTTTTAAGGCACCTAAACTGACAGGGTTGAGGAACTTTGAGGCTTGTATTTAAATTTTTTTGATCACTTAACACCCTCCAATGGTCAAGAATAGCAGAATATTATCTTAGATTAACTTTTTGATTTTTGCTACAAAATTCGCTATAAAAGTAGCTCAAAACGTTGTTTTGATAGCAAGGTCAATTTTTGGAAGAAGGTGATGGGTAAATGACTATTTAAAATCTGTTCTCCATAAGGAATGATAAAGAGTATCAGGGCAATGATAAAGGGTATCAGATCAGAATATTGCTAATTGAAGATATTTTTTTATGGACACAGTTCGAAGATAACAACTCACTATGATACCATATCATCAAACTGACAGTTCCTTAATAGTAGGCAAAGAAATTTCATGAAAACAGTCAGAGTATTAATGTTTTGTTTGTGGCCAGTATGGGTGAAAGAAATTATTCGTTTCAAGGAATATTTGGATCATATTTAGATTAAAATGTTATAAGTAGGTGTTTGAGTTATAGTAGGACTCTAACTCCTAATTCGAAAGGTGTCAGTTCTAGTTCTAAATATCTAGTTAGTGGTTAGATTTGGTGTCAGTAATAGAGTTTAATGATCTAGCCACTTCGCAGATTAGATGTAAAGGCTAAATGCCTATAAGTAGTGAGTACTTCGATGTATGAAGGGTTGGAAATATGATCAGGGTAGACTATTTTATTGCAAATTTTTGGAGTTTCTGATATATACAATAACAATACAACTTTTCTTCACCTGAGATTCTTATTATATTTCAATGAGTTTATGTCCTATCTTTCGAAATTTTTTCTTCCAATGTCTTAATGCTTATTACTCAGAATTCATGATTGCTCATGCTATGACTTCCTTTAAGTATTAAGCCATGGTTAAATGAGTTTATATCCTATCTTTTGAGATGTTTTCTTCCAATGTGTTAATGATTATTACTCAGAATTCATGATTTTTCATGCTCTCGCTTCCTTTAAGTATTAAGATATGGTGAATTGAGTATTTTGCGTTCCATACCTTGATGTCTCATTACTCAGAATTCATGTGTCACATGCTCTGACTTCCTTTGAACCTCAAGTTATTGGGATTTTACTGAATGTGTTATTATTTCCATGAAATATAAACAAGCCTCAACTTCCACAAGGAAAGCCTTTTTCATCTTTATCCCCGTCACTGAATCCTTAACCCAATGGTAGCAAGCCTTCATATTTTCAACCTGCAAACATATAAAAAAAATGCATAAATCATAGAGTTAGCCATCTATTTTTATCATTAACCAATATCATAAACCCACTTGAGAGAGCCCTCTTGGACTGAAGAGGCTAAGCTTTAGTTAGAAGTGGTTTGAAATAGTTACACTGAAATTGTTTGATCAGTAGCCAATCAGGTATGATTTTGGTGATAACACATTAAATCATCTATTCATGCCTTACGAAATGTACTGTAGTGCCGTGAAATCCATTAACTTCAATGGTGGTTGTCTCGCATTTGTTAACAGCTCACATGATTGGCTGGTAATCAAACGATGTATTACCATGTTCAACTACAAATCATATATTCGCATGGCTAGACTTGTACCCAAACGATCGAGTGAACGAGATAAGAAGACACCAGATCTAGTTTCAGCCATCTCGGCTACAATTTTAGGATTTTTTATACATCATTTGTACGGTGACCTTACATATAGATAGTCATCCAAACATGGGCCTATATCTATAGGAATTTCTATATCGGGCAACATTCCAATGTAAACAACTTTCTGCACAATGTACATGTTATTAGATAGTTTATGTGCTGAGCATGGGAATGCCTTGCCTCAAATATTTGTGATCAAGAGGATATATCATGATGTAATGTATTGTAATATTGATGCAGGTCCCCACTCCTCTTCAGTGCCAACCCATCACATCGTAAAGCATCTCATTCAAAAAATATTGTTATTATTCTTACTTCATGCTTTAGGGGGCAGCTATTATTGTTAAATTTGGGCATCATTCCCATTGACCTAGTAAAACTGGACATCATCCCTAGGACCAATGAAATAGGGTCTATCATCCCCTATCATTTCAGTTGCTACATGCCCTAAGGCAAGAAAAAACCATCCATGACTTCCATTGCAAGGTTTCCAAGGTTTGAAGTATATGCTATATCACTTATGATCTCACCAACACAGCCTCTCAAGGGACTAATTTCTTTGCATATGCAGCTATCTCGATTCAAGGGTGCTCTGTAAAGAACTTCTCGACATTCAAGAGTGCGTTGGTCAAATGGGAGCAAAATTCTCATTGTTCCGGAATCTCCACATGGCCAGTGCCTTCTAGAAGAGTTGATATGTGTCAAAATTTGTATCCATGTGTCCTTCTAACACCTATGAGGTTGGGAAAATGTGTTTCCTATTATTAGAAAGTCACTGATTGAGAAACTACCATCAATGTCCCTATAAATTCAGCACAGATTCTAGTGTTAGGGAAGGAAGAAATTTAGTAAATAAACGTTGTTGGATTCTCAATTTAGAGAGTGATAGGAGTGATATGCTGCTGGTGAGATGTTTATTGCGATGATGTTGAGATTATGCTAGAGCTAGTGACATCAAATCGACAGTTGGTTGTAACCTCCCCCTTCTATCCATTAATAAAGATTGCTGCTCATTTTCCCATATATGTATCCATTTATGTTTCTACTTTTCATATGATGGATTGTTAACTAATATATATGTTTCATGTTTAATCAGTTTAACTAATTAAGATAAATATGCATCTTTATATTGAAATCTCTTTGTTGTTTAGTGTTTATACTTGCAGGAACTAATCTGTCGATCAAAGTTGGATTGGAAGCTACAACAACAGTGAAAGAAGGAGAATAGGAAACACTTGGATCACAAGTAAGTTCCTCTATATTTCTGTGTGTCTATTTACTCTTAGAGAAAATATCTAAAAAGTATTTGATTTGTTGTTCTAAATTCATATCACCACATTTAAGGAGCGTGTTTTATCCGTAATTCATAATTCTTCATAACGGTCAGCAAAACACCTTCCGTACATCATCAGTGAGTGAACACTTTCATTTTTTGGGGCACTCGCCTCTGTGTTGTGTATAAACCAAACCCTATTAATTCATTCTTTTGGTGAGTGTACAAAGACCGCAAATGGTGCACTATGTCCCCCATTCACCCATCCATTTTTTCTCCCATGGAAGTAGTCCCTGGTCACCCTTGTTTGGAGTATTACACCCTCACACATAAGCAACCATGACATTCATAAACAATATATACCCACCCTGGACATCCTACCGACTCCTGGGATTTCCCCATCATTGATAGTTATGACTGTCGCCAACCTGCTTTTTATACTTCGACCTTAGGCCACAGAATCTCCATCATTATTTTTCAGTCACCCCTTGCCATAATTCCTATGTTAAACCTATCACATCCAGGATCCTTATCAAACATGTATATTCTTTGTAATGCAACTCTTTATTTCGATGAATTTCCATTTAAGGTAAAGTTGAAGGACTTTTGAACTCAAAAAGTATAAGCTTCCTAAAAATTCAAATAAGATTTATTTTTCATCAAGAAAACAATTTCATTTCCAAGCATGACCAATATCTCTTTTGTGATGAAACATATTTTTGATTCTAAAGCCAAAAAGATACAATTTTGATGAACAAACAATTTTCAAAAGAAAGAAACTTGTAAAAACCCTAAAAAGTATAGAAAAAATCAAAGAAAATAAAATTTATAATGATCAATCCTAACTAAGATACCTATGAGTGTATTTTAATGATTTCACTTAGTTGTAAGAAAACTAAAATTGTTTCCACTTGAACTAGCAGAAATGAAATCATGAAAGACTAGTTTGAGAAAAATCACACTTCAGTGATCTAGAAGCTTTTCCTTTTTGCAATCAATTAAGAAAAAAATACTAAAACAGGTAAGGCTGGTAATAATATTGGTGGCTCTAGAAGAAAATAACAGAAAACTAGTAATCTTTGCCAAATGAATCTATCTTCTAAAAATAGCAATAAAAAACCAGGGAAAACCCTAACCTAATTATGTAAAAATGATGATTTATAAAACAAGATTGTAAGGTTTTAAGGAGGAGTTAATAGAAAGGCTCTGATAGCTTGTATACATCAGGTTAAACTTTAAAAATTTGGTTATCTCACTTTGGAAGAGAAAATATTCATTTTTTCAAAATTTCCCAGTGGGTGCGCAACTTCTCAGTGCAAACCAATGTGCATGCGCACTGAACTATACTGGAAATTTGTGTAGGCTACCGCTATGTTTTGCATAGAAAAACACGCAGGGAAGAGAAAATTTAGAAGAAATAAATTTAATTCTTTCTAACTCAGATAATCTAGGATTTCGTATACCCAACCACACTTACAAAGTTTAAACAAGGAAAGCTAGAATGTCAAACCAAATAGAACAAAAAAAAACTAAACTTGTCTTCCCGAGTGGATTCACCAATTTGTTTTGTGGATTAATCCTTCTTGCGGACAACATTTATCTCCCTAGTACCCCAAACAAACAAGCATTTGAATTCCCCTTTCTCTAAACTATTTTCATTTTAGATTATTATAACTTAGAAATGAGGAGGTTATGCTCCTACCTTTCAATTGATACGTTTGATGTAGCATTTTACCTTTCACTCAAAAGCAATCCTTCAATTTTAAGATGAACCTGCAATCACAAAAAATGCAAAGGATCAAAGCACCTGCAGTATATAATAATCATAAATACTAGTTCAACTTAGTGTTCAAGAAACTGCATATCGACGTTATTTCAATGAATTTAGAAACAAGAAAAAGAGAAAAGAGATCCAATTATTACTGCAACAAAAAAGAGATACCTGTATATTTCTCCCATGTAGTTCGCGCAATCATTTTTTTTTTGGTTGACAATCCTTGCCTCTAGAAATTACTAGCATGAAGTCTGTGGCATAAAGGTGTTATCTTCAATGTCAAACTTAACTTTTAATTCGAAATCTACTATGGACCTCACCACTACGAGTACCTATCAATCAAAGATTCACCGTACCCTCAAACCCAAAACTTACCAACTTACATAGATGTTTAAGGATGTTTTATCCATGAAGAAAGGGATGAGATCCTCCCTACTACCAAATTGGACTACGGCTACCGCAATGGTCAAATTGGAGTAAATATTTCAAACCAAATTTTTATCGAAGATTAGCCTCGATCACTATGAGAAGCATCTATCAACCTTAAGGATGGCTTGTAATGAAAAATCTACTAGATGGCTAACTGTATGACTATAACTTGATTGTGATTGATTCCAGGTTGAAAATGTAAAGGACTTGCTACCATTGGGATTATGGAGTCAGTGATAGGGAGCTCAATGAAAATGGCTCTCCTTGTAGAAGCTGAGGCATGTAGATATTTAAATGAAAGGACAACAAACACAGAATCAATAGATAAATTTTCAAAGGAAATCAGAGCATGAGAAACATGAATTTTGAGTAATGAACATTAAAATATTGAAAACGGGATATTGAGAAAGATATACAATAGTTTAATGCTTAAAGGAAGTTAGAGCATGAGAAGCATGAATTTTGAGTAATAAAACATTAAAATATTGAATTAAAAGTAGAAAAATACATAGGACATGGTTCATGAAAACACCAAATGAATCTCAGGTGAAGGAGAAATCCCACAGCGACTATCTATTACTGATCATAACAATTTATGGTCAGTAGTAGCCGTCGCGCATTCTTCCAACCCTTTATAACTCTAAAACTATCTAATTTATAGAGTGAGGACTCATACAAATGTTTTTCCACCTTTCTAGCTTCGAATTCCCACCTCAAAGAACTATTTCAAAAATGATTCCATTGCTTGGAGACTTCCTAGGGATATATCTGTTTTGCAGAGTTTGAATACAAAAAGGACTCCTCTTTCATTAATAGTTCAAAAATGAATTTAATAACCCTTATCAACTTCAACCAACTAATTTTACGAGTGTACTAGAGTGCTGATGTGTCATTATGCCACGTGGCTGTTGAGCTGGATCTCCTCTAAGTCGAATTTTACAATTTTTTCACAAATCTGGTCAATGAAAATTCTAAAAAACAGGCTTCCACGATGAGTATATAATTTCCAAACCTTGATGGATTTGCAAAAAATGAGAGAGGTTTTTGTAGACGGCCCCGTGCCGAAGAAAAATTCTTTCATATTTCCAAAATACATTTTCATTTGGTCTAAAATCAAACTCTAAGTTGAATACTAAAACAATCATGTACAGAAATTTTCGTAGCGTAGTTTAGTGGCAAATTTTCGTAGCGCCTCTGTTTTAAACACTTTTTCCAATCAACTTGAATTTCTGCTAGTATGAGCCTTTAAAAAATGTTAGGAGGGCTTCATGAAACATGTATTCTTGCTTTTAAGGAGCTGCTACATCACACATGATAATGCCTCCATGATGAACTGATGAGTTGGATAACTTTGTCGAAGACCAAACTTGGAAAAGAAAAATTCCTCTGACTATATTTTACCTTTACATGTGGCTATGTGACCTTTTAAAACACTTTCAAGATAACAAAATACAACCCAAAGCTCCTCTCTGCAAAAACATAGTGTCATTAGGTGGTTTCGTCGAGAGTTTTAGTAGCATGGGAAAAATGGCTTTTCCATCAATCTTCTTCACTTCTTTGTTGTTCCAACACCTTCATTATGTCATGATACCTTGAAAACATCGATATCCCCCCATAAAACATGTCAAAACTGGATTTTAAAGAAAAAAATCACCTACAAAAATTTTTGTAGAGTTTTTCTGGCTTCAAGCCTGAAGCACGCTACGAAATTTCCTAAAAAATGCAGAATTTGGGTTTAGAAATGAACTCATATTTCCGAGTCCTTGATAGATTTTTCAAAACCGGAGGAGGTTTTTAAATATCAATACGTTTTTAAGAAGAAAACTCTCTCTTTTTTTTTTAGATACCATCTTCAGCTATCAAGAATCTGCATTTCAAAAACATGTATAAAGCAGGAAAATTCTATTTTCTAAAAAATAGGTCCGAAAGATATCCTTGTATCTCCTAATTTGTAGCACTTTTGAGAAAAGTAAAAGAGGTTAATGTTATTTGATATGTTGTTGACAATAAAATCTCTCATTTTCTTAAAATACTTCTTTGTTTGCCTAGAAAATGCCCTTGAAGTTGACTACTCAAAATTCAAAAAATAGAGAAATCCTCATATTCGCTACAAAATTATTAGGTGTTTTCGTAGCATTTTTTGTTGTTTCCATGTGTAAGACGCTACGAAAATTTGCAAAATTGGTAGATTCATCCTTTTGAGTTTGAATTCATGGGGAATGACAACTGACATGGTATGGGAATAATTTTGACATGGAATGGCATAAATGAAGGTGATGTCAAAACGTAGTATAGGCTTAAAAATGCAAATTTTTTCCTATACCACCATGAAATGGCTTAGGAGACCTTATCCATTTGGTGAGTGACCTATATGACCCTATCAAGAAATGTTTAACAATTTAATGGGTGATAACACCTCAAATGAATGGACTTTTAGCCAAGGGATAAGCTCCATGAGTAGAGGCATATATCTCGAACTCACTCGACTCTAGAGGCTTCAAGTTGGGAGAATATTCGACCAAATAGGCTTATAGAAGTAACATTTTCGTGTTTACTTTATTTTTATGGGGGTGCGCAGTTTTTGGTGGCGAATAGAGCGGTGATCGCCACGGCTAATAGAAAAAGTATCATCGCATGTGCAGTCACAAAAGGTGCACAGGTAAGATTTTTAAAGTTTTAAACAACTTTTCTCGAGTTTCCAAGACTTGGTTCAGGAACATGAGTATTTTTTACCTCTAAGGGAGCATAATATGGATGACTATAGACCCATAATGACAGTCAAATGTCATGGTGACAAAATGACGTCTAACACTTTGATCATAGACACCAAAATGGTTGGACATGTTCCTACAGTGCACGAATTTTCACCTGAATAATTGGAGAAGCTACGTCAGGATTTGATTCTTGAAAAGAAGACTAGGACTTCATGACGGCGAGGCATGGAGTACTTTTGTATTGGTTTCATGGAAGTAAGGCTCGTTGGATTGAAAAAGAGAAAGTGAGAGAGGAATTCCCTCACTTGGAAATTAACTAATAAATTTTTTGGTGGGCCAAAATCTCATTAGTGGGTTGGAATGATTAAGGTGGCTCCAGAAATGCTCAGAATTCATAAGTGGCTTTGGAAGAGCTTAACAATAGAATTCACTGGATTGAAGTGGAACTAGTGTTGGATTGAATATCTTGTTGCAAGATTTCAAATGACACGAATGACACCTCAATCCAAATTCGTATATCAAAGTTATGGAAAGTCAAATTTTGGAAAACTAGGTCTAGTGGTAGCCATTGAGGAGGCAACAATTTGGAACTTATCCGCGCAAGGATTCTGACCACAGGAATGAGAGAATTTGTCACCCCTTTGTGAGGGTGGTGCAATCCTTCTCGTGTCATCAAGGCACTACACAGACCCACCTCCAAAGGTCTACTGTAAAGCAAGGGCTGGGAAGTTTCCTCCGTAGCTCTCATCCACCCAAGTATCAGATTGAATTCAAGTCCTCAAGTAATAATGCACATCATCAATCTCCTCGTGAGTACATCCAATATTTCCAAGCTTCTCCCTTGTCAATTGAAAATAATATATGCTTATAGCATATCTTCAATATTCCACAATTCCAACTGGGTCTCTACCTACATAATCATTTCCTTGTCCTGCATTATGAGAAGAAATTAGGCCTCCCCTCTCCACAACATCATCCTCATGGAGATATCTAGTAGAAATCTCAACTGCATGTCTAAGAATCAAAGTCAACCTTCCACCTCCATCCTTCTTTTCTTTCATGGCTCTTGCAACAAGGTGAGTCATGCACTTCTCTTTTTTTTTTCTATCATACATCCAAATTCCACTTATTCCAGATAATCACGTCTCACATCAAGTTCCTTTTTATATAAAATTGATATATTTAGTTTTAAAAATTTTAACTAATTTTTTATTAACTAGAATATCTTGATACACTAAATTAATAGTATGAAACATAAATTAATACTATTTATTTTGAAGTTTTATCTAAAATTTTCCGGCAAGCTCCATGGAGAAGTGGGCATACTCACTTGTAATATTGCAAACAATATGTCCTCCTATATTTCTCATTAATTTTTCCAAAAGGATGATCATGTGTTAATTTCCTATATAAAAATATGAAACTTTATCACTAAGTCCATAAATTAAAAAATAATTTATTCAAGAATTTATTGAGTGAATGACCCATATAAATATACTAAATTTGATCACCCCCGAGAACTATAATAATAAACTTATTTATTGACTTTATTTATTTATTGAATTTATTGATTTATTGAGGTCTAAAGTTAAATCTTATAAGAATTCATCGTATAAGACCACATTTCAAATTGAATATGAGGTTGTAAACTCACCTACCTAAATGCTAAGAACTTAATTGAACCTATCCCATGACTTCCAATATTCTTCATAGTCCTAGGAGTCTCCCACTCAATTTTTAAGAGCCTAATCAATTATTAGCTCTCTAAATTGGGTTATTACATTCATCTATCAAATAATTTAATAAATTGTCCCTACTAGCATTTTTATTTCTCTTTGTACATTATGATTTTAGTTTTTTTTAAGTTACTATAAGAACACATTTCAAAAAAAAAATAAAAAAATTAGCAAACTTATTTAAGAAATTTCTTGTATAAAATTCTCTAAAAGGATGATCATTTGTTAATTTCCTATATAAAACTATGAAACTTTATCACTAAGTCCATAAATTAAAAAATAATTTATTCAAGAATTTATTGAGTGAATGACCCATATAAATCTACTAAATTTGATCACCCCCTAGAACTATAATAAGAAATTTATTTATTGAATTTATTTATTTTTTGAGGTCTAAAGTTAAATCTTATAAGAATGCATCCTATAAGAATACATTTCAAATTGAATATGAGGTTGTAAAATAATTTACCTAAATGCCAAGAACATAATTGAACCTATCCCATGACTTCCAATATTCTTCATAGTTTTAGGATTCTCCCCGTCAATTTTTAAGAGCCTAATCAATTATCAGCCCTCTAAATTGGGTTATTACATTCATCTATCAAATGATTTAATAAGTTTTTCCCACTAGCATTTTTATTGCTCTTTGTACATTATGATTTTAGGTTTTTTTTTTTGTTACTTTGTCTTTTGTTATCTATGAGTTAGTTGTTTTCTAAGTTCCTTCACAAATTTGCTATATTTCTATTTATATTTCTTTGCAATATATTTAATGTATACACTTTAAAATTTAATTTATTATAAGATGTGTTAGCTTAAATGTATTTTTATTTATATTTCTTTGCAATATATCAAATGTATGCAATTTAAAATTTAAATTATTATAAGATGCGTTAGCTTAAATTTTTAATGATTTTACCACATCTAAAAAAATAAAAGTTGTTTGGTAAATACATGAATAGACCTACTATTTGTAATGTAAAAGGGTTCCACTTCCATTTAAAATAAGCTATTTCTCTCCTTGTATAGTTTTAGAACCTAAAAAACCATGGCTATCCTTCCATTTCCTCTTCACAAGCTAAATACATAAACATAATTCTACTTAATTCCATAATTTAATAAAAAATTCCATTTATAATATATTCAAATACACAATAAAAAATAATTATTTAAATAAATATTTAAATTTATAAAAAAATAAATTAAATTTAAAACCATATACATTCCTATTTAAAATTTATATAAAAATAACTCATGGAGAAATATACATATTTATTTACAATTTATACAAAAATAACTCGTGAAAAAGTATACCTATTCATTTGTAAGATTTTATATAATATGTTTTTCTACATTTTTTTCATAATTTTACCACTATGTGATTACACATCTCAAATACACCATTATTTATCCAATATTTTGTAGACATTTACCTATAAAAGCTCACCAAGATTTAATGAAAAAATTGTCATATAAATTTATGAATATTGATTATTTTAATAAAAAATTATTTATTGAATATTACATAAACTTTATTTTCCTACTTTTTCAGGTATCAAGATAATTTTTAATTTTATTGGAGCTTTAACATTTAAAATATCAAGTGTCAATTTTATAAAAAACAATTTCATAAAAAAAATTGCATTACAAAATTCTAAAGAAACAATCTCATAAAAAAGAGCATTACAAAATGTATCTGGAGTTGTAAACACATATACCTAAATGACATGAATGTCATTAGACCTACCCCAGGAGCTAGTGTTCATATTAAATGTCACCGAGGTCTTGTTGAGCAAATTTTCAAAACACACAATATCACCACCGCTGGGGATACATGCACTATGCATTGCCATTTCACCGTATTGAATCTGGTTAAATATTTCCTCAGTAGATCTAGAAATCTCCATCCATTCACCTTTCTTTTTATGAGATTGATCAAACGAGTTTTGATTGGTTAACTTCCAAATAATTATCACTTTGTCCTTTTCTCCAGCCATTAACACTTGTTCCTTGCAAACCACCAAGCCCAATGGATGAGCACATTTTGGTTTCTGCATTTCAAGTATTTCCCATCTTTCGTTCCTAATGTTGAGATTTTCTGTTTTAAATAAAATAGGCAAAAATCTCAATGTGTGACAACAATAGAAATTTTGTTGCTAGATTAACTCCAGGTTGTTGGGAGAGAGTTAATGCATCCTAAATTTGATGTGAGAGGATTTATGAGGCAGTTAGATTCTCCTTGCTATAAAACAGGTATCCATACGGATTGTTTTGAGGGGGTGTGAGAGTTTGTAATCTCCTGTTTGATTAATAAAGAATTTCCGATGCCTATGTTGTGTGGACGTAGCCCATATTGGTTGGGTCAACCACGATAAACTCTGTGTCTTCTATGTATGGTTTATATGCTGTGTTTGTCTTTGATTTTCTGCTGCGCACTGTTAATATAACAATTGGTATCGGAGCGCATAGCGGAGAAGGGACGGGCCCAAGTCTGTGAACGTTCTACGTGGAGGTGGAGCGCAGTTGAGCGTTGTCCAATAGACCACAAACCTGCGTTGCTGAGCCGTGTTAGTGTTAATACAGAACCATACGTTGTGGTAGAAGTCGTGTGGCTGTTTTGGTGTTGCATAAGCCGTTGTGTAAGCTATTGCGGACGTCGCTGTCTGTGCAGAGCGTAAAAGTGTAAGAGCCATGGTTTTTTGATCGGTATGGTTCTGCTTTTTCAGCTGAACAGTGTTGAACTGGCCGCGTTGAAGCCAGAGCATTGAACTAGGGCAGCTGTGATCGGACTTTAACAACGCTGTGAGTTGAATTGAATGTCGGTATAAGTTAAAAACCCAGTTGATGAATGCCATTTAAAGTCGATTTGCAGTTTTTTTTATAAAGCTGTTTGATATGCTTTTGACAAAAGCTGGATTTTGTTTTAATTATTAAATCGATTTGGAGTTTCATAAATCGATTTTGGAGTTTTGTAAAAAGGTCAAATATATAAATCGATTATATTTAAAATCGATATACATATTTAAAAGTTTTTTGTTTAAAGCGATTTATATATATCGATTTGGATTGTATTGAAAATCGATATTTTTTTTTTTAAATAATCGATTTAAATGGGCTTTATTTAAATTGTAATATTGCCATTTGCACATGGTAGTTTGAAGAGGTTTTAATAAATCGATTTGTGTTAAATTCCATTCACACATGGTATGAAAGGTGAAGGGCATTCTTTATTTAAAAGTTGCAATTGGAGGTTGTTTTCTTGTGACACAATATGGCAAAAACACAAAATGCCCGGTTTGAAATTGAGAAGTTCAATGGCAAAAAAAACTTCGAGATCTGGAAGGTAAAGATGCATGATCTCCTGGTACAACAAGGCGTGGAATAATCGTTGTTAGGGAAAAGCAAAAAGCCTTCTTCCTTGACGGAGGATGAATGGGATGAGTTGGATGACAGAGCTCTGAGCGCAATTCGGTTATGTCTGGCGGATGATGTTCTGTTCAACATTGTGTCAGAGAAGACTGCTGCAGGCTTGTGGTCGAAGCTTGAGAAGCTCTACATGACGAAATCCTTGACAAATCGGATTCTCCTGAAGCGATAGCTTTATGGTTTGCGGATGAAGGAAGGTACCTCGATTAGTGACCATCTGAATGTTTTCAATACTCTATTGGTACAATTACAAAGTCTAGATGTAAAATTTGATTCAGAGGATAAGGAAATAACTCTATTGTGTTCATTGCCCGAATCGTGGGATCACTTTGTTACTTCCATAAGCTTTAGTACTGCAGACATCCTTGAGTTTGACGATGTGGTTGGAGCTTTGTTGTCCGAGGAGACCAGGAAGCGGTCGAATGCTGACACCTCTACATCAGAGGCAATGATAGCTAGAGGTCGTTCTAGAGAAAGACGCTCTGGTAAGCACAGCAATTCGCGTTCAAAGTCGAAAGGGAAGAAGAGTAAAGTAAAGTGCTGGTTTTGTGGCAAATCGGGGCACTTGAAGAAAGACTGCTGGAAGAGACAGCAAACAGAGAAGAAAGGAGACTCATCGACAGAGAAGAAGGAAGCAAACATGACAGATACAGGTTCGAAATCTGGTTCAGGTATGAGCGACGAAGTGTTATCAGTTAATTTGTCAAATCATGATCAACATTGGTTGTTAGATTCCGGTGCATCAAACCACATGTGTATTCATAGAGAATGGTTTAAGACATACAGATAAATTAATGATGGAGTCGTGTACATGGGTAATGATGTCACATCTAATATTGTGGGAATGGGGAGTATACAGCTGCAAATGTTTGATGGGACAACTAAAATGTTAACTGATGTAAGACATGTACCAGATTTAAGAAAAAATCTAATTTCACTGGGAGCACTTGACACAAATGGATATAAAACTGTAATTCAAGGTGGAGTAATGAAAATTTACAAAGGCATTTTACTAGTTATGAAAGCTAAGAAAGTAGGAAATCTATTTCAGTTAGAAGGAGGTACAGGGTCAGATTTTGTGTCTACTGTGTCTGAACATGACAGTAGCTCCATTCACTTATGTCATCAAAGATTGGGGCATATGAGTGAAAGAGGGTTGAAAATTTTGGCTGATCGTAAGTTACTTCCAAATCTGAAGTCTGGAAAGTTAGATTTCTGTAAACATTGTCTGTTTGGCAAACAAAGTAAGCAAAAGTTTAAAACAGGAAAACATACTAGTAAAGGCATACTTGATTATATCCATTCAGATGTTTGGGGACCAGCACCTACAACCTCATATGGTGGCTCGTCATATTTTGTATCGTTTATTGATGACTTTTCTAGGAAAGTGTGGGTCTACATGATGAAAAAGAAGTCTGATGTTTTTACAATTTTCAAGCAGTTTAGAGCATTGGTAGAAAACATCACTGGTAGAACTATAAAATGTTTAAGAACTGACAATGGTGGTGAGTTTACTTCCAAGGAGTTTGAAAACTATTGCAAGGATGCAGGGATCGAGAGACATAAGACCACGGTTTATACTCCTCAGCAAAATGGAGTTGCTGAACGCATGAACAAGACTCTTCTAGAGAGAGCAAGGAGTATGCTGAGTAACGCCGGGTTGCAAAAGTAGTTGTGGACGGAAGCGGTGGCAACAACTTGTTATGTGATAAACCGATCTCCATCGACGGCAATAGACTGCAAGATTCCGCAAGAGGTATGGAAAGGACACCCTTGTGATTATTCTAAACTCAGAGTGTTTGGTTGTGATGCATATGCTCTAGTACCTAAACATCAGCGAACTAAATTAGATCCAAAGTCTAAAAGGTATATCTTTGTTGGGTATGGTGTTAGAACAAAGGGATATAGATTGTGGGATCCTACTACCCGCAAAATCATCATCAACAGAGATGTAAATTTTAATGAATCCTCTCTTGTACAGTTAGATGTAGATAGTAGATTGAAACAGGATGATGTATCTGACTTTCAGCACATTCAGTTTGATAGCATTTCTAATGATAGTCATGATGACCGTAGTTCAGATACTAGTCATGAACAGGTTTCAGAATCAGAACATGAACAGGGTTCAGGTTTAGATCATGAACAGGTCTCAGATACTGATCGGCAAGAAGTTCCTACAGGTGGTAGACAGCCAATCGAGGAAGCACCAGAAACAGCCTTAAGGAGGTCGACAAGAATCAAACGGCTACCGAGAAGGTATGATGATTATGTTACTTCAGTTGCTTTGACCGCTAACGATGATGAACCTCTGTGCTATCAGGAAGCAATAGAAGGTTCGAAAAGTGACAAGTGGAAAGCAGCTATGAAGGAAGAAATGATGGCCTTAAGTAAGAATGGCACATGGGATCTGGTTGAGCTTCCGAAAGACAGGAAAACTGTGGGATGCAAATGGGTTTTCAAGGTGAAACGGGGTGTGAATGATACGGAAGACAGGTACAAAGCGCGACTGGTTGCAAAAGGGTTTTCTCAGAAAGCCGGTATTGACTTTCATGAGATTTTTTCACCAGTGGTTAAAATTGTTTCAATTAGAATTGTGTTAGCATTAGTGGCTTTTCTTGATTTAGAGTTGCAACAATTAGATGTTAAGACTGCATTTCTACATGGAGACTTAGATGAAGAAATTTATATGGAACAACCGGAAGGGTTTGTTCAGCATCGCAATAAGAAATTTGTCTGCAGGCTCAAGAAGTCATTGTATGGTCTGAAGCAGTCGCCTCGACAGTGGTACAAGAAATTTGATTCTTTCATGTTGAGTAAAAAATATATAAGAAGTGAATATGATCATTGTGTTTACTTTAAGCAGTTAAGTAATGGCATGTTCATTATCTTAGTGTTGTATGTTGACGATATGCTTTTAGCAAGAAAAAGCATTGAAGAAATAAACAGGTTGAAGACTCAGATGGCAAGGACGTTTGATATGAAAGATCTAGGAGCAACAAGACAGATTTTGGGCATGGAGATTTTCAGAGACAGGAGCAATGGTAAGCTGTGGCTATCACAACAGAAGTATATTGGGAAGATACTTTTGAGGTTTGGAATGAACAATCTGAAGCCAGTGTCAGTCCCTTTAGCTTCCCATTTTAAGCTTTCTTCCAGTTTATGTCCTAATACAGATGAAGAAAAGGATTATATGTCTCGAATTCCATATGCCAATGTAGTAGGATGTTTGATGTATGCGATGGTTTGTACTCGACCAGATATTTCACATGCAGTTGGGGTTGTCAGCAGGTATATGGAAAATCCGGGTAAAGAACACTGGTTAGCAGTGAAATGGGTGCTTCGGTATTTGAGAGGCACAAGTAGTTATTGTATTACTTACAATAAGAGCAGTGAATCTGTTTGCGGATATGTTGATTCTGATTTTGCAGGTGATTTGGATAAGAGAAGGTGAAATTCAGGGTATGTCTTTACTCTTGCAGGTGGAGCTATTAGTCGGATGTCAAAGCTACAAAAAATTGTTGCTTTATTCACTACTGAAGCAGAATACATTGCTGCTTCGCATGCTTGCAAAGAGGCGGTTTGGTTGAAAGGTTTGCTTGGTGAGTTTGGAAGGTTACAGGACAACATCAGGTTACTTTGTCATAGTCAAAGTGCAATACATTTGGCTAAGAATCCGGCCTATCATAGTAAATCAAAGCATATTCCAATTAAGTACCATTTTGTAAGACAGGTTATCACTGAAAGGGGAGTCTCTCTTGAAAAGGTGCGTACAAAGGAAAACTGTGCAGACATGTTCACGAAACCAGTTTTGTTGGAGAAGCTGTGTTGGTGTTTGGATTCTCTTGGCTTGCAGAAAAGATAAAATAATAAACAAACAGGGCATCAGGTTAATTGTTGTCAAGGTGGAGATTGTTGAGATTTTCTGTTTTAAATAAAATAGGCAAAAATCTCAATGTGTGACAACAATAGAAATTTTGTTGCTAGATTAACTCCAGGTTGTTGGGAGAGAGTTAATGCATCCTAAATTTGATGTGAGAGGATTTATGAGGAAGTTAGATTCTCCTTGCTATAAAACAGGTATCCATACGGATTGTTTTGAGGGGGTGTGAGAGTTTGTAATCTCCTGTTTGATTAATAAAGAATTGCCGACGCCTATGTTGTGTGGACGTAGCCCAGATTGGTTGGGTGAACCACGATAAACTCTATGTCTTCTGTGTATGGTTTATGTGCTGTGTTTGTCTTTGATTTTCTGCTGCGCACTGTTAATATAACACCTAACCCGGAAAATGATTAGATTCTGAGTAGCCTCTAATAGCCAATACATGGCACCTCTGTAATAGATTCCATGAGTATCAAATACTCTAATATTTTGAAGGGGATGTAAACAACAATTTATCAACTCTCTCCATGAATCTATTGCGGAATCATATATCACTATTTTCACAAAACTAACTCGCTCACGATCACGATCACGATCCTTCTCATGCTCACTGTGAGTATTAAGTGGAATCCCAACCAAAACCTTAAAATTATCTCTTCAGTACCTTGCCATGCATTTCAATTTGGAGCTCCATCTTCCATTAATGAAAGGAAGTGTCATATAAATGCCAGATATAGGATTCTTAATGCATAATACACTCACCATACATGAGCAGCAAGCATCCAACCTGTGTTGTAAAATAAAATAGAACCAAATAACAACGAACAAAATTAGATTATGTACTAAACTTCAAAAATAACTAATCACGAGTGAATATAAGTATGGATATGAACTCAAATCACTTAAGTTTAGCATGCATATGAACACATTGATTGAGAATATATATAGAAGTATAATTCATGAAAATGTTCCTCTCCTTTGCAGCAAGTTCAAGTATTCAGTATTGTACAATTTTAGATTAAATTATGTAAGGGAGCAAAAGCAATAAACAGGAGTAGATGATGTTTTAGAGATATGTTACATTTTTGGTTTTCTGTTATTTTTGGTTGGTACATGTATAGAAAATAAAAACTATTTAACATGAATAACTGATAACACATTTTAAAAAAGTGGTTTCTATAAAGAGGGTAAGTGGGAGATTTGAGTTGCAATATAGTCTAAAGAAGTGGTTTCTATAAAGAGGGTAAGTGGGAGATTTGAGTTGCAATATAGTCTAAAGAAACTAGTTTCTGGCTTTTTTTAGCCTGATTTTCTGCTCAATTTTTTTCTAATTCCATTAAAAATTTGTAAAATTGTAGTTTTAAATTGTTGAGTTTGTAAAATTGTCTTTCCTAGAAGTTGAAATTCAGAATGAGATATTCAGGAACATACTTTTCCAACTTAAACTCATTTTTTCAATCAAAATTATCATTGAAATGATGAAATATTCTCATCAAAATTCTATATAATCCTCAAATATGACCACCTACTATATAAATTACAAATACAAATATTCAATAAATATAAATAAATGTACATTAATTTATATTTATTATATACTCAAAATTTATAATCAAAATATAAATACTCATACAAAATGATAATTTTAATTTAACCTTACTTTATATCACTGAAAATTATATTCAAAATAAAGGCATAATTAAAAAAAATTATCATTTCATTATTTAATTAGTTCAGATTTATTATTAAATTTTAATAATTATTAAAATGTATATACCTAATGGAAAAATAATATATAATATAATAATTTTTTTAATTGTAAACTTGAATGAAAACAAATTATTGACCAAACAACTAGAATTAAAATTCTGTATTATATTGCTAAATAAAAATAATATATTGACTTATTTCATTAATTCTATAGATAATTATTTTTAATGGATATTATAGTGTGGGCAACCAATGAAATCTTGTAGAATCCTATTGACATATAATTTAAGAAAAACCAGTCACTCTCTAAAGACTCTTATTGGCATAATGAGCATAATCTATTAAAATGATGACTCCATGTGAAAACCTTTTATATTCACTTATTAACACAATTTTTTTAATTTTTAATAATATATTGGAATAAACACTATTTATAATTATCCTATGGGATATTGGGAAAGGCTATTAGTATACATGCTTTCATTGACACAAAGAAAAGTCATGGTATGACTAAGCAAATATTTTTTCCAAATAGCTTTATTATTATGAGATCCTTAATTGAAATTTTCTTTCATTAAGTTAAAGAAGATATTTTTTTTATAAATTTCACTTATTTTCAAATATCTTTATTAATATTGGTTTTTAAACTAATTTTTATATTAATATAAATTAAATATATTTAATTTTGAAAATTCAATTTATTAACTAAAAATGTATTATTGTATGAAGTTGATCTAAAAGTCTAAGTACTTGTGTAAGAGCCTATTTTAAAGGAAGTAAGGAAACAAGCTAATGACTCAAGATCCAAAAACATTTTGTAAGAGTGAAACTTTGCCCCCTAACCAATCACAAAGGGTAATTTTGGTAGGGTGGTTTTGCTCCAATAGAAATGATGAGTAAATCTACATTGGAAAATAACAATAAGTGATGACATCATTGGTTTCACAACTAAGTCATGCTAGGTTTTCCTAAAAAGTCACTAAATATCCAAGATCGTAATAAATTATTTTAATTTAATACTATTACTATAAATATTATAAAAATAGATTTCCAATTTTTCTTTTATAGTTAAATTTGACAGTGAAGAAGACTTGAGAAAGTATTAAATGATGGGCTTTAATTTGTGGAAGCGTTAGGCTCTTCATCACCCCATGGTTTCCATACATTGATGCCATAAAAACTGTGGTTCCAACAACATCGCCCCATGCTTTCCATACTTTGACGCTACAAAAATGGTTGTTCCAACAATGTTGGTTTCGGTAAGGCTTCTAAATCACCCCCTTCCTTTCTAACAAGAGAAGGTTCTAAACTAAATAAAAAATAACTTGGAAAAAATAAAAAACACTGATCTTGAAATACTTTGGATAGAATTTGTGTAGAATAGATCTCAACAAAGGCTTACCTAATCACATCAAATGAACATAAAAATCTCTCAAAGGATGGTATTAGATTATGAAAGTAGTATGAAAATACTATTTTCAATACCAAACAAGAGATTTGTGAAACACATCTACAGAGGAAAAAATGATCCCAAGAAAGAAAAAGGAGATGACACACAAATCAAAAAGATTGTAGACCTCTCATAGCCACCACTTCCATACTTTGATCCTACAAAAATGGTTGTTTCAACAATGTTGGTTTGGGTAGAGCTTCTAAATCACCCCCTTACTTTCTAGCACCATAAGGTTCTAAGCTAAATAAAAAATAACTTTGGAAAATGAAAAAATACTGATCTTGAAATAATAAGGAAAGAGATCTTGAAATAACAAAGAAAGAGCTATTTACTTTGGATAAAATTTGTGTAGAAATAGATCTCAACAAAGACTTATCTAATCACATCAAATAAAACATAAAAATTTCTCAAAAGAACTTATTAAATTATGAAAATACCACTTTCAAATACCAAACAAAAAATTTGTAAAATACATCTACATAGGCAAAAATGATCCCCAAAACAAATGAATAATAAAAAAAAGATTGTAGACCTCTCATAGCCAACACTCACCAAGAAAAATAAATCATAAAAGATCCCCCCTCCAAAACAAGAAAAAGAAAAACACACACCCAAAACTGAATCATCATATTCCATGAGTAAAATAACATCTAAATACAAGAGAACAATGCACCAGATCTATAGAAAAATAACACTATCAAAAAAATAAAAAGAATATAAAAAAAAGTTTATATTTCAAAACGCTGAGACTCAAATAAAAAAAATCTATTCTAAAACTTTGGGAAGCCTAGCAAATTCACATTAGTTCCAGTTGCTCCAAACTCAAAATAATGGCAAAAAGGGCACAAAAAGAAAAGCAAGTAAAAACAGTCAAACAACTACTTAACTTTTAATGTATATATGTATTATTTTTCTCAGTTTTTCATAATTTATATATGTATTATTTTTCTCAGTTTTTCACTTAGGTTATAAACCCGACCCCTTATGAATAAGAAGCTTCTTCCGTCACTTCTTGTAACCGTCTGGATTTGGGCAGTTCTCTTAAATACACATTGAATTTTATATATGCAAAACTAATAATCTAAATGATAATAGATGAATAAAAAAATATTAACTTAAAAAAGACCAGATACACCCTAAACATGAAACTAACACTTTGAAAATAAAATACAAGACAAAACTTATATAAAGCTAACACTCCAAAACACAAACTAAGCAGATTAAAAAAAAGCTGTAGATGTACTTAAAAATCAAAACTTAGATAAAGCTAACACTTCAAAACATAAACTAAGCAAATTAAAACAGAACTGTAGATGTACTTCACCTTGTACTCGAACACACACTGCAGGGTCGACGAGCTGTGTGACGGCTACGGCTAGGGCTTTCGGTATTGTTCTCGAATTCGAGTGCCCTATCTCGCAGAAATGTACGCACGAAGCCACCATCGAACCACCTGTGCCAAATCTCGCATTCAATCCACGGGCAAAACAATCCCTCGTGGCAGGGAACGGGCGTCTCTGCATTTCCTCTCAACTCGAATTTTCTGATATTGTAGCATCGATAGTAGCAGGAGCCGAGCTTGGAGCTTAACCCCCACGATACCCTACTAGTGCATCTGTTCCTGTAACGCGCTAAGTGGTTCCTCCACCTTCACCGGAACAATCATTTCTCCGCGTTCCACAACGTGCTCTTCGATATATCGACCAAGGAACTTGCTCTCGTCATGATACTCTTTCAGTGCTTTGCATGTCCTCCGGATCTGGGGATATTGCTGCACAAGCACTCTTAGAAATATCTTCTCCAATATATCGGGCACGATGTTGATTAAAACACAAGGATATGAAGACTATGGATTGCTAATCGCAGATTTTGCAGACTTTGTAGTACTAGAAGTTGACTCGTCATAGTCCTCCATAGCATATCCCTGCAACACTTTTTAGGGATGGCCTACGTTAATGACGAGTCTTTTCCCTGACCTGTGCTAATTGGTTTGCCGATATATCAATAGCAATGCTGCTTTAAATCATAAAATTTACTTAGTTTCTATTTTTAATTATTCATTTCTTGGTCTTTAAATAGACTACATTTTACATAAATACCATCGATCCATACCATTGTTTCTCAATATCATGAGTCAATATCATTGTTTATTTTTTTTTAGAAAATTAAAATATTTATATTAAATTACATTAATTTTTTATTTTATTTTATTTTATTTATATTTTTATGTAATTTGACTTAGTCAAAATATTAGAAATTTTAGTACAACTTGTGCTTTCTAGCACAATTATCAATAATTACCATCCTAGATCCATCTTAACTATGGATCTATTAAGCGTCGAGAGGGATCAAATCTCTCGAGGTGCAAACCTCTTTTTTTGAGTGCAAAACTTGAGGAAAGGTTTGCACCTCGAGAGATTTGATCCTTCTTGGGGCTTAATAGATCCAGAGTTAAGATGGATCTAGGTTGGTTTCAGTCATGTGCGGCCAAGGAAAATCTATTGAACATTTGATTAATTTTATCAATAATATGTAAATACAGATAATATAAATATAATAATTTTATATGTCCTAAATATGTCTGATATTTTTTTGGTCATTTTAATTTTAAAATTTTATTAGTTACCTAATGCGCTCATATTAATTTTTTTTAATATATATAAGATTATATATTATGATTGAAAATGCAATGTTAGAATATTGAATGATCGAAAATTCAAATAATAAGAATATAGTCAATCAAAAAATAGTTTACAATGTGATTGATCTCAATCTCTCTTCTTTTGTTTTTCTTGCAGTCACACCTGCTACTTTTTCCATCTTTGCATATCGATCATATGAAAAGGGAGATTGAAATCGTATACCATTCATATTTTTAACTCGAGATATTGCAGTAAACATCATACCATGTCTCTCTTTCTTCCCAATATTAATAGTAGCTTTCTCCAAAGTCAATCCTTGTGATTTATGGATTGTTAAGCCCCAAGCAAGTTTCAAAGGAAGTTGTTTTCTAATACCTCTTTCAATAGGTGTAATAGGAACTGTTTGAGGGGATGAATCATCCCATGGTACTCCCATATAATTATCAAATCTTACTAAAACATATGTGGGTGGTTATAGGGGTGATTTTCCAAGTTTATGCACAATTTTTTCTACAATTCCAAGAGCACCATTTACAAGTCCTGCATCAGTCCATATGTTTGATGTAAGTATCACTCGAGTTCCAACTGCAATGATTAATTCAAGTTCCATTTCATCCTCATCTATTTGCATGGAATTTACTTTTACTTTTGTAGCAACACTCGCTGCAATGGGACAATTTAGCCTTCTTAAACAAAGCTTATTATGATGTTCTACATCATCATTTGTTGCAAAAAAATGTATTTCCTTATCAAAGGACTCATTTGTGGAAGGATTCAAGCATGTATTTGTACGAGTCATAAGTGCTTTCCAGTCTTCCATAGTTGGTTTTGAATCCCTTACCTTCATTAACAAACAAAGAAAATATATTTGTTGATTGTTTTTTCCATCTTGTCGAAACACGGTATCAAGGGTCACAATTGTTGTGAATGAGTTCCATAATTCTTTTGCAATACCTTCACATGCATATATAGGTTTATCTAGAACATGAGGCAATTGTCTCAAATCACCGACCAATATAATCGATCTCCCACAAAAAATAAGCTTCTCATTTTCTCGGAAAGCTTGTCGATGTCTCTTATCAATGTTTTGCAACAAATTTATTCCAATGAAACTCATTTCATCTATTAAGATATAGTTCACATGCTTCAAATCTTGTTGTAGGGTCATTAAACTTGAACCTTTCAAAGGTGACATGTCTTTGATTGGAATTTGAAGTACAGAATGAATTCTTCTTGTAGATATGTTGAAAGATGCAACCCTTGTAGGAGCTAAAAGAAGTAGTGGACTCTTCTCTGGAAATGACTCGGCTTCAAGGGAATTTTTAATAGCTCCGATCAAATAAGACTTTCCTGTACCTGCAGTGCCTTGGATTATCATAAGTAGTTGACCAACCCCTAATCTATCATGTTCAAGGACGATATCAAATGCTATTCTTTGCTTAACCCCTAAACTTTCAATGGAATAAGACTTTGCATGTTGGTTAGCATAGATTAAATTCAACTTTCGCTTTTCCGATATGAAATGAATAGCACGATTGGAAATCACTTCATCAAAAAAATGTGTGTTCCAATTATGTGCACGATCATGATCTATGCGTCCCATCATCTCAAATTCATTGTAATTTATATATTTCTTCTCATACAATCCACAAATTATCTCCCGCTCATTCTCCCTAGAATCTGCAGGTGGTTTCTAAACTTCTTCTCCTTCAAATTCTGCTTGATCAACGGGTGGTAATGGATTGCGATCAATATGCCATGGATTATATTGAAAATTTTCCCAATTATTGACTATCTCATCATCGCCTCGACCTATATCTTTATGGAAATCACGAAAGGCCTTGTACAATACTAACTCAAACCAACAAAATTCTACAAACTTGTCATGTCTTCGATCAGGAACTAAGTTAAATCGAGGAAGCACACGTACCATAGCTCCATTCTTCCATTCTAAGAATTTCTCCCCACGTCGATTTTTATCATATGACCATGATTTTGCAACATCTATCAACGCAAGTTGCTCAATATGGGTAGGTCGCTTGGTATATGCATCAATAAGGGAATTATCATTATCGACATCATATGTTTCAATCTGTACTTGTTTGAAAACTTTCCTACCAACATTCAGAACCACAAATCGATGACTACATTCAGAAAGAGGGAGTTCTATAAGAAAATGACATGTCACTTGTGCACATATATCCATGTCAATAATAGTTTCACACAACAAACTCTTGTATGCACATGTTGCTGGTTCATTTGGATTTTGAATAGACGAAACACGCATCAACATATTATGGAATGTTTCTGATCCTTTTTTAGATTTTGCTGCATATTTTTCTATGTAATTAATGACAACACACTTTAAAAGAACTGGTTGCCAATCAATATTAGCCCTCATCATCATCAATTTTTCATGATTATGTGTATTCAATCTATCATCATTTCATCTCGGTTCATACTTTTTTTCTCCATTCTCATCGACATAAAGTTTGGACTCTTCACATAAATCCCATGGTGCCTTATATCTACATAACAATATTCCTGCCTTCTTTCCAAGGCATGATCTCTCATTGCAAGTGATGTGACGCTAAACACAATTAACAAGTTCTTCATAATTAATCATAGGATCAGACTGAAATATTTGTTGTGTGTCCTTTAAGCAAGGATGATCATCAATATTGTGTCTAACTTGAATATTTCTTTGTTGTCGATCATGTGGATTCATTGCATGTACACATTCATCAAAATATTCTTTTGCAAATCTAATGTGCACTGGATCATCCCAGTTCAACATGTCCATGTTAGGAGCATTTTTTATCCATAGAAATCCATGCACATGTGGAGAACCACGATGTTGCCACTCATAGCGACACCAATAATCTATAGCTTGATGATAACGTTTGAAAATTTCATCTCGAAACATTGTATGTCTTAAGTGCATATAATGTGCTAAAATATGAGGATTATCAATTACATTTTGACGTCTCCATTTCCTTACTTCCCCTGGATCTCTAGGACATGTACCTGGCATTAATTTATGTAAATATGGCCATTGCATATCTGCCACACTTAATGTAAAGAATATTGTAGGACTCCCAATTTCTTGATCCATGTCCGATAGCTCAGCACGACACTTATTCCAATATGCACGTGTGCCTCTTAGTACAGTGCCAAGTTGCATAATCTTTCTCCAATTCGTGAATCTGGAATATTTTGTAAATGTTCTCGTAACTCCTCCATTGTTGTTGGTAAATCTGTCATATTTTTCTTCACAAATACTATAGACGAAGCTTGAACACGATGTCTCATGATGATATTGAGTAAAAAGTATATAAATCGTGGGTGCCTTACAAACCTGTTATCACGATATCGAAGAAGATGCTTTGCATACTCATGAATATGGACATGTCTCTCACGTGCTTGCAACCAATCTGCTTCACCTTTTGGGAACAATGACGGAAATGCCATATCAAATAATCCCACAGTGTTATACTCATTGATTGGAGATGAGCCAATTCCAGGCCAACTTAGCACTTCCTCTGTATTAGTTTATTCCTCTGCATTAGGGTTGTTTACCCACTGTTGAATAATACCAATCTCTCATGTAGCATTTGGAAGCTTTGATGCAAATTAAGTTGTATGTAAGCCATCTAATGCATCGTCAATCCTTGGAACCCCTTCCAACATTGCAAATTCCATGTCACTATATTTCTCTGGCAAAGTAATAGCATTAATCATATGTGATACATTTGTTGCAATTTCAGGTATTTCTTGAAGTGCATCATTATCAACTTGAACTCCATGATAATATGGATCATTATGAATCTTATAGTGTAATGCACGTAATACAATTTATTTCGTGACAGTAAAATCATAACTTGATCCCTTTGCACCTTTTTTCCGCACAACAATTATCAAATCCAAGTCTTTAATATGTCGAGGTAACTTCATGGCAAGATTGCTAACCTCTTGTGGAATACTAATGGGGTGTCCTCCTATTGAGTGCATAACATGCAAAATTTGACTTGCACGTGCTACCAACATCTCTTCGACTTGTGTGAGCTCTGCAAGAACATTATGTTTTTCTCCTGGATTCATATGGTTATCAGCTGAAAATCTATGATGACTTCCTTCTCGTTTACATCTCATGCACATTGTACCTAAGAAAAATAAACCAACTTCATTGTGATCTATCCTCAGCTAGAGATTTTATCCCTCTCAGTGCTTCATAGATCTAGAGTTAAGATGGATCTAGGCTAGATCCATCTTAACCCTTGATCTATCAAGCGCCGAGAGGGATCAAATCTCTAGAGGTGCAAACCTAATTTTTTGAGTGCAAAACTTGAGGAAAGGTTTGCACCTCGAGAGATTTGATCCCTCTCGGCACTTGATAGATCCATAGTTAATATGGATCTAGGATGGTTTCAGTCGTGTGCGGCCAAGGAAAATCTACTGAAAATATGATTAATTTTATCAATAGTATGTAAATACAGATAATATAAATAAAATAATTTATATATGCTAAATATATCTGATATTTATTTGGTCATTTTAATTTTAAAATTTTCTTAGTTACCTCATCTTTTTGAGATGATAAATATTGTTAATAAATTTAATGATGAAATAATTTTTTGAATCCAAAGTGACAATGTAATAGTTTGAATGATAGAAAATGAAAATAGTAAGAATGTAGTCAATTACAAATAGTCTTCATTGTGATCAATCTCAAATTATTTTCTTTTTCTATTCCTATTTTCACCTTTGTTAGTTTTGTCATCTTTTCATATCGATTATATGAAAAGGACAATTGAAATAATAAACCAGTTAAATATTTAGCTTGAACTATTGTACTAAACATCATACATTATCTCTCTTGCTCTTCAATATTAATAGGTTGATTGACTATAACAAAAATATTAATGTACAATGTTAATAATTTTGTGTGCTTACACTGAAATCAATGCACAATCTTAATCCAATCACTTTAAAATTAATGTACCATCAATGTACATCAAATCAAAAATCAACATCTACACTGAAATCAATGCACCTAATGCAAACAATCAAATAAGTTTACAAAACAACATCTACACTAAGATCAATGCATCTAATGCAGGTAATCAAATAAGATTAGAAATCAACATCTATATTGAAATAAATGGATCTAGTGCAAGTAATAAAATACGATTTGAAACCAACATCTACACTTATATCAATGCATCTAGTGTAAGAAATAAAATAGGATTAGAAATCATCATATTAATGTACATTGTTAATAATTGTGTGTGATTACACTGAAAAATAAACCAACTTCATTGTGATCCATCCAGAGTTAAGGTCGATCCACCTTAAGTTGTATGTGAGCCATCTAATGCATCGTCAATCCTTGGAACCCCTTCCAACATTGCAAATTCAGTGTCACTATCTTTCTCTCGCATAGTAATAGCATTAATCATATGTGATACATCTGTTGCAATTTCAGGTATTTATTGAAGTGCATCATTATCAACTTGAACTCCACGATAATATGGATCATTATGAATCTTATAGTGTAATTCATGTAATACAATTTATTTCCTGACAGTAAAATCATAACTTGATCCCTTTGCACCTTTGTTCCGCACAACAATTATCAAATCCAAGTCTTTAATATGTCGAGGTAACTTCATGGCAAGATTTCTAACCTCTTGTGGAAAACTAATGGTGTGTCCTCTATATTTGTATTGTCCACCTATTGAGTGCATAACCTACAAAATTGGACTTGCACGTGCTATCAACATCTCTTCGACTTGTCTGAGCTTTGCAAGAACATTAGGTTGTTCTCCTAGATTCATATGGTTATCGGCTAAAAATCTATGATGACTTCCTTCTCATTTACATCTCATGCACATTGTACCTATGTTTGTCGTATGTACTTGAATTCTAGAATATGACTCTTCACACACATGACATATTTGAACATTAGCCAATCGATCAATCCTATCATGAAATTTTCGATATGAAATATTCATATCAACAAAACTTTCATGTTGACATTGGGAATCAATATGTTTTAAACATGTTTCTTTCATAGGATTTTCCTCTTCGTCCTATACCATGTATGAGTTGTTCAGATATTGTTTTCTTTGTCGATATGATCTTTTTTGTTCACTTTTTTGTTTTCTCTGTTCTTCATGTTTTTTAGGTGTTATTTCCTTTAGGTTATCTTGTCCATTTCCTCTTTGTTCTACATTTTCTTCTTTTATTTGTTGTATCTTCCTTTTTCGATATTCTCTTTGATATTCACTTTTGCGTGCTCTTCCCTCTTCTTGTTGTTCTGCAGTTGAAATTTCTTCTGCCTTTCTTTTTCGATATTCTCGTGCTTTTTCATTATGCTTTATCCTTTGTTCTTCATTTTCTTCAACTTTCATTTCTAATTTCTTTCTATGCCGATAATTTTTTTGATATTCTCTTTGACATGCTCTTCTCTCTTCTTGTTGTTCTGCAGTTTTCATTTCTGGCTCCTTTATTTGTCGATATGTTCTTGCATATTCTCTTTGATATGTTCTATGTGTTTCTCTTTGTTCTTCACTTTTCTCCTTTCTTTGATCTTCTCTTTGTTTGTCACACATTTCTTCAAATTTATTTTCCTCCATCTCATTATTATGAGAATACATGGCTGCTTGAATTACTGCAACAAAATATCAATGCACAAATCAGTTTTGATCAATAGAAAGTGCATTGCATATGCACCTAGGCCTCATTTTGAGTGCATTCCAATGCAGTTTTCGATGCCTAAGGGTGCGTTACTCTCTCTAGAAAAATAATTTACCCTAAGGGGCCCAAATCCCTAAAAATTTGCAATGAAATGACTATTTAAAGCAATAGGGGATCTATGGCACCAACTTGGATCAAACGGCAATGAAACCCATCCACAAAATTGATCGAAATCAACAACTGAAGTTCGGGGGAAAAAACAGGTTTAGAGCTCCAAAATGAAAATGGTAACTTTAAAATGGTAAAAATGAGTAGTAAAAATCTTTTAATTAGTCATTTAATTATTTGAAAATCATATTTATTGCCGTGACTACAATTTTATTCATTTTTTATCATGAAACATGTATTTTTAATCCATTTGATGTTGTTCTGAATAGGTTTGCAAATTATGAGATGATTAGTCTTGCACATTTATTTGAAGAATGATTTGACCACCAAGCATACTTTTATCCTTATTTTTAGAGCTTTGATAAAAACGAAAGAGGACTTGAATCACTTTTATCTCTTTTTCAATCTTTGATAACAACGAAAATGGAACCCCTCATGTCTTCTTTTAGCTCTTTTAGACTCTGATAATATGAAAATATTTTTGAGCACTTGTATTTTTGAGCTCGTAAAAGTTAATGAATTGATATCTACTTGGTATAAGTTTGACCCTTTTCCGGACTAAGATAGATTATTCACGAAAAAGGAATGCGGCCTTAGTTGAACATGACTAGGAGGTTCTCTCAGATATTATTTTACACTTTCTCGGATCTGATGGACAACTTTACGAAAAATTACCTATGGAGTTTTATTTTTTCCTCTTTTTCAAACTCTCTAAATATGAAAAAGGACCTATTTGTCACTATCATTAGGCTCGTTAAAACATAAAATAGCGACAGGCTTTTCTATCATGGCAAGAATCAAGTTTCATTCATCGTTATATACATTAAATTATTAAATAGCGATACATTATTCACCTGAAGGGTTGAATTATAGATCAAGAATATGTTATCCTCCTCAAGCTTGTTAAAAAATAAAGAGGTATTGGTCGACAAATGACCGGGGAAAATTTGGGAAAGTGAATTTTTTTTTACTGTAGCAGGTCGCTCTTGAGCATGACACTTCACTCCATCATCGTGACTGTTTGGGTTGGGTAATATTCTTGACGGTTCATTCATACCTATGGCTCATCATACCTTCAGTTTGGTTTTGGGTCAATGCTACCAACTCATGTCAGTGTCATCAATATGTTCAAGAGAAGTCATCTAGTGAATAATCATCTTCTGTAATACTCATAAACCTTCATTCTCATGCCAGTCATCCCTGAAAATTGCTATATCAAGTCACATTTTGTCTCTGAAATCAGTAAATCCCATTTAGCAATAAAGTAACTTCCTATCGACGTCAAATCATCATCCAGAAAGTTTACTTAGAAACATCATCTTCCAGTTCATGAGGCAGAATCGACAAGATCCTCACTTTCGGACTTTTGACCGAAATATTTTGTTTGGCATTTGACATTATGTTATCACACCCTAAATTTTCAAAATCATAACTTGAAATGTGTCAAGTTTGTATTTAGATTGGTTAGAAGCATACCATCATGAAATGATAAATTTCATGATTAGTATAAGCTTCTATGATTTTTTAAGTTGTTAGGGAATGATCTCAAGTCATATCAAAGAAAAAAATATGAAATGGGTACTTTAAATCAACCTAATATCTCAAATCTGGCCACATGTCAAAAAAATTCTCAGTCCGCAGCGATTTGGGTACAAAATTAACAGATTTTGTTGCGGAAACACCTAGTAATTTTGTAGCGAAACTAACACTTGTAAGGCTAAATGCACTACGAAAGCGTGTCATCCTATAACGATTTTTTGCATAATGATGAGTTGTTAAACTTTGAGGGTTTCGAGGTCATGCTGTCAAAATAGGGTTATCATTGAAAGGTTTAGGCATGTTTTGGCATCAACCACCATTTTCTTAATAAATCTCATCTCATTTTTTAAAATAAATCCTTCATTCCTCACGCTTTATTTTCCACTCTTGTAGGATGCTACCAAAGAAGCTTGCTGTCATTTTCATTTCCCTTAAAAACCCTCTGTCATGTCAGTCATGTTTTACCATAACAACTCGTTGTCATTAAAGGCTTTTACTGAACAGGTGTAAATATCTAGAGAAGGCCACCGCTGCAAAACAAGAATAAATGGCTACACCAAAGAAAGAAAATAAAGGAGGCCTAATATTCAGGTACAAACCTACAAGTCCAAGATTAATCATGGAAGATCCAAATTTCGTCGAAATTCTTACAAGAGAAGGCTGCATTCAATTTTGTCAAAAGTTGCAAGGTCATTAGAAACATGTATCACAAGACTTTGTACTCAATTTCAAAGGAACATCTACAAAGGTTGGATTTCTTTATGTGCCAGTTTCGCCTGAGAGCATTTCTCAAGCAACAGGGATCCCTAGGATGGGAGAAGAATGGTTTAAAGCTACAAAGTTTGATTTAAAGAGTTGTGATGATTATCTAAAGCCTGAACATGTAGGGATAAATATGACTGTAGGGATTCCTAGAACTTGCCTTAAAGATAACTACTCTAATTTATTGGCAGTCATACAAAAATACTTTACCTGTGAAGGAAGATTTTGTAAAATATACATGTATCACTTCAAGTTGTTGCTTCATTTTATGGGAAAAAATCTGATAGATATTCCTTTTTTACCTTTTCAAAAGCCTTGGAAAAATGGCAGATAAAGTGCAAGGTAGACCTGAAAGAAGCGAAACTTCCATCTTTCACAATGGATTGATGAAATTACTAGTACTGGAAGAATTAAATAAACTAGATAGACACTGGGCATATTTCTTGTTTATTAATGGGTATGAAATGAATGTTTTATCCCCAAGGAAAGCCTCTAAACTCAAAACTCTTTCTCCTAGGTAAGAGCTGAATACTACTACAGAAGTAGAAGAGAATCAACAAGAAGGTTCAAAAGCTACAGGTAAAGACGTGGAGGTAGAAGCTAATTTTATCCAAGAGGCAGCACCACATCAACCAACTAATAAGCATGCTAAAAAACATGTCATAAATAACAAGACTAAACCTACATCAAAAAGGTCTAAAGGAAGCACAAAGGAAACTATTGGAGGTAAAGGCAGCCTTGAAGACATCTTATAGGCTATAGACATTGCAGAAACCCCTGTAGTGAAAGCAACTGAGGTAGAAGGATCCAAGATTAAAGCGAAGGGGCTGATGGCCAAGAAATTAGATTTTTCATTAGAGGATTCAGGTTTTCTTTTTAAACCTAGAAAGCCTTCTACTAGATCACAAATTTCTGAGACTATCACATTTGGAAATAAGCAGTAGAGGCAAGATAAAGAAAAAAGGGAAGCAGTGAAAGAAGTCATAGTTATATCTCCTACAGAGATAGAGGTTACTAAAGAAAGGAAAGGTCAATCTAAAAGAAAGATTTAAAAGGATTCTGAGGCAGATTTTCGAAAGGGACAGTTTAAAGATAAGGAAGAAACAGTCAAACAGAGAAAGGGAAAGGAAAAAATCATAGAGCAAACTGAAAAAGAGTTTCTCGAAGAACAGTTAAAAGAAGTTAGGGAAGAGTTTTCTAAAATAGAGAAAGAGCTGGAAAGATACAAGAAAAATAGAAAAATGATATATGAGGTGGAAAATAAAGTGAATGATTAGGTTACTCATTTTGAAAAAACCATTGGAAAGGCCAAAAAATTGTTGAAGAAATCACAACCTTTACGCATCATGATGACACACACAAGGCAGAGGAATTTATGGCTACATGCAGTGAGTAAAATTCTTCAGAGACAAGTCAAAGAGTTGAAAGTAAATATGGAGATGATGAAGACAGAATTAGAGAATAAAGGTTTGGAAAGAGGAGCTATGGAAAAAACTATTGAAGTTGCTCATGAAGAAACTGCTGGTAAATAAGAAGGTAACAATGAATAATAGACCTTTTTGTCTTATATTATCATACTTTACATGCAAGTATATTCATGGATCTTTTAAGAGCTCAGATCCTAAATTTTGTCAAGTCTCTGAGTAATTAGGCAATTCCGCAGTGCATGCCAGGCTTGAAGCCCAGTTTTTGCTGTGGAATTTCTAAAAATTTCTTTTTGGTTTTAAGGCACCTCAAATGACAGGGTTGAGGAACTTTTAGGCTTTTATTTAAATTTTTGTGATCACTTAACACTCTCAAATGGTCAAGAATAGCAAAATATTATCTCAGATGACCTTTTTTATTTTTGCTACGAAATTCGCTATGAAAGTGGCTCAAAACTCTGTTTTGATAGCAAGGTCAATTTTTGGAAGAAGGTGATGGGTAAATGACTATTTAAAATTTGTTCTCCACAAGGAATGATAAAGAGTATCAGGGCAATGATAAAGGGTATCATATCAGAATATTGCTAAGTGAAGATATTTTTCTATGGATACAGTTCGAAGATACGAGCTCACTATGCTACCATATCATCAAACTGACAGTTCCTTAACAACACGCAGAGGAGTTTCATGAAGACCGTTAGAGTATTAATGTTTTTTTTGTGGCCAGTATGGGTGAAAGACATGATTCCTTTTAAGGAATATTTGGATCATATTTAGATTAAAATGTAATAATTAGGTGTTTGAGTCATAGTAGGACTCTAACTCCTAATTTGAAAGGTGTCAGTTCTAGTTTTAAATATCTAGTTAGTGGTTAGATTTGGTGTCAGTAATAGAGTTTAATGATCTAGCCACTTGGCAGATTGGATGTAAAGGCTAGATGCCTATAAGTAGTGAGTACTTCGATGTATGAAGGTTTGGAAATATGATCAAGGCAGACTATTTTATTGTAAATCTTTGGAGTTTCTAATATATACAATAACAATACAACTTTTCTTCACTTGAGATTCTTATTATATTTCAATGAGTTTATGTCCTATATTTTGAAATTTTTTCTTCCAATGTCTTAATGCTTATTACTCAGAATTCATGATTGTTCATGCTCTGACTTCCTTTAAGTATTAAGCCATGGTTAAATGAGTTTCTATCCTATCTTTTGAGATGTTTTCTTCCAATGTCTTAATGCTTATTACTCAGAATTCATGATTGTTCATGCTCTCACTTCCTTTAAGTATTAAGCTATGGTGAATTGAGTATTTTACTTTCCATACCTTGATGTCTCATTACTCAGAATTCATGTGTCACATGCTCTGACTTCGTTTGAACCTCAAGTTATTGGGATTTTCCTGAATGTGTTATTATTTCCATGAAATATAAACAAGCCTCAACTTGCACAAGGAAAGCCTTTGTCATCTTTATCCCTGTCACTGAATCCTTAACCCAATGGTAGCAAGCCTTCATCTTTTCAACCTGCAAAAATATAAAAACAATACATAAATCATAGATTTAGCCATCTATTTTTATCATTAACCAATATCATAAACCCCCTTGAGAGATCCCTCTTAGACTGAAGAGGCTAAACTTTAGTTAGAAGTTGTTTGAAATAGTTACATTGAATTTTTCTGATGAGTTGCCAATCAGGTATGATTTTGGTGATAACACATTAAATCATCTATTCATGCCTTACGAAATGTACTGCAGTGCCTTGAAATCCATTAACGTCAATGGTGGTTCTCTCGCATTTGTTAACAGCTCACATGATTGGCTCGTAATCAAACGATGTATTACGATATTCAAATACAAATCATATATTCGCATGGCTAGACTTGTACCCAAACGATCGAGTGAACGCGATAAGAAGACACCAGATCTAGTTTCAGCCATCTGGGCTACAATTTCAGGATTTTTGTACACATCATTTGTACGGAGACCTTACATACATATCATCATCCAAACATTGGCCTATATCTATAGGCATTTCTATATCGGGCAACATTCCGATGTAAACAACTTTCTGCACAATGTACATGTTATTAGATAGTTTATGTGCTGAGCATGGGAATGCCTTCCCTCAAATATTTGTGATCAAGAGGATATATCATGATGTAATGTATTGTAATATCGATGCGGGTCGCCACTCCTCTTCAGTGCCAACCCATCACATCGTAAACCATCTCATTCAAAAAATATTGTTATTATTCTTACTTCATGCTTTAGGGAACAGTTGTTATAGTTAAATTAGGGCATTATTCCCAATGACCTAGTAAAACTGGACATCAGCCCTAGGACCAATGAAATAGGGTCTATCATCCCCTATCATTTCAGTTGCTACATGCCCTAAGACAAGAAAAAACTATCCATGACTTCCATTGCAAGGTTTCCAAGGTTTGAAGTATATGTTATATCACTTATGATCTCACCAACGCAGCCTTTCAAGGGACTAATTTATTTACATATGCAGCTATCTCCATTCAAGGGTGCTCTGTAAAGCACTTCTCAACATTCAAGAGTGCGTTGGTCAAATGGGAGAAAAATTCTCATTGTTCCAGAATCTCCACTTGGCCAGTGCCTTCTAGAAGAGTCGATATGTGTCAAACTTTGAATCCATGTCTCCTTCTAACACCTATGAGCTTGGTAAAATGTGTTTCCTATTATTAGAAAGTCACTAATTGAGAAACTACCATCAGTTTCCCTATAAATTGAGCACAGATTCTAGTGTTAGGGAAGGAAGAAATTTAGTAAATAAATGTTGTTGGATTCTCAATTTAGAGAGTGATAGGAGTGATATGCTGCTGGTGAGATGTTTATTGTGATGATGTTGAGATTATGCTGGAGCTAGTGACATCAAATCGACAGCTGGTTGTAACCTCACCCTTCTATCCATTAATAAATAGTCCTTCTCATTTTCCCATATATGTATCTGTTTATGTTTCTACTTTTCACATGATGGATTGTTAACTAATATATATGTTTCATGTTTAATTAGTTTAACTAATTAAGATAAATAGGCATCTTTATATTGCAATCTCTTTGTTGTTTAGTGTTTATACTTGCAGGAACTAGTCTGTCGATCGATGTTGGATTGGAAGCTACAACAAGAGCGATAGAAGGAGAATAGGAAATGCTTGGATCACAAGTAAGTTCCTCTATATTTCTATGTGTCTATTTACTCTTAGAGAAAGTATCTAAAAAGTATTTGATTTGTTGTTCTAAATGCATATCACCACATTTAGGGAACATGTTTTATCTGTAATTCATAATTCTGCATAACGGTTAGCAAAACACCTTCTGCACATCATCGGTGAGTGAACACTTTCATTTTTTGGGGCACCCACCTCTGTGTTTTGTATAAACCAAACCCTATTAATTCATTCTTTTGGTAAGTGTACAGAGACCACAAACGGTGCACTATGTCCCCCATTCACCCATCCATTTTTTCTCCCATGGTAGTAGTCCCTGGTCACCCTTGGTTGGAGTATCACACCCTCACACATAAGCAACCATGACATTCATAACCAATATATACCCACCCTAGATATCCTACCGACTCCTAGGATTTCCCCATCATAAATAGTTATGACTGTCGCCAAGTTGCTTTTTATACTTCGACCTTGGGCCACAGAATCTCCATCATTATTTTTCATTCACCCCTTGCCATAATGCCTATGTTAAACCTATCACATCCAAGATCCTTATCAAACAAGTATATTCATTGTAATGCAACTCTTTATTTCGATGAATTTCCATTTAAGGTAAATTTGAAGGACATTTGAACTCAAAAATTACAAGCTTCCTAAAACTTCAAATAAGATTTATTTTTCGTCAAGAAAACAATTTCATTTCCAAGCATGACCAATATCTCTTTTGTGATGAAACATTTCGTTGATTATAAAACCAAAAAGCTACAATTTTGATGAAAAAACAATTTTCAAAAGAAAGAAACTTCTAAAAACCCTAAAAAGAATAGAAAAAATCAAAGAAAATAAAATTTATAATTATCAATCCTAACTAAGATACCTATGAGTTTCTTTTAATGATTTGACTTAGTTGTAAGAAAACTAAAATTGTTTGCACTTGAACTAGCAGAAATGAAATCATGAAAGACTAGTTTGAGACAAATCACACTTCAGTGATCTAGAAGATTTTCCTTTTTGCAATCAAGTAAGAAAAAAATACTCAAATAGGTAAGGCGGGTAATAATATTGGTGGCTAAATAAGACAATAACAGAAAACCAGTGATCTTTTCCGAATGAATCTATCCTCCAAAAATGGCAATAGCAAATTAGGGCAAACCCTAACCTAATTATGTAAAAATGATGATTTATAAAACAAGATTGTAAGGTGTTAAGGAGGAGTTAATAGAAAGACTCTGATAGCTTGTATACATCTGGTTAAACTTTAAAAATTTGGGTATATCACTTTGGAAGAGAAAATATTCATTTTTTCAAAATTTCCCAGTGGGTGCACAACTTCTCAGTGCAAAACAATGCGCATGCGCACTGAACTATACTAGAAATTTTTGCAGGTTGCCGCTATTGTTTGCATAGAAAACCATGCAGGGAAGAGAAAATTTAGAAGAAATAAATTTAATGCTTTCTAACTCAGATAATCCAGGATTTCATATACCCAACCACACTTAGAAAATTTAAACTAGGAAAGTTAGAACAAAAGAAAACTAAACTTGTCTTCCCGAGTGGATTCACCAATTTTTTTTGTGGATTAATCCCTCTTGCAGACAACATTGATCTCCCTAGTACCCCAAACAACCAAGCATTTGAATGCCCCTTTCTCTAAACTATTTTCATTTTAGATTATTATAACTTAGAAATGAGGATGTTATGCTCCTACCTTTCAATCAAGACGTTTGATGTACCGTTTTACCTTTCACTCCAAACCAATCCTTCAATGCTAAGATGAACTTGCAATCACAAAAAATGCAAAGGATCAAAGCACCTGCAGTATATAATAATCATAAATACTAGTTCAACTTAGTGTTCAAGAAATCTAAGTATTGACGTCAATTCAATGAATTTAGAAACAAGAAAAAGAGAAAAAGAGATCCATAAGTATTATCAGAAATAAAAAAGAGATAACTTACAACATGAGCCTTGATATTGTACATATTTCTCCCATGTGTCTGCACAATCATTTTCTTTGGTTTGACAATCATGTCTCTCTAGAATTACCAACATGAATTCTTGTGCATAAAGGTGTGATCTTCAATGTACAACCAGAACTTTCTAATTAAAAATATACTATGAACTCACCAGTACGAGTACCTACTCAAATCAGTATCTACCTGTACCCTCAAACCTAAAACTTCAGCTCAAATTATAAAGTGGTTAAGGAAGTTTTAGATTCATGAAGAAAGGGATGAGATCCTCCCGTTATCACCAAATTGAGTCCCGTTGGGCTGCTGCAATGGTCAACTTGGAGTAACTATTTCAAACTAGCTTTTGACTAAAGATTAGCCTCATCAGTATGAGAGGGATCTCTCAACCTATGAAATGGTTTGTAATGAAAACTCTATTATATGGCTAACTCTATGATAATGACTTGATTGTATATGATTGCAGGTGGAAAATGTAGAAGGTTTACTACCATTGGGCTTATGGAGTGAGTGCTAGGGAACTCAATAACAATGGCTCTCCTTATGGAAGTTGAGGCATGTAGATATTTAAATGAAAGAACAACACACACAAAATTTACTAAATAGATAGATGTTCAAAGGAAATGAGAGCATGAGAAACATGAATTCTAAGTAATGAACATTAAGATATTGAAAGCGGGATATTGAGAAAGATATACAATAGTTTAATGCTTAAAGAAAGTCAGAGCATGAGAAGCACGAATTCTGAGTATTCAAGCATTAATATATTGAAATAAAGTAGCAAGATACATAAGACAAGCTTCATAAAAACATCAAATGAATCTCAGGTGAAAGAGAAATCCCACAGTGACTGTCTATTACTCATCAGAACAATTTACAATAGTAGTAGTCACAAGTAACATCTTCCAACCCTTTGTAACTCTAAAACTATCTAATTTATAGAGTGAGGACTCATACAAATGTTTTTCCACCTTTATAGCTTCGAATTCCCACCTCAAAGACCTACTTCAAAAATTATTCCATTACTTGGAGACTTCCTAGGGATATATCTGTTTTGCAAAGTTTGAATACAAAAAGGACTCTTCTTTCATTAATAGTTCAAAAAATAAATTTAATAACCCTTATCAACTTCAACCAACTAATTTTCCGAGTGTACTAGAGTGCTGATGTGTCATTATGCCACATGGATGTTGAGCTAGATCTCCTCTAAGTCAAATTTTACAATTTTTTCACAAATCTGGTCAGTGAAAATTCTAAAAAACAGGCTTCCACGATGAGTATATAATTTCCAAACCTTGATGGATTTGCAAAAAATGAGAGAGGTTTTTGTAGACGGCCCCGTGCCGAAGAAAAATTCTTTCATATTTCCAAAATACATTTTCATTTGGTCTAAAATCAAACTCTAAGTTGAATACTAAAACAATCATGTACAGAAATTTTCGTAGCGTAGTTTAGTGGCAAATTTTCGTAGCGCCTCTGTTTTAAACACTTTTTCCAATCAACTTGAATTTCTGCTAGTATGAGCCTTTAAAAAATGTTAGGAGGGCTTCATGAAACATGTATTCTTGCTTTTAAGGAGCTGCTACATCACACATGATAATGCCTCCATGATGAACTGATGAGTTGGATAACTTTGTCGAAGACCAAACTTGGAAAAGAAAAATTCCTCTGACTATATTTTACCTTTACATGTGGCTATGTGACCTTTTAAAACACTTTCAAGATAACAAAATACAACCCAAAGCTCCTCTCTGCAAAAACATAGTGTCATTAGGTGGTTTCGTCGAGAGTTTTAGTAGCATGGGAAAAATGGCTTTTCCATCAATCTTCTTCACTTCTTTGTTGTTCCAACACCTTCATTATGTCATGATACCTTGAAAACATCGATATCCCCCCATAAAACATGTCAAAACTGGATTTTAAAGAAAAAAATCACCTACAAAAATTTTTGTAGAGTTTTTCTGGCTTCAAGCCTGAAGCACGCTACGAAATTTCCTAAAAAATGCAGAATTTGGGTTTAGAAATGAACTCATATTTCCGAGTCCTTGATAGATTTTTCAAAACCGGAGGAGGTTTTTAAATATCAATACGTTTTTAAGAAGAAAACTCTCTCTTTTTTTTTTAGATACCATCTTCAGCTATCAAGAATCTGCATTTCAAAAACATGTATAAAGCAGGAAAATTCTATTTTCTAAAAAATAGGTCCGAAAGATATCCTTGTATCTCCTAATTTGTAGCACTTTTGAGAAAAGTAAAAGAGGTTAATGTTATTTGATATGTTGTTGACAATAAAATCTCTCATTTTCTTAAAATACTTCTTTGTTTGCCTAGAAAATGCCCTTGAAGTTGACTACTCAAAATTCAAAAAATAGAGAAATCCTCATATTCGCTACAAAATTATTAGGTGTTTTCGTAGCATTTTTTGTTGTTTCCATGTGTAAGACGCTACGAAAATTTGCAAAATTGGTAGATTCATCCTTTTGAGTTTGAATTCATGGGGAATGACAACTGACATGGTATGGGAATAATTTTGACATGGAATGGCATAAATGAAGGTGATGTCAAAACGTAGTATAGGCTTAAAAATGCAAATTTTTTCCTATACCACCATGAAATGGCTTAGGAGACCTTATCCATTTTGTGAGTGACGTATATGACCCTATCAAGAAATTTTTAGCAATTTAATGGGTGATAACACCTCAAATGAATGGACTTTTAGCCAAGGGATAAGCTCCATGAGTAGAGGGATATATCTGGAACTGACGCGACTCTAGAGGCTTCAAGTTGGGAGAATATTCGACCAAATAGGCTTATAGAAGTAACATTTTCGTGTTTACTTCCTTTTTATGGGGGTGCACAGTTTTTGGTGGTGAATAGAGCAGTGATCGACAGGACTAATAGAAGAAGTATCATCGCATGTGTAGGTAATGGTCACAAAAAGCACACAAGTAATATTTTAAAGGTTTTAAATATCTTTTCTCGAGTTTCCAATACTTGGTTCAGGAACATGAGTATTTTTTACCTCTAAGGGAGCATAATATGGATGATGATAGACCCATAATGACAGTCAAATGTCATGGTGACAAAATGACATCTAACACTTTGATCATAGACTCCGAAGTGGTTGGACATGTTCCTACAATGCATGAATTTTCACCTTAATAATTGGAGAAGCTACCTCAGGATTTGATTCTTGATAAGAAGACTAGGACTTCATGACGGCGAGGGTGGAGTACCTTTGTATTGGTTTCAAGGAAGTAAGGCTCGTTGGATTGAAAAAGAGAAAGTGAGAGAGGAATTCCCTCACTTGGAAATTAACTAATAAATTTTTTGGTGGCCCAAAATCTCATTAGTGGGTTGGAATGATTAAGGTGGCTCCAGAAATGCTCAGACTTCATAAGTGGCTTTGGAAGATCTTAAAAATAGAATTCACTAGATTGAAGTGGAACGAGGGTTAGATTGAATATCTTGTTGCAAGATTTCAAATGACACGAATGACAACTCAATCCATGTTCATATATCAAAGTTATGGAAAGTCAAATTTTGGAAAACTAGGTCTAGTGGTAGCCATTGAGGAGGCAACCATTTGGAACTTATCCACACAAGGATTCTAACCACAGGAATGAGAGAATTTGTCGCCTATTTAATTTTACGGTTGACCCCAAATTTGTCTGATGGCTCTTTTAAACACACACACACACACATATATATATATCCTATTTAATTTTAGGGTTGACCCCAAATTCCACTGATGGCTCTTTTAATTTTACGGTTGACCCCAACCATATATGATACATATTAATACAACAAAGGGTGAGGGTTTGAGGTAACCCAGACCTCGCCCAATGGTGTGCTAACTACTATGCGGATCCAACAGGATTTGAACCCGCTTGACCTGGTGGGCTAACTCCATCCATCGAAGCATCACACATTAATGTGTGGGGCCTTTCCCCAAAGGCCCCTTTGTGAGGGTGGTGCAATCCTTCCCATGTCATCAAGGCACTACACACACCCACCTCCAAAGGTCTACTATAAAGCAAGGGCTGGGAAGTTTCTTCCCTAGCTCTCATCCACCCAAGTATCAGATTGAATTCGAGTCCTCAAGTAATAATGCACATCATCAATCTCCTTGTGAGTACATCCAATATTTCCAAGCTTCTCCCTTGTCAATTGAAAATAATATATGCTTATAGCATATCTTCAATATTCCACAATTCCAACTGGGTCTCTACCTACATAATCCTTTCCTTGTCCTACATTAGGAGAAGAAATTAGGCCTCCCCTCTCCACAACATCACCCTCGTGGAGATATCTAGTACTAGTACAAATCTCAAATGCATGTCTAAGAAGCAAAGTCAAACTTCCACCTCCATCCTTCTTTTCTTTCATGGCTCTTGCAACAAGGTGAGTCATGCACTTCTCCCTTTTTTTTTTGTGTCATACATCCAAATTCCACTTATTCCACGTAATCACGTCTCACATCAAGTTCCTTTTCATAAAAAATTAATATATTTAGTTTTAAAAATTTTAACTAATTTTTTATTAACTAAAATATCATGATACATTAAATTAATAGTATGAAACATAAATTAATACTATTGATTTTGAAGTTTTATCTAAAATTTTCAGGCAAGCTCCATGGAGAAGTGGGCATACTCACTTGTAATATTGCAAACAATATGTCCTCCTATATTTCTCATTAATTTTTTCAAAAGGATGATCATGTGTTAATTTCCTATATAAAACTATGAAACTTTATCACTAAGTCCATAAATTAAAAAAGAATTTGTTCAAGAATTTATTGAGTGAATGACCCATATAAATCTACTAAATTTTATCACCATCCGAGAACTATAATAAGAAACTTATTTATTGACTTTATTTATTTATTGAATTTATTGATTTATTGAGGTCTAAAGTTAAATCTTATAAGAATTCATTGTATAAGAACACATTTCAAATTGAATATGAGGTTGTAAACTCACCTACCTAAATGCTAAGAACTTAATTGAACCTATCCCATGACTTCCAATATTCTTCATAGTCCTAGGATTCTCCCACTCAATTTTTAGGAGCCTAATCAATTATTAGCTCTCTAAATTGGGTTATTACATTCATCTATCAAATCATTTAATAAATTGTCCCTAATAGCATTTTATTGCTCTTTGTACATTATGATTTTAGTTTTTTTTAAGTTACTATAAGAACACATTTCAAAAATTAAGAAAAAATTAGCAATCTTATATAAGAAATTTCTTATATAAAATTCTCTAAAAGGATGATCATTTGTTAATTTCCTATATAAAACTATGAAACTTTATCACTAAGTCCATAAATTAAAAAATAATTTATTCAAGAATTTATTGAGTGAATGACCCATATAAATCTACTAAATTTGATCACCCCCTAGAACTATAATAAGAAATTTATTTATTGGATTTATTTATTTATTGAGGTCTAAAGTTAAATCTTATAAGAATGCATCCTATAAGAATACATTTCAAATTGAATATGAGGTTGTAAAATCATTTACCTAAATGCCAAGAACATAATTCAACCTATCCCATGACTTCCAATATTCTTCATAGTTCTAGGATTCTCCCACTCAATTTTTAAGAGCCTAATCAATTATTAGGCCTCTAAATTGGGTTATTACATTCATCTATCAAACGATTTAATAAGTTGTTCCCACTAGCATTTTTATACCTCTTTGTACATTATGATTTTAGGTTTTTTTTTTGTTACTTTGTCTTTTTTTATCTATGAGTTAGTTGTTTTCTAAGTTCCTTCACAAATTTGCTATATTTCTATTTATATTTCTTTGCAATATATTTAATGTATACACTTTAAAATTTAAGTTATTGTAAGATGTGTTTGCTTAAATGTATTTTTATTTATATTTCTTTGCAATATATCAAATGTATGCAATTTAAAATTTAAATTATTATAAGATGTGTTAGCTTAAATTTTGAATGATTTTACCACATCTAAAAAAATAAAAGTTGTTTGGTAAATACTTGAATAGACCTACTATTTGTAATGTAAAAGGGTTCCACTTACATTTAAAATAAGCTATTTCTCTCCTTGTATAGTCTTAGAACCTAAAAAATCATGGCTATCCTTCCATTGCCTCTTCCCAAGCTAAATAAATAAACATAATTCTACTTAATTCCATAATTTAATAAAAAATTCCATTTATAATATATTCAAATACACAATAAAAAATAATTATTTAAATAAATATTTAAATTTATAAAAAAATAAAATAAATTTAAAACCATATACATTCCTATTTAAAATTTATATAAAAATAACTCATGGAGAAATATACATATTTCTTTACAATTTATACAAAAATAACTCATGAAAGAGTATACCTATTCATTTGTAAAATTTTATATAATATGTTTTTCTACATTTTTTTCATAATTTTACCACTATGTGATTACACATCTCAAATACACCATTACTTATCCAATATTTTGTAGAAATTTACCTATAAAACTTCACCAAGATTTAATGAAAAAATTGTCATATAAATTTATGAATATTGATTATTTTAATAAAAAAATTATTTATCGAATATTAGATAAACTTTATTTTCTTGCATTTTCTTTATCTAGGTAAATTTTAATTTTATTGGAGCTTTAACATTTAAAATATCAAGTGTCAATTTTCTAATAAACAATTTCATAAAAAAAATTGCATTACAAAATTCTAAAGAAACAATCTCATAAAAAAGAGCATTACAAAATGTATCTGGAATTGTAAACACATATACCTGAATGACATGAATGTCATTATACCTACCCCAGGAGCTAGTGTTCACATTAAATATCACCGAGGTCTTGTTGAGCAAATTTTCAAAACACACAATATCACCACCGCTGGGATACATGCACTATGTATTGCCATTTCACCGTATTGAATCTGGTTTAATATTTCCTCAGTAGATCTAGAAATCTCCATCCATTCACCTTTCTTTTTATGAGATTGATCAAGCGAGTTTTGATTGGTTAACTTCCAAATAATTATCACTTTGTCCTTTTCTCCAGCCATTAACACTTGTTCCTTTCAAACCACCAAGCCCAATGGATGAGCACATTGTGGTTTCTGCATTTCAAGTATTTCTCATATTTCGTTCCTAACCCAAAAAGCTATTAGATTCTGAGTAGCCTCTAATAGCCAATACATGGCACCTCTGTAATAGATTCCATGAGTATCAACTACTCTAATATTTTGAAGGGGATGTAAACAACAATTTATCAACTCTCTCCATGAATCTATTGCAGAATCATATATTATTGTTTTCACAAAACTAACTCCCTCACGACCACGATCACGATCCTCCTCACGCTCACTGTGAGTATTAAGTGACATCCCAACCAAAACCTTAAAATTATCTCTTCCGTACCTTGCCATGCATTTCAGTTTGGAGCTCCATCTTCCATTAATGAAAGGAAGTGTCCTATAAATGCCAGTTATAGGATTCTTAATGCATAATACACTCACCATACATTAGCAGCAAGCATCCAACCTGTGTTGTAAAATAAAATAGAACCAAATAACAACGAACAAAATTAGATTATGTACTAAACTTCAAAAATAACTAATCATGAGTAAACATAAGTATGGATATGAACTCAAATCACTTAAGTTTAGCATGCATATGAACACATTGATTGAGAATATATATAGAAGTATAATTCATGAAAATGTTCCTCTCCTTTGCAGCAGTTTCAAGTATTCAGTCTTGTACAATTTTAGATTAAATTATGTAAGGGAGCAAAAGCAATAAACAGGACTAGATGATGTTTTAGAGATATGTTACATTTGTGGTTTTCTGTTATTTTTGGTTGGTACATGTATAGAAAATAAAAACTATTTAACATGAATAGCTGATAACACATTTTAAAAAAGTGGTTTCTATAAAGAGGGTAAGTGGGAGATCTAAGTTGCAATATAGTCTAAAGAAACTAGTTTCTGGCTTTTTTTAGCCTGATTTTCTGCTCAATTTTTTTCTAATTTGATTAAAAATTTGTAAAATTGTCTTTCCTAGAAATTGAAATTCAGAATGAGATATTCACGAACATGCTTTTCCAACTTAAACTCATTTTTTCAATCAAAATTATCATTGAAATTATGAAATATTCTCATCAAAATTCTATATAATCCTCAAATATGACCACTTACTATATAAATTACAAATACACATATTCAATAAATATAAATAAATGTACATTAATTTATATTTATTATATACTCAAAATTTATAATCAAAATATAAATACTCACACAAAATAATAATTTTAATTTAACCTTACTTTATATCACTGAAAATTGTATTCAAAATAAAGGCATAATTAAAAAAAATTATCATTTAATTATTTAATTAGTGTAGATTTATTATTAAATTTTAATAATTATTAAAATATATATAGCTAATGGAAAAATAATATATAATATAATAAATTTTTTAATTGTAAACTTGAATGAAAACAAATTATTGACCAAACAACTAGAATTAAAATTTTGTATTATTTTGCTAAATAAAAATAATATATTGACTTATTTAAATAAAAATAATATATTGACTTATTTCATTAATTCCGTGGACAATTATTTGTAATGGATATTATAGTGTGGGCAACCAATGACATCTTGTAGAATCCTATTGACATATAATTTAAGAAAAAGCATTCACTCTCTAAAGACTCTTATTGGCATAATGAGTATAATCTATTAAAATGATGACTCCATGTGAAAACCTTTTATATTCACTTATTAATACAAATTTTTTAATTTTTAATAATATATTGGAATAAACACTATTTATAATTATCCTATGGTATATTGGGAAAGGGTATTAGTATACATGCTTTCATTGACACAAAGAAAAGTTATGGTATGACTAAGCAAAGATTATTTCCAAATATCTTTATTATTATGAGATCTTTAATTGAAATTTTCTTTCATTAAGTTAAAGAAGATATTTTTTTATAAATTTCACTTATTGTCAAATATCTTTATTAATATTGGTTTTTAAACTAATTTTTATATTAATATAAATTAAATATATTTAATTTTGAAAATTCAATTTATTAACTAAAAATGTATTATTGTATCAAGTTGATCTAAAAGTGTAAGTACTTGTGTAAGAGCCTATTTTAAAGGAAGTAAGGAAACAAGCTAATGACTCAAGATCCAAAAACATTTTGTAAGAGTGAAACCTTGCCCCCTAACCAATCACAAAGGGTAATTTTGGTAGAGTGGTTTTGCTCCAATAGCAATGATGAGTACATCTACATTGGCAAATAAAAATAAGTGATGACATCATTGGTTTGACAACTAAGTTATGCTAGGTTTTCCTAAAAAATCACTAAATATCCAAGATCATAATAAATTATTTTAATTTAATACTATTACTATAAATATTATAAAAATAGATTTCCAATTTTTCTTTTATAGTTAAATTTGATAGTGAAGAAGACTTGAGAATGTATTAAATGATGGGCTTTAATTTGGGGAAGAGTTAGGCACTTCATCACCCGATGGTTTCCATACATTGATGCCATAAAAATGGTGGTTCCAACAACATCGCCCCATGCTTTCCATACTTTTATGCTACAAAAATGGTTGTTCCAACAATGTTGGTTTGGGTAAGGCTTCTAAATCACCCCCTTCCTTTCTAGCAAGAGAAGGTTCTAAACTAAAGAAAAAATAACTTGGAAAAAATAAAAAATACTGATCTTGAAATACTTTGGATAGATTTTGTGTAGAATAGATCTCAACAAAGGCTTACCTAATCACATCAAATGAACATAAAAATCTCTCAAAGGATGGTATTAGATTATGAAAGTAGTATGAAAATACTATTTTCAATACCAAACAAGAGATTTGTGAAACACATCTTCAGAGGAAAAAATGATCTCAAGAAAGAAAAAGGAGATGACACACAAATCAAAAAGATGGTAGACCTCTCATAGCCACCACTTCCATACTTTGATGCTACAAAAATGGTTGTTTCAACCATTTTGGTTTGGGTAGAGCTTCTAAATCACCCCGTTACTTTCTAGCACCATAAGGTTGTAAGCTAAATAAAAAATAACTTTGGAAAATGAAAAAATACTGATCTTGAAATAATAAAGAAAGAGATCTTGAAATAACAAAGAAAGAGATATTTACTTTGGATAAAATTTGTGTAGAAATAGATCTCAAAAAAGGCTTATCTAATCACATCAAATAAAACATAAAAATCTCTCAAAAGACCTTATTAAATTATGAAAATACCACTTTCAAATACCAAACAAAAAATTTGTAAAATACATCTACATAGGCAAAAATGATCCCCAAAACAAATGAATAACACACAAATAAAAAAATGATTGTAGACCTCTCATAGCCAGCACTCACCAAGAAAAATAAATCATAAAAGATCCTCCCATCCAAAACAAGAAAAACAAAAACAGACACCCAAAACTGAATCACCATATTCCATGAGTAAAATAACATCTAAATACAAGAGAACAATACACCACATCAATAGAAAAATAACACTATCAAAAAAATAAAAAAAAATATAAAAAGAGTTTATATTTCAAAAAGATGAGACTCAAATAGAAAAATCTATTCTAAAACTTTGGGAAGCCTAGCAAATTCACATTAGTTCCAGTTGCTCCAAACTCAAAACAATGGCGGAAAGGGCAAAAAAGAAAAGCAAGTAAAAACCGTCAAACAAATACTTAACTTTTAATTTATATATGTATTATTTTCCTCATTTTTTCATAATGTATATATGTATTATTTTTCTCAGTTTTTGGCTTAGATTATAAACCCCGGCCCCTATGAATAAAAAGCTGCTTCCGTCACTTCTTGCAACCGTCTAGATTTGGGCAGTTCTCTTAAATACACATTGAATTTTATATATGCAAAACTAATAATCTAAATGATAATAGATGAATAAAAAAATATTAACTTAAAAAAGACCAGATAAACCTTAAAGATGAAACTAACACTTCGAAAAAAAAATAAAAGACAAAACTTATATAAAGCTAACACTTCAAAACACAAACTAAGCAAATTAAAACAAAACTGTAGATGTACTTAAAAATCAAAACTTGGATAAAGCTAACACTTCAAAACATAAACTAAGCAAATTAAAACAGAACTGTAGATGTACTTCACCTTGTACTCGAACACACACTGCAGGGTCGACGAGCTGTGCGACGGCTATGGCTAGGGCTTTCGTATTGTTCTCGAATTCGGGTGCCCTATCTAGCAGAAATGTACGCACGAAGCCACCATTGAACCACCTGTGCCAAATCCCGCATTCAATCCACGGGCAAAACAATCCCTCGTGGCAGGGAACGGGCGTCAATAGTAGCATCAATAGTAGCATCAACAATTCCTCTCAACTCGAATTTTCTGATATTGTAGCATCAATAGTAGCAGGAGCCGAGCTTGGAGCCCAACCCGACCACTGCATATGTTCCTGTAACGCCCTAAGCGGTTCCTCCACCCTAACTTCACCGGAACAATCATTTCTCCACGTTCCACAACGTGCTCTTCGATATACCGACCAAGGAACTTGCTCTCGTCAAGAAACTCTTTCAGTGCTTTGCATGTCCTCGGGATCTGGGTATATTGCTGCACATGCACTCTTAGAAATATCTTTTCCAATATATCAGGCACGATGTTGATTAAAACACAAGGATCTGAAGACGATGGATTGCTAATCGCAGATTTTGCAGACTTTGCAGTACTGGAAGTTGACTCGTCATAGTCCTCCATAGCATATCCCTGCAACACTTTTCAGGATGGTCTACGAGTCTTTTCCAATATATCAGGTTTTCCAATATATCAATAGCAATGCTGGTTTAAATCATAAAATTTACTTAGTTTCTATTTTTAATTATTCATTTCTTGGTCTTTAAATAGACTACATTTTACATAAATATCATGGGTCAATACAATTGTTTCTCAATACCATGGTTTATTTTTTTTTTATAAAATTCAAATATTTATATTAAATTACATTAATTTTTTATTTTATTTTATTTTATTTATATTTGTATGTAATTTGACTTAGTCAAAATATTAAAAATTTTAGTACAACCTCTGCTTTCTAGCACAATTATCAATAATTAGCAACCTAGATCCATCTTAACTATGGATCTATTAAGCGTCCAGAGGGATCAAATCTCTCAACCTGTTTTTTTGAGTGCAAAACTTGAGGAAAGGTTTGCACCTCGAGAGATTTGATCCCTCTCGGCGCTTAATAGATCCAGAGTTAAGATGGATCTAGGTTGGTTTCAGTCGTGTGTGGCCAATGAAAATCTATCGAACATTTGATTAATTTTATCAATAATATGTAAATACAGATAATATAAATAGAATAATTTTATATATGCTAAATATGCCTAATATTTTTCTGGTCATTTTAATTTTAAAATTTTATCAGTTACCTAATGCGCTCATATTAAAAAAATTTAATATGTATAAGATTATATATTATGATTGAAAATGCAATGTTAGAATATTGAATGATCGAAAATTCAAATAATATGAATATAGTCAATCAAAAAATAGTTTACAATGTGATTGATCTCAATCTCTCTTCTTCTGCTTTTCTTGCAGTCACACCTGCTACTTTTTCCATCTTTTCATATCTCTCATATGAAAAGGGAGTTTGAAATCGTATACCATTCATATCTTTAACTCAAGATATTGCAGTGAACATCATACCATGTCTCTCTTTCTTCCCAATATTAATAGTAGCTTTCTCCAAAGTCAATCCTTGTGATTTATGGATTGTTAAGCCCCAAGCAAGTTTCAAAGGAAGCTGTTTTCTACTACCTCTTTCAATAGGTGTAATAGGAACTGTTTGAGGGGATGAATCATCCCATGGTACTCCCATATAATTATCAAATCTTACTAAAACATATGTGGGTGGTTATGGGGGTGATTTTCCAGGTTTATACACAATTTTTTCTACAATTCCAAGAGCACCATTTACAAGTCCTGCATCAGTCCATATGTTTGATGTAAGCATCACTCGAACTCCAACTGCAATGAGTAATTCAAATTCCATTTCATCCTCATCTATTTGCATGGAATTTCCTTTTAAATTTGTAGCAACACTAGCTACAATGGGACAATTTAGCCTTCTTAAACAACGCTTATTATGATGTTCTACATCATCATTTGTTGCAAACAAATGTATTTATTTATCAAAGGACTCATTTGTGGAAGGATCCAAGCATGTATTTGTACGAGTCATAAGTGCTTTCCAGTCTTCCATAGTTGGTTTTGAATCCCTTACCTTCATTAACAAACGACGAAAATATATTTGTTGATTGCTTTTTCCATCTTGTCAAAACACGATATCAAGGGTCACAATTGTTGTGAATGATTTCCATAATTCTTTTGCAATACCTTCACATGCATATATAGGTTTATCTAGAACAGGAGGCAATCTCAAATCACCGACCAATATAATCGATCTCCCACCAAAAATAAGCTTCTCATTTTTTGGGAAAGCTTGTCGAAGTCTCTTATCAATGTTTTGCAAAAATTTCTTCCAATGAAACTCATTTCATCTATCAAGATATACTTCACATGCTTCAAATATTGTTGTAGGGTCATTAAACTTGATCCTTTCAAAGGTGACATGTCTCTGATTGGAATTTGAAGTACAGAATGAATTCTTCTTGCAGATATGTTGAAAGCTGCAACCCCTGTAGGAGCTAAAAGAAGTAATGGACTCTTCTCTGGAAATGACTCGGCTTCAAGGGAATTTTTAATAGCTCCGATCAAATAAGACTTTCCTGTACCTGCAGTGCCTTGGATTATCATAAGTAGTTGATCAACCCCTAATCTATTATGTTCAAGGACAATATCAAATTCTATTCTTTGCTTAACCCCCAAACTTTCAATGGAATAAGACTTTGCATGTTGGTTAGCATAGATTAAATTCAACTTTCTCTTTTCCGATATGAAATGAATAGCACGAATGGAAGTCACTTCATCAGCAAAATGTGTGTTCCAATTATGTGCACGATCACGATCTATGCGTCCCAGCATCTCAAATTCATTGTAATTTATATATTTGTTCTCATAAAATCCACAAATTATATCCCACTCATTCTCCCTAGAATCTGCAGGTGGTTTCTGAACTTCTTCTCCTTCAGATTCTACTTGATCAACGGGTGGTAATGGATTGTGATCAATATGCCATCGATTATATTGAAATTTTTCCCAATTATTGACTATCTCATCATCTCCTCGACCTATATCTCTATGGAAATCACGAAAGGCCTTGTACAATACTAACTCAGACCAACAAAATTCTACAAACTTGTCATCTCCTCGATCAAGAACTGAGTTAAATCGAGGAAGCACACGTACAATAACTCCATTCTTCCGTTCTAACCATTTCTCGCCAGGTCAATGTTTATCATATGACCATGATTTTGCAACATCTATCGATGCAAGGTGCTTAATATGGGTAGGTCACTTGGTATATGCATCAATAAGGGAATTATCATTATTGGCATCATATGTTTCAATCTGTACCTGTTTGAAAAATTTCGTACCAACATTCAGAACCACAAATCGATGACTACATTCAGAAAGAGGGATTTCTAGAAGCAAATGACATGTCTCTTGTGCACATATATCCCTGTCAATAATAGTTTCACATAACAAACTCTTGTATGCACATGTTGCTGGTTCATTTGAATTTTGAATAGAAGAAACACGCATCAACATATTATGGAATGTTTTTTATCATTTTTTAGATTTTGCTGCATATTTTTCTATGTAATTAATGACAATGCACTTTGAAAGAACTGGTTGCCAAACAATATTAGCCCTCCACATCATCAATGTTTCACGATTGTGTGTATTCAATCTATCATCATTTCGTCTCGGTTCATAATTTTTTTCTCCATTCTCATCGACATAAAGTTTGGACTCTTCACATAAATCCAATGGTGCCTTATATCTACATAACAATCTTCCTGCCTTCTTTCGAAGGCATGATCTCTCATTGCAAGTGATGTGACACTCAACAAAATTAAGAAGTTCTTCATAATTAATCATAGGATCAGACTGAAATATTTGTCGTGTGTCCTTTAAGCAAGGATGATCATCAATATTGTGTCTAACTTGAATATTTCTTTGATGTCGATCACGTGGATTCATTTCATATACACATTCATCAAAATATTCTTTTGCAAATCTAACTTGCACTGGATCATCCCAATTTTACATGTCCATGTTAGGAGCATTTTTTATCCATATAAATCCATGCAGATGTGGAGACCCACGATGTTGCCACTCATAGCGACACCAATAATCTGTAGCTTGATGATAACATTCAAAAATTTCATCTCGAAACATTGTATGTCTTAAGTGCATATAATGTGCTACAATATGAGGATTATCAATTACATTTTGACATCTCCATTTCCTCGCTTCCCCTGGATCTCTAGGACATGTACCTGGCATTAATTTATGTAAATCTGGCCATTGCATATCTGCCGCACTTAATGTAAAGAATATTGTAGGACTCCCAATTTGTTGATCCATGTCCGATAGCTCAGCATGACACTTATTCCAATATGCACGTGTGCCTCTTAGTACGGTGCCAAGTCACATCAATCTTTCTCCAATTCGTGAATCTGGAATATTTTGTAAATGTTCTCATCACTCCTCCAGTGTTGTTGGTAAATCTGTCATATTTTTCTTCACAAATACTGCTGATGAAGCTTGTGCACGATGTCTCATGATGATATTGAGTAAAAATTATCTAAATCATGGGTGCCTTCTAAACCTGTTATCACGATATCGAAGAAGATGCTTTGCATACTCATGAAGATGGACATGTCTCTCATGTGCTTACAACCAATCTGATTCACCTTTTGGGAACAATGACGGAAATGCCATATCAAATAATCCCACAGTGTTATACTCATTGATTGGAGATGAGCCAATTCCAAGCCAACTAAGCACTTCCTCTGTATTAGGTTGTTCCTCTACATTAGGGTTGTTTACCCACTATCGAATAATATCAATCTCTCGTGTAGCATTTGGAATATTTGATGCAAATGAAGTTGTATGTAAGCCATCTAATGCATCGTCAATCCGTGGAACCCCTTCCAACATTGCAAATTCAGTGTCACTATCTTTCTCTGGCAAAGTAATAGCATTAATCATATGTGATACATCTGTTGCAATTTCAGGTATTTCTTGAAGTGCATCATTATCAACTTGAACTCCACGATAATATGGATCATTATTAATATTATAGTGTAATGCACGTAATACAATTTATTTCCTGACAGTAAAATCATAACTTGATCCCTTTGCACCTTTTTTCCGCACAACAATTATCAAATCCAAGTCTTTAATATGTCGAGGTAACTTCATGGCAAGATTTCTAACCTCTTGTGGAAAACTAATGGTGTGTCCTCTATATTTGTATTGTCCACCTATTGAGTGCATAACCTGCAAAATTGGACTTGCACGTGCTATCAACATCTCTTCGACTTGTGTGAGCTCTGCAACAACATTAGGTTGTTCTCTTGGATTCATATGGTTATCGGCTGAAAATCTATGATGACTTCCTTCTTGTTTACATCTCATGCACATTGTACCTAAGAAAAATAAACCAACTTCATTGTGATCTATCCTTAGCTAGAGATTTGATCCCTCTCAGCGCTTGATAGATCCAGAGTTAAGATGGATCCAGCCTAGATCCATCTTAACTCTGGATCTATCAAGCGCCTTGAGGGATCAAATCTCTAGAGGTGCAAACCTATTTTTTTGAGTGCAAAACTTGAGGAAAGGTTTGCACCTCGAGAGATTTGATCCCTCTCGGCGCTTGATAGATCCAAATTTAAGATGGATCTAGGCTGGTTTTATTCGTGTGCGGCCAAGGAAAATCTATCGAAAATATGATTAATTTTATCAATAGTATGTAAATACAGATAATATAAATAGAATAATTTTATATATGCTAAATATGTCTGATATTTATCTAGTCATTTTAATTTTAAAATTTTCTTAGTTACCTCATTTTTTTGAGATGATAAATATTGTTAATAAATTTAATGATGAAATAATTTTTTGAATGCAAAGTGACAATGTAATAGTGTTGAATGATAGAAAATGAAAATAATAAGAATGTAGTGAATTACAAGTATTTTTCATTGTGATCAATCGCAAATTATTTTCTTTTTCTATTCCTATTGTCACCCTTCTTAGTTTTGTCATCTTTTCATATCGATTATATGAAAAGGACAATTGAAATAATAAACCATTTAAATATTTAGCTTGAACTATTGTACTAAACATCATACATTGTCTCTATTGCTCTTCAATATTAATAGGTTGATTTACTATAACACAAATATTAATGTACATTGTTAATAATTTTGTTTGCTTACACTGAAATCAATGCACCTAATGCAAACAATCAAATAAGTTTACAAAACAACATATACACTAAGATCAATGCATCTAATGCAGGTAATCAAATAAGATTAGAAATCAACATCTATATTGAAATCAATGGATATAGTGCAAGTAATAAAATAGGATTTGAAACCAACATCTAAACTTATATCAATGCATCTAGTGTAAGAAATAAAATAGGATTAGAAATCATCATATTAATGTACATTGTTAATAATTGTGTGTGCTTACACTGAAAAATAAACCAACTTCATTGTGATCCATCCAGAGTTAAGGTGGATCCACCTTACATTGTATGTGAGACATCTAATGCATTGTCAATCCCTGGAACCCCTTCCAACATTGCAAATTCAGTGTCACTATCTTTCTCTAGCAAAGTAATAGCATTAATCATATGTGATACATCTGTTGCAATTTCAGGTATTTCTTCAAGTGCATCATTATCAACTTGAACTCCATGATAATATGGATCATTATGAATCTTATAGTGTAATGCACGTAATAAAATTTATTTCCTAACAGTAAAATCATAACTTGATCCCTTTGCACCTTTTTTCCACACAACAATTATCAAATCCAAGTCTTTAATATGTCAAGGTAACTTCATGGAAAGATTGCTAACCTCTTGTGGAAAACTAATGGTGTGTCCTCTATATTTATATTTTCCACCTATTGAGTGCATAACCTACAAAATTAGACTTGCATGTGCTATCAACATCTCTTCGACTTGTCTGAGCTCTGTAAGAACATTAGGTTGTTCTCCTAGATTCATATGGTTATAGGCCGAAAATCTATGATGACTTCCTTCTCGTTTACATCTCATGCACATTGTACCTATGTTTTTCGTATGTACTTGAATTCTAGAATACGACTCTTCACACACATGACATATTTGAACATCAGCCAATCAATCAATCCTATCACGAAATTTTCGATGTGAAATATTCATATCAACAAAACTTTCATGTTGATGTTGGGATTCAATATGTTTTAAACATGTTTCTTTCATAGGATTTTCCTCTTCATCCTATACCATGTATGAGTTGTTCGGATATTGTTTTCTTTGTCGATATGATCTTTTTTGTTTGCTTTTCCATTTTCTTTGTTCTTTATGTTTTTCAGGTGTTATTTCCTTTGGGTTATCTTGTCCATTTCCTCTTTGTTCTGCATTTTCTTCTATTATTTGTTGTGTCTTTTTTTTTTTCGATATTCTTTTTGATATTATCTTTTGTGTGCTCTTCTCTCTTCTTGTTGTTCTACAAATGAAATTTCTTGTGCCTTTCTTTTTCAATATTCTCGTGCTTTTTCATTATGCTTTATCCTTTGTTCTTCATGTTATTCAACATTCATTTCTAATTTCTTTCTATGTCGATAATTTTTTTGATATTCTCTTTGACGTGCTCTTCTCTCTTCTTGTTGTTCTGAAGTTTTCATTTCTCGCTCCTTTATTTGTCGATATGTTCTTTCATACTCTCTTTGATATGTTCTATGTGTTTCTCTTTGTTCTTCACTTTTCTCCTTTCTTTGATATTCTCTTTTTTCGTCACACATTTCTTCAAAGTTATTTTCCTCCATCTCATTATTATGAGAAGACATGGCTGTTTGAATTACTGCAACACAAATATCAATGCACAAATCAGTTTTGGTCAATAGAAAGTGCATTACATATGCACCTAGGCCTCATTTTGAGTGCATTCCAACATAGTTTTCGATGTCTAAGGTTGCGTTACTCTCTCTAGAAAAATAATTTACCCTAAGGGGCCCAAATACCTAAAAATTTGCAATGAAATGACTATGGATAGAAATAGGGGGTATATGGCACCAACTTGGATCAAACGGCGATGAAACCCATCGACATAATCAATCGCAATCAACAGCTGAAGTTTGGGGCAAAAACAGGTTTAGAGCTCCAAAATAAAAATGGTAACTTTCAAATGGTAAAAATGAATAGTAAAAATCTTTTAATTAGTCATTTAATTATTTAAAAATCATATTTATTGTTGTGACTACAATTTTATTCATTTTTTATCATGAAACGTGTATTTTTAATCCATTTGATGTTGTTCTGAATAGGTTTGCAAATTATGAGCAGATTAGTCATGCACATTTATTTCAAGAATGATTTGACCACAAAACATACTTTTATCCTTATTTTTAGAGCTTTGATAAAAATTAAAGAGGACTTGAAGCACTTTTATCTCTTTTTCGATCTTTGATAACAACGAAAATGGAACCCCTCATGTCTTCTTTTAGCTCTTTTAGACTCTGATAATATGAAAATATTTTTGAGCTCTTGTCTTTTTGAGCTTGTAAAAGTTAATGAATTGATATCTACTTGGTATAAGTTTGACCCTTTTCCGGACTAACATAGATTATTCACAGAAAAGGAATGCCTTAGTCGAACATGACTAGGAGGTTCTCTCAGATATTATTTTACACTTTCTCGGATCTGATCGACAACTTTACAAAAAATTACCTATGGAGTTTTATTTTTTCCTCTTTTTCAAACTCTCTAAATATGAAAAAGGACCTATTTGTCACTATCATTAGGCTCGTTCAAACATAAAATAGCGATGGGCTTTTCGATCATGGCAAGAATCAAGTTTCATTCACCGCTAGACTCATTAAATTATTAAATAGTGATACATTATTCACCCGAAGGGTTGAATTATAGATCAAGAATATGCTATCCTCCTCAAGCTTGTTAAAAATTAAAGAGGTATTGGTCGACAAATGACCGGGGAAAATTTGGGAAAGTGAATTTTTTTTTTACTGTAGCAGGTCGCTCTTGAGCATGAAACTTCACTCCATCATTGTGACTGTTTGGGTTGGGTAATATTCTCGACGGTTCATTCATACCTATGGCTCATCATACATTCAGTTTGGTTTTGGGTCAATGCTTCCAACTCATCTCAGTGTCATCGATATGTTCAAGAGAAGTCATCTAGTGAATACTCATCTTCTGTAATACTCATAAACCTTCATTCTCATGATAGTCATCCCTGAAAATTTCTATATCAAGTCACATTTTGTCTCTGAAATCAGTAACTCCCATTTCACAGTAAAGTAACTTCGTAGCGACGTCAAATCATCATCCATGAATTTTACTTAGAAACATCATCTTCCAGTACCATGAGGCACCATCGACAAGATCCTCGCTTTTGGACTTTTGACCGAAATATTTTTTTTGGCATTTGACATTATATTATCACACCCTAAATTTTCAAAATCATAACTTGAAATGTGTCAAGTTTGTATTTAGATTGGTTAGAAGCATACCATCATGAAATGATAGATTTCATGATTAGTATAAGCTTCTATGATTTTTTAAGTTGTTAGGGAATGATATATGAAAGGAAGAAATCTGAAATAGGTACTTTAAATCAACCTAATTCTCAAATCTCGCCACATGTCAAAAAAATTCTCAGTCCGCAGCGATTTTGGCACAAAATTAACGGATTTTGTTGCGGAAACACCTAGTAATTTTGTAGCGAAACTAACACTTGCAACGCTAAATGCACTAGGAAAGCGTGTCATCCTATAACGATTTTCTGCATAATGATGAGTTGTTAAAATTTGAGGGTTTCGAGGTCATGCTGCCAGAATAGGGTTATCATTGAAAGTCTTCGGCATGTTTTGGCATCAACCACCATTTTCTTAATAAATCTCATCTCATTTTTAAAAATCAACCCTTCATTCCTCATGCTTTATTTTCCACTCTTGTAAGATACTACCAAAGAAGCTTGCTGTCATTTTCATTTCCCTTAGAAACCCTCTGTCATGTCAGTCCTGTTTTACCATAACAACTCGTTGTCATTAAAGGCTTTTACTGAATAGGTGTAAATATCTAGATAAGGCCACCGCTGCAAAACAAGAAGAAATGGCTACACCAAAGAAAGAAAATAGAGGCCTACTATTCAGGTACAAACCTACAAGTCAAAGATTAATCATGGAAGATCCAAATTTCGTAGAAATTCTTACAAGAGCAGGTTGCATTCAGTTCTGTCAAAATTTGCAACGTCATTAGAAACATGTATCACAAGACTTTGTACTCAATTTCAAAGGAACATCTACAAAGGTTGGATTTCTTTATGTGCCAGTTTCGTCGGAGAGCATTTCTCAAGCAACAGGGATCCCTAGGATGGGAGAAGAATGGTTTAAAGCTACAAAGTTTGATTTAAAGAGTTGTGATGATTATCTAAAGCCTGAACATGTAGGGATAAATATGACTATAGGGATTCCCAGACTTGCCTTAAAGATAACTACTCTAATTTATTGGCAGTCATAAAGAAATACTTTACCTGTGAAGGAAGATTTTGTAAAATCTACATGTATCACTTCAAGCTGTTGCTTAATTTTATGGGAAAAAAGCTAATAGATATTCCTTTTTACCTTTTTAGAAACCTTGGAAAAATGGCAGATAAAGTGCAAGGTAGACCTGAAAGAAGCGAAACTTCCAGCTTTCACCATGGATTGATGAAATTACTAGTACTGGAAGACTTAAATAAACTAGACAGACACTGGGCATCTTTCTTGTTTATGAATGGGTATGAAATGGATGTTTTATCCCCAAGGAAATCCTCTAAACTCAGAACTCTTTCTCCTAGGCAAGAGTTGAATACTACTACAGAAGTAGAAAAGAATCAACAAGAAGGTTTAAAAGCTACAGGTAAAGACATGGAGGTAGAAGCTAATTTTATCCAAGAGGTGGCACCACATCAACCAACTAATGAGCATGCTAAAAATCATGTCATAAATAGCAAGACTAAACCTACATCAAAAAGATCTAAAGGAAGCACAAAGGAAACTATTGGAGGTAATGGCAGGCTTGAAGACATATTATAGGCTATAGACATTGCAAAAACCCCTGTAGTGAAACCAATTGAGGTAGAAGGATGCAAGATTAAGGGGAAGGGGCTTATGGCCAAGAAATTAGATTTTTCATCAGAGGATTCAGGTTTTCTTTTTAAACCTAGAAAGCCTTTTACTAGATCACAAATTTTTGAGACTATCACAGTTGGAAATAAGCAGTAGATTCAAGATAAAGAAAAAAGGGAAGCAGTGCAAGAAGTCATAGTTATATCTCCTACTGAGACAGAGGTTACTAAAGAAAAGAAAGGTCAATCTGAAAGAAATATTTAGAAGGAGTCTGAGGCAGATTTTCGAAAGGGATAGTTTAAAGATAAGGAAGAAACAGTCAAACAGAGAAAGGGAAAGGAAAAAATCATAGAGCAAACTGAAAAAGTGTTTCTTAAAGAACAATTAAAAGAAGCTAGGGAAGACTTTTCTGAAATAGAGAAAGAGCTGGAGAGATACAAGAAAGATAGAAAAATGATATATGAGGTGGAAAAGAAAGTGAATGATTAGGTTACTCATTTTGAAAAAACCAGTGGAAAGGCCAAAAAATTGTTGAAGAAATCACAACCTTTACGCATCATGATGACACACACAAGGAAGAGGAATTTATGGCTACAGGCAGAGAGTAAAAGTCAAAGAGTTGAAAGTAAATATGGAGATGATGGAGACAGAATTAGAGAAGAAAGGTTTGGAAAGAGGAGCTATGAAAAAAACTATTGAAGTTGCTCATGAAGAAACTGCTGGTAAATAAGAAGGTAACAATGAATAATAGACCTTTTTGTCTTATATTTTCATACTTTACATGCAGGTATATTCATGGATCTTTTAAGAGCTCAAATCCTAAATTTTGTCAAGTCTCTAAGTAATTATGCAATTCCGCAGTGCATGCGAGACTTGAAGCCCAGTTTTTGCTGTGGAATTTCTGAAAATTTCTTTTTGGTTTTAAGGCACCTAAACTGACAGGGTTGAGGAACCTTGAGGCTTGTATTTAAATTTTTATGATCACTTAACACCCTCCAATGGTCAATAATAGTAGAATATTATCTCAGATGACCTTGTTTTATTTTTGCTACGAAATTCGCTATGAAAGTAGCTCAAAACTCTATTTTGACAATAAGGTCAATTTTTGGAAGAAGGTGATGGGTAAATGACTATTTAAAATCTGTTATCCATAAGGAATGATAAAGAGTATCAGGGCAATGATAAAGGGTATCAGATCAGAATATTGGTAAGTGAAGATATTTTGTTATGGATAAAGTTCGAAGATACCAGCTCACTATGCTACCATATCATCAAACTGATAGTTCCTTAACAGTAGGTAGAGCAGTTTCATGAAGAAAGTAAGAGTATTAATGTTTTTTTTATGGCCAGTATGGGTGAAACACATGATTCCTTTCAAGGAATATTTGGATCATATTTAGATTAAAATGTAATAAGTAGGTGTTTGAGCCATAGTAGGACTCTAACTCCTAATTCGAAAGGTGTCAGTTCTAGTTTTAGATATCTAGTTAGTGGTTAGATTTGGTGTCAGTAATAGAGTTTAATGATCTAGCCACTTGGAAGATTGGATGTAAAGGCTAGATGCCTATAAGTAGTGAGTAATTCGATGTATGAAGGGTTGGAAATATGATCAGGGCAGACTATTTTATTGTAAATATTTGGAGTTTCTGATATATACAATAACAATACAACTTTTCTTCACTTGAGATTCTTATTATATTTCAATGATTTTATGTCCTATCTTTTGAAATGTTTTCTTCCAATGTCTTAATGCTTATTACTCAGAATTCATGATTGTTCATGCTCTGACTTCCTTTAAGTATTAAGCCATGGTTAAATGAGTTTCTATCCTATCTTTTGAGATGTTTTCTTCCCATTTCTTAATGCTTATTACTCAGAAATCGTGATTGTTCATGCTCTCGCTTCCTTTAAGTATCAAGCTATGGTGAATTGATTATTTTACTTTCCATACCTTGATGTATCAAGTTATTGGGATTTTCCTGAATGTGTTATTATTTCCATGAAATATAAACAAGCCTCAACTTCCACAAGGAAAGCCTTTGTCATCTTTATCCCTGTCACTGAATCCTTAACCCAATTGTAGCAAGCCTTCATCTTTTCAACCTGAAAACATATAAAAACAATACATAAATCATAGATTTAGCCATCTATTTTTATCATTAACCAATATCATAAACCCCCTTGAGAGAGCCCTCTTAGACAGAAGAGGCTAAGCTTCAATTATAAGTGGTTTGAAATAGTTACACTGAATTTATCTGATCAGTAGCCAATCAGGTATGATTTTGGTGATAACACATTAAATCATCTATTCATGCCTTACAAAATGTACTGCAGTGCCTTGAAATCCATTAACTTTAATGGTGGTTCTCTCACATTTGTTAACAGCTCACATGATTGGCTGGAAATAAAACGATGTATTACCATGTTCAACTACAAATCATATATTCACATGGCTAGACTTGTACCCAAACGATTGAGTGAACGAGATAAGAAGACACCAGATCTAGTTTCAGACATCTGGGCTACAATTTCAGGATTTTTTTACACATCATTTTTACGGTGACCTTACATACATATCGTCATCCAAACATGGGCCTATATCTATAGTCATTTATATATCGGGCAACATTCCAATCTAAACAACTTTCTGCACAATGTACATGTTATTAGATAGTTATTATTCTTACTTCATGCTTTAGGGGGCAGCTATTATTGTTAAATTTGGGCATCATTCCCAATGACCTAGTAAAGCTGGACATCATCCCTAGGACCAATGAAATAGGGTCTTTCATCCCCTATGATTTCAGTTGCTACATGTCCTAAGACAAGAAAAAACCATCCATGACTTCCATTGCAAGGTTTCCAAGGTTTGAAGTATATGTTAGATCACTTATGATCTCACCAACGCAGCCTCTCAAGGGACTAATTTCTTTGCATATCTAGCTATCTCCATTCAAGGGTGCTCTGTAAAGCACTTCTCGACATTCAAGAGTGTGTTGGTCAAATGGGATCAAAATTCTCATTGTTCCAGAATATCCACATGGCCAGTGCCTTCTAGAAGAGTCGATATGTGTCAAAATTTGAATCCATGTGTCCGTCTAACACCTATGAGGTTGGGAAAATGTGTTTCCTATTATTAGAAAGTCACTCATTGATAAAGTACCATCAGTTTCCCTATAAATTGAGCACATATTCTAGTGTTAGGGAAGGAAGAAATTTAGTAAATAAACATTGTTGGATTCTCAATTTAGAGAGTGATAGGAGTGATATGCTGCTGGTGAGATGTTTATTTTGATGATTTTGAGATGATGCTGGAGCTAGTGACATCAAATCGACAGCTGGTTGTAACCTCACCCTTCTATCCATTAATAAATAGTCCTTCTCATTTTCCCATATATGTATCTGTTTATGTTTCTACTTTTCACATGATGGATTGTTAACTAATATATATGTTTCATGTTTAATCATTTTAACTAATTAAGATAAATAGGCATCTTTATATTGCAATCTCTTTGTTGTTTAGTGTTTATACTTGCAGGAACTAGTCTGTCGATCAAAGTTGGATTGGAATCTACAACAAGAGCGACAGAAGGAGAATAGGAAACACTTGGATCACAAGTAAGTTCCTCTATATTTCTGTGTGTCTATTTACTCTTAGAGAAAGTATCTAAAAAGTATTCGATTTGTTGTTCTAAATTCATATCACCACATTTAGGGAACATGTTTTATCTGTAATTCATAATTCTGCATAATGGTCAGCAAAAAACCTTCTGCACATCATCAGTGAGTGAACACTTTAATTTTTTGGGGCACCCGCTTCTGTGTTTAGTATAAAACAAACCCTATTAATTCATTCTTTTGGTAAGTGTACAAAGACTGCAAACGGTGCACTATGTCCCCCATTCACCCATCCATTTTTTCTCCCATGGTAGTAGTCCCTGGTCACCCTTGGTTGGAGTATCACACCCTCACACATAAGCAACCATGACATTCATAACCAATATATACCCACCCTGGACATATTACCGACTCTTGGGATTTCCCCATCATAATTAGTTATGACTCTCGCCAAGCTTCTTTTTATACTTCGACCTTGGGCCACAGAATCTCCATCATTATTTTTCAATCACCCCTTGCCATAATTCCTATGTTAAACCTATCACATCCAGGATCGTTATCAAACATGTATATTCTTTGTAATGCAACTCTTTATTTCAATGAATTTCCATTTAAGGTAAAGTTGAAGGACTTTTGAACTCAAAAAGTAAAAGCTTCCTAAAACTTCAAATAAGATTTATTTTTCATCAAGAAAACAATTTCCTTTCCAGGCATGACTAATATCTCTTTTTTGATGAAACATTTCATTGATTATAAAGCCAAAAAGCTACAATTTTGATGAACAAACAATTTTCAAAAGAAAGAAACTTCTAAAAACCCTAAAAAGTATAGAATCAAAGAAAATAAAATTTATAATTATCAATCCTAACTAAGATACCTATGAGTTTCTTTTAATGATTTCACTTAGTTGTAAGAAAACTAAAATTGTTTCCACTCGAACTAGCAGAAATGAAATCATGAAAGACTAGTTTGAGAAAAATCACACTTCAGTGATCTAGAAGCTTTTCCTTTTTGCAATCAAGTAAGAAAAAAATACTCAAACAGGTAAGGCTGGTAATAATATTGGTGGCTCAAGAAGAAAATAACAGAAAACCAGTGATCTTTGCCAAATGAATCTATCTTCCAAAAATAGCAATAGAAAACCAAGGCAAACCCTAACCTAATTATGTAAAAATGATGATTTATAAAAAAAGATTGTAAGGTGTTAAGGAGGAGTTACTAAAAATACTCTGATAGCTTGTATACATCAAGTTAAACTTTAAAATTTTGGTTATGTCACTTTGGAAGAGAAAATATTCATTTTTTCAAAATTTCCCAGTGGGTGCACAGCTTCTCAGTGCAAACCAATGCGCATGCGCACTGAACTATACTGGAAATTTGTGCAGGTTGCCGCTATGTTTTGCATAGAAAACCACGCAGGGAAGACAAAATTTAGAAGAAATAAATTTAATGCTTTCTAACTCAGATAATCTAGGATATCATATACCCAACCACAATTAGAAAATTTAAACTAGGAAAGCTAGAATGTCAAACCAAATAGAACAAAAGAAAACTAAACTTGTCTTCCCGAGTGGATTCACCAATTAGTTTTGTGGATTAATCCCTCTTGTAGACAGCATTTATCTCCCTAGTACCCCATACAAACAAGCATTTGAATGCCCCTTTCTCTAAAATATTTTCATTTTAGATTATTATAACTTAGAAATGACGATGTTATGCTCCTACCTTTCAATCGAGACGTTTGATGTAGCATTTTACTTTTCACTCCAAAGCAATCCTTCAATGCTAAGATGAACCCGCAATCACAAAAAATGCAAAGGATCAAAGCACCCGCAGTATATAATAATCATAAATACTAGTTCAACTTAGTGTTCAAGAAATCTAAGTATTGACGTCATTTCAATGAATTTAGAAACAAGAAAAAGAGAAAAAGAGATCCATAAGTATTATCAGAAATAAAAAAGAGATAACTTACAGCATGAGCCTTGATATTTTACAGATTTCTCCCATGTTTCTGTGCAATCATTTTCTTTGGTTTGACAATCCTGTCTCTCTATAATTACCAGCATGAACTCTTGTGCATAAAGGTGTGATCTTCAATGTACAACCGGAGCTTTCTAATTTGAAATCTACTATGAACTCACCACTACGAGTACCTACTCAAATCAATATCTACCTGTACCCTCAAACCTAAAACTTTAGCTCAATTTATAGAGTGGTTAAGGAAGTTTTAGATCCATGAAGAAAGGGATGAGATCCTCCTGTTATCACCAAATTGAGTCCCGTTGGGCAGCTGCAATGGTCAACTTGGAGTAACTATTTCAAACCATCTTTTGACTGAAGATTAGCCTCATCAGTCTGAGAGGGATCTCTCAACCTATGAAATGGTTTGTAATGAAAACTCTATTATATGGCTAACTCTATGATAATGACATGATTGTATATGATTGCAGGTAGAGAATGTAGAAGGTTTACTAACATTGGGCGTATGGAGTCAGTGCTAGGAAACTCAATAACAATGGCTCTCCTTATGGAAGTTGAGACATGTAGATATTTAAATGAAAGGACAACACACACAAAATTTACTCAATAGATAAATGTTCAAAGGAAATGAGAGCATGAGAAACATGAATTCTGAGTAATGAGCATTAATATATTGAAATCAGGATATTGAGGAAGATATACAATAGTTTAATGCTTAAAGGAAGTCAGAGCATGAGAAGCAAGAATTCTGAGTATTCAAACATTAATAAATTGAAATAAAGTAGCAAGATATATAAGACAAGCTTCATAAAAACATCAAATGAATCTCAGGTGAAAGAGAAATCCCACAGTGACTGTCTATTACTGATCAGAACAATTTACAATAGTAGTAGTCACAAGTAACATCTTCCAACCCTTTCTAACTCTAAAAATATATAATTTATAGAGTGAGGACTCGTACAAATGTTGTTCCACCTTTCTAGCTTTGAATTCCCACCTCAAAGACCTATTTCAAAAATGATTCCATTACTTGGAGACTTCCTAGGGATATATCTGTTTTGTAGAGTTTGAATACAAAAAGGACTCTTCTCTCATTAATAGTTCAAAAAATCAATTTAATAACCCTTATCAACTTCAAACAACTAATTTTCTGAGTGTACTAGATTTCTGATGTGTCATTATGCCACGTGGATGTTGAGCTGGATCTCCTCTAAGCCGAATTTTACAATTTTTTCACAAATCTGGTCAGTGAAAATTCTAAAACAAAAGGCTTCCACGATGAGTATATAATTTCCAAACCTTAATGCATTTGCAAAAAATGAGAGAGGTTTATGTAGACGGCCCCGTGGTGAAGAAAAAACTCTTTCATATTTCCAAAATTCATTTTCATTTGGTCTAAAATCAAACTTTAAGTTCACTACTAAAACAATCATGTACAAAAATTTTCGTAGCGTAGTTTAGTAGCAACTTTTCGTAGCAGCTCTGTTTTAAACACTTTTTCCAATCAACTTGAATTTATGCTACCATGAGCCTTTAAAAAATGTTAGGAGGGCTTCATGAAACATGTCTTCCTACTTTTAGGGAGTTTCTGCCATCACACATGATAATGCCTCCATGATGAACTGATGAGTTGGATAACTTTGTCGAAGACCAAACTTGGAAAAGAAAAATTCCTCTGACTATATTTGACCTTTACATGTGGCTATATGACCTTTTAAAACACTTTCAAGATAATAAAATACAACCCAAAGCTCCTTTCTGCAAAAACAGAGTGTCATTAGGCGGTTTCGTCGAGAGTTTTAGTAGCATGGGAAAAATGGCTTTTCCATCAATCTTCTTTACTTATTTGTTGTTCCAACACCTTAATTATGTCATGATACCTTGAAAACATTGATACCCCCCCATAAAACATGCCAAAACTGGATTTTAAACCAAAAAATCACCTACAAGAATTTTTGTAGCGTTTTTCTGGCTTCAAGCTTGAAGCATGCTATGAAATTTCCTAAAAAATGCAGAATTTCAGTTTAGAAATGAACTCATATTTCCGAGTGCTTGATATATTTTTCAAAACTGGAGGAGGTTTTTGTATATCAATATGTTTTTAAGAAAAAACTCTCTTGTTTTTTTAGATACCATCTTCAGCTATGAAGAATTTGCATTTCAAAAACATGTATAAAGCAGGAAAATTCTATTTTCTGAAAAATAGGTTCGGAAGATATCCTTGTATCTCCTAATTTGTAGCACTTTTGAGAAAATTAAAAGAGGTTAATGTTATTTTATATGTTATTGACAATAACCTCTCTCATTTTCTTAAAATACTTCTCTATTTGCGTAGAAATGTTGACTACTCAAAAGTCAAAAAATAGAGAAATCCTCATATTCGCTACAAAATTATTAGGTGTTTTCGTAGCATTTTTTATTGTTTTCCTGTGTAAGACGTTACGAATATTTGAAAAATTGGTAGATTTATCCTTTTGAGTTTGAATTCATCGGGAATGACAACTGACATGGTATGGGACTGATTTGACATGAAATGGCATAAATAAAGGTGATGTCAAAATGTAGTATAGGCTTAAAAATGCAAATTTTTTCCTATACCACCATGAAATGGCTTAGGAGACCTTATCCATTTGGTGAGTGACCTATATGACCCTATCAAGAAATTTTTAACAATTTAATGGGTGATAACACCTCGAATGAATGGACTTTTAGCCAAGGGATAAGCTCCATGAGTAGAGGGATATATCTTGAACTGACGCGACTCTAGAGGCTTCAAGTTGGGAGAATATTCGACCAAATAGGCTTATAGAAGTAAAATTTTCGTGTTTACTTCCTTTTTATGGGGGTGCACAGTTTTTGGTGGCGAATAGAGTGGCGATCACCATGGCTAATAGAAGAAGTATCATCGCATGTGCAAGTAATGGTCACAAAAAGCGCACAGGTAATATTTTAAAGGTTTTAAATAGCTTTTCTTGAGTTTCCAAGACTTGGTTCAGGAACATGAGTATTTTTTACCTCTAAGGGAGCATAATATCGATGATGATAGACCCATAATGACAGTCAAATTTCATGGTGACAAAATGACATCTAACACTTTGATCATAGAATCCGAAGTGGTTGGACATGTTCCTACAGTGCACGAATTTTGACCTGAATAATTGGAGAAGCTACCTCGGGATTTGATTCTTGACAAGAAGACTAGGACTTCATGACAGCGAGGCATGGAGTACCTTTGTATTGGTTTCAAGGAAGTAAGTCTCATTGGATTGAAAAGGAGAAAGTGAGAGAGGAATTCCCTCACTTGGAAATTAACTAATAAATTTTTTGGTGGCCCAAAATCTCATTAGTGGGTTGGAATGATTAAGGTGGCTCCAGAAATGTTCAGAATTCATAAGTGGATTTGGAAGAGCTTAAAAATAGAATTCACTCGATTGAGGTTGAACCAGGGTTAGATTGAATATCTTGTTGCATGATTTCAAATGACACGAATGACACCTCAATCCAAGTTTGTATATCAAAGTTATGGAAACTCAAATTTTGGAAAACTAGGTCTAGTGGTAGCCATTGAGGAGGCAACAATTTGGAACTTATCCGTGCAAGGATTCTGACCATAGGAATGAGAGAATTTGTCGCCTATTTAATTTTACGGTTGACCCCAAATTTGGCTTATGGCTTTTTTAACCACTTATAGATATATATATAGGTGGGAGACCACCAACCATATATGATACATATTAAAACAACAAAGGGTGAGGGTCGGAGGTAACCCAGACCTCGCCCAACGGTGTGCTAACTACTATGCGGATCCAACAAGATTTAAACCCGCTTAACCTGGTGGGCTGACTCCATCCATCGAAGCATCACCCATCAATGTGTGGGGCCAAATTCCACTTATTCCACATAATCACGTTTCACATCAAGTTCCATTTCATATAAAATTAATATATTTAGTTTTAAAAATTTTAAATATTTTTTTATTAACTAAAATATCATGATACATTAAATTAATAATATGAAACATAAATTAATACTATTGATTTTGAAGTTTTATCTAAAATTTTCCTGCAAGCTCCATGGAGAAGTGGGCATACTCACTTCTAATATTGCAAACAATATGTCCTCCTATATTTCTCATTAAGTTTTCCAAAAGGATGATCATGTGTTAATTTCCTATATAAAACTATGAAACTTTATCACTAAGTCCATAAATTAAAAAATAATTTATTCAAGAATTTATTGAGTGAATGACCCAATATAAATCTACTAAATTTGATCACCCCCTAGAACTATAATAAGAAACTTATTTATTGACTTTATTTATTTATTGAATTTATTGATTTATTGAGGTCTAAAGTTAAATCTTATAAGAATTTATCGTATAAGAACACATTTCAAATTGAATATGAGGTTGTAAACTTACCTACCTAAATTCTAAGAACTTAATTGAACCTATCCCATGACTTCCAATATTCTTCATAGTCCTAGGATTCTCCCACTCAATTTTTAAGAGCCTAATCAATTATTAGCTCTATAAATTGGGTTATTACATTCATCTATCAAATAATTAAATAAATTATCCCTACTAGCATTTTTATTGCTCTTTGTACATTATGATTTTAGTTTTTTTAAAGTTACTATAAGAACACATTTCAAAAATTAAAAAAAAAATAGCAATCTTATATAAGAAATTTCTTATATAAAATTCTCTAAAAGGATGATCATGTGTTAATTTCCTATATAAAACTACAAAACTTTATCACTAAGTCCATAAATTAAAAAAAAAATTATTCAAGAATTTATTGAGTGAATGACCCATATAAATCTACTAAATTTGATCACCCCCTATAACTATAATAAGAAATTTATTTATTGAATTTATTTATTTATTGAGGTCTAAAGTTAAATCTTATAAGAATACATCCTATAAGAATACATTTCAAATTGAATATGAGGTTGTAAAATCATATACCTAAATGCCAAGAACATAATTGAACCTATCCCATGACTTCCAATATTCTTCATAGTTCTAGGATTCTCCCACTCAATTTTTAAGAGCCTAATCAATTATTAGCTCTCTAAATTGGGTTATTACATTCATCTATCAAATGATTTAATAATTTGTTCCCACTAGCATTTTTATTGCTCTTTGTACATTATGATTTTAGGTTTTTTTTTTTTGTTACTTTGTCTTTTGTTATCTATGAGTTAGTTGTTTTCTAAGTTCCTTCACAAATTTTCTATATTTCTATTTATATTTATTTGCAATATATTTAATATATACACTTTAAAATTTAAGTTATTATAAGATGTGTTAGCTTCAATGTATTTATATTTATATTTCTTTGCAGTATATCAAATGTATGCAATTTAAAATTTAAATTATTATAAGATGTGTTAGCTTAAATTTTTAATCATTTTACCACATCTAAAAAAATAAAATTTGTTTGGTAAATACTTGAATAGACCTACTATTTGTAATGTAAAAGGGTTCCACTTACATTTAAAATAAGCTATTTCTCTCCTTGTATAGTTTTAGAACCTAAAAAATCATGGCTAGCCTTCTATTTCCTCTTCACAAGCTAAATAAATAAACATAATTCTACTTAATTCCATAATTTAATAAAAAATTCCATTTATAATATATTAAAATACACAATAAAACATAATTATTTAAATAAATATTTAAATTTATAAAAAAATAAAATAAATTTAAAACCATATACATTCCTATTTAAAATTTATATAAAAATAACTCATGGAGAAATATACATATTTATTTACAATTTATACAAAAATAACTCATGAAAAAGTATACCTATTCATTTGTAAGATTTTATATAATATGTTTTTATACATTTTTTTCATAATTTTACTGCTATGTGATTACACATCTCAAATACACCATTATTTATCCAATATTTTGTAGAAATTTACCTATAAAACTTCACCAAGATTTAGTGAAAAAATTGTCATATAAATTTATGAATATTGATTATTTTAATAAAAAAATTATTTATTGAATATTACATAAACTTTATTTTCCTGCTTTTTCAAGTATCAAGATAAATTTTAATTTCATTGGAGCTTTAACATTTAAAATATCAAGTTTCAATTTTCTAAAAAACAATTTCATAAAAAAAATTGCATTACAAATTCTAAAGAAACAATCTCATAAAAAAGAGCATTACAAAATGTATCTGCAGTTGTAAACACATATACCTAAATGACATGAATGTCATTAGACCTACCCCAGGAGCTAGTGTTCACATTAAATGTCACCGAGGTCTTCTTGAGCAAATTTTCAAAACAACCAACATCACCACCACTGGGGATACATGCACTATGTATTTCCATTTCACCATATTGAATCTAGTTGAATATTTCCTCAGTAGATCTAGAAATCTCCATCCATTCACCTTTCTTTTTATGAGATTGATCAAGTGATTTTTGATTGGTTAACTTCCAAATAATTATCACTTTGTCCTTTTCTCCAGCTATTAACACTTGTTCCTTGCAATCCACCAAGCCCAATGGATGAGCACATTGTGATTTCTGCATTTCAAGTATTTCCCATCTTTCGTTCCTAACCCAAAAAATGATTAGATTCTGAGTAGCCTCTAATAGCCAATACATGGCACCTCTGTAATAGATTCCATGAGTATCAACTACTATAATATTTTGAAGGGGATGTAAACAACAATTTATCAAAGCTTCTTCTCATTTTACAAAGATCTTGGTTTGGGTTCAAAAACTTTTCTTCAAAGTTTGGATTTAAGAGCATTTCTTGGTTGATTTTACAATTTTGGGTTTCAAGAATTTTTTCGGACATTTCTTAGAGGCAGCGTGATTTTGGAAAAAATTGTAAAACATTTATTGGACGTACATTCAAAAGACATTTCTTGGAGGTATGTACATGTTTTGAGTTGAAGTAAATATTTTGAGCTTCGTTTCATTTTTATAAGACATTTTTCTCTCGAATTTTTTAAAGTGTTTTGGATTGGAATATGTATTTTTTGCAAAAAATTTACACTGAATTTTTTTAAATTAAATCTTTTGTAATATTTTTTGTAATTGAGTTATTGTCCAATTTTTTGAAGGAAATTTTTTGAACTTCATACCCTATTGTCATGGGAAATCGAAGAACTTGTGCAATAAAATATGATCGAAAAAGAGACCCTGAGGCATGTAGTGAAGAGACTAAACAATCTCGCAAAAGAAAGTTAGAAGCCCTCTCAGATATTGAAGAGGAAAATCAACCTCAAGCAGAAATTGAAGCAGGTATGTAAATGTAAATATTATGATCTATTGATATATATTTAAAATTTTCCTAATGTAAAATGTGAAGCTTAATTTTAATTTCATGAACTAGTTTGAAAAATATTTTGTTTAATGTAAACAGACAGAGATATTCTTCAAAATATTGAAGAAGAAAATCAACCTCAAGCAGAAATTGAAGCAGGTATGTAAATGTAAATATTATGATCTATTGATATATTTTTAAAATTTTCCTAATGTAAAATGTGAAGCTTAATTTTTATTTGATGAACTAGTTTGAAAAATATTTTGTTAAATGTAAACAGAGAGAGATATTTCTCAAAATATTGAAGAATAAAATCAACCTCAAGCAGAAATTGAAGCAGGTATGTAAATGTAAATATTATGATCTATTCATATATTTAAAATTTTCCTAATATAAAATGTGAAGCTTAATTTTTATTTGATGAACTAGTTTGAAAAATATTTTGTTTAATGTAAACAGACAGAGATACTCCTCAAAATATTGAAGAAGAAAATCAACCTCAAGAAGAAATTGAAGCGGGTATGTAAAAGTATATATTATGATCTATTGATATATTTAAAATTTTCCTAATATTTATTGACATATTTATTAATTTAGTGATTTATTGAATATGTACTATTTTTTCGAATATGTACAGATGAAATCACTATCAATAATGAGATGTTAGAAAATGTTGACACTCACACATATGGAGATAAAAAACCTAACCATGTTATACGATATCGTGTGAACCGCATTTTTGAAAAATATTTCTTAAATGAGCGAGTGACAGTTCAGGCTCAAATGTTGAAAGGTCTCCTATCATCAAGGAAATTAAAAGAAGCGACGACACTATTGGGTATTCGAAAATCAACCAAAGATAAAAAAATGAAGGAAGAGGTGATAAAAAATATGAGTATTGCTATAAAGTCAATTAAGATATCTAGAGATAAAGATGTTTCAAATGTACGTAGAGGAATATAGATGGCAATGGTTTCACCAAGTACTCAAGAGAATCATTTGATAACATCTATGGCACGAGCACTGGGAACCTCGTGAAAAACTCTGCACAAACATTGAAATTTTTGACTGCAAATAGATGTAAATGATGAACTCGCTTGTTGGAGAGCTATTTTTAGGCAACCATACAAAGATAGACTTGGAGAAAATGTTAAAAAAATAATATATGAATATTGGAAGAACAATTTGCGTGTTTCACCAACTGCAAGACATGTAATACGAAGAAGAATAGCATGAAATCAGTACGAAGAACATGAAAAAAATTCTTGGAAACCACTCAGATAGAGTTATTCAACAAGTTCAAAGAAGAGAATCGTCAAATTCATGTTTCACTCAGTGCTTTTGTTCAAAAAAAACCATGGTATGTAAAACCTATCACCGTACGCGACACTTGTTGTTGCCGTTATCACGTGGAATTTGAGTTATATTATGACACATTCCTTGATTTCGGTAGAACATTATGGAAGGATACACCTCCTCCTTCCACTATCCATGAATTCATATCTCAAATTCTATGTGAAAGAGAAAGCGATGAACTATTTTACAAAAAGAAATGTGTTGGTGGTAAAAAATGCGATGATTGTGGAAATTTGACTATATTTCAAAAAAAATATCGTATTGATATAAATGATCAATCATTGTCCAACATGAAAGTGAAATGGAAGAGATATGAATATATCGGTACATCTATTCAAGGTGCAAATAGTGTTAAAAGAATCGAATTATGAGAAGACGAAATTTTTCTGATAGACTTTTTGAGAAAGTTCGAGGCAGAAATTTACAAATACGCCAAGCATTCCCATAGAGATCGATGGCAAGACTTGCAATTCAAAAAATCTTGTGAATTTTTTCCACCAGGGACCATTTTGTTAGTGATTGATTTTGCAAAAAACTACACATTTGTTCCACAAAAAGAAATTTAGAGTGAATACTATCATTCTGACCAAGTCTCCATGCTCGTCCATATTCTATATAGACATGCTAAACAAAATTTCGATCATATAGAAAGCACGAGTGAAAATAGACATATCATTAAAGAATATCACTTTTATATCAGTGACGATCGTACACATGATACATGTTTTGTACAACATTGTTTTGGAAGAATTTATGATTCATTGAAAAAGCATGGAATAGCATTCAATGAACATTGGATATGGTCAAACGGATGCAAAGGTCAATTCGAATCTGCACAATCATTCTTTTGGATGTTTAGTATTCATAAGAAAACCTGCATTAAACATTGTTGGAATTTCTTTGAGACTGGCCATGGAAAAGGAGAACATGACGGTGCAGGAGCATGCATAAAATGAGTACTTCGAAGATATCAAATGAACCACTCTGTACGACGATTTGTGAACACTGAAGAAGTTGTTCAATGGTGCATCGCTGCTCTAAGCCATGAGAAAAACCCATCAAGAGAAGTGCGAAGGTACATTCAATTTAATTTATATTGGAAATCTAATTTTAAACATTGTACATTTATTATGCAATGATTATTTTTAATTGTATTTTGATATCATATTTACAAATTCTTTTTCTAATTTTCCATATAAAGGTTTTTCTGGCATATTGGAATCGAAGACGTAGATAGATCAATTGGAAATGACGTTGAAACAATAAAAGGGACTCGAAAATTTCATTCAATTCAAACAAAGTTGTACAAAAATGTGTTTGCATTGGATAAAAGAAAATATTCTTGTTTTTGTGATGTTTGCATAGACAACACAAAATCCAATGACGTTTGTGAAAACAAAATGTATGTGAACGATTGGAAACATACAGAGCTAAATACAAAGGGCAAAATGTTTGTTGCAATGTTTGAAGAAATGCAATGAGAGGAAACTACAATATCATCCGATGGTGATCGAGTTTCTGATCTTGTTAGAGAAGGTAACATTTGAATTACTTTCTAATGATTTAAAGATCTAGAAATAAATTTAAATATGCATAATTAAATGTTAAATTTTTATTTTATTGTGCAGGAGATGTTTTGCTGTAATTGCACCTATTGACAATGATGAAAATGTGAAGTATTATTTGATGCATTGCACTGAACAAAAAATGAAATTATTACAAGACTATAATGATCACGGATTTCAGTATGATAGAGGGTCTATTATACTAAAAGGTTATTTTTTCAAACAAACTCATCAAAGTGGAGACTTTGTTTACTTTGAAGACTATGAACCTGATTCCATAAGTTGTCAATATAGGCACTTGGTGTGTGCAACATGCATAAAGTTGATAGAATTTCAATCAAAGAAAAAATCGAAAATTAAGAAATGGAAAATGTCAAAATCCGTTCATGAACGGATTATTGAAGATGGAATACCATTAGAATTTTTTTGAGTGAAGTGTTCAAAAATTTATTATCTTTGGATTAAATTTGTTTTAGAACTTCTAGTACTCAACTAAAAATTGAGCTGCTTATGTTATTTGTGGTTTGCACATGTTACAAATTGTTTGGGTACAAGCACGTGCTCTAGTATCAACTGAAAGTAGTTTTTCTATACATGTGTATTGATGAAAAATGTTATATGTATTGGATATATATATATATTCTAGAATGAAATTAATTGTTCTTGTATATATTTTCCGACCGTATGGTACAAATTATTTCACTTTATTTTGTAAGGTCAGATTCGGTCCCCATATGGCCTAGCCTCCAAGGGATTAGATAACAAGTGGTTGTCCCCACTTGCCCGAATCTCATATTTTAAGTACAATTTTACTGTTTATGGCAGGCATCTTACATGATGTCCTACCCAAGGATAGATTCTCTTTGTTTCAAGTTTCCGGTAAAAGTTTTCATCGAATGACCTACTAGGATATTATAAATACTAGCTTTTTAAGATCATTTGGCATTCGGAAAAATTCGAAAGTCTTAGACTGTCAATCAATTTAAAGTATCATTCACCCTAGGGAGTGTAAAATATTCAATGTAGGTTGGTGAAAATGCTCACTCCTAGCTTGAAGCAGCTCCAATGACCAATTATTTAATGAATTACAATGCAGTAGACCAAAGTTGGTGACCCACTTGGTTTTTCACCCAAGAAATTCCAAGGCACTCTTCTTACCTTTGGCCCCCAAAGCTACAATGGAATTATAGGAAGGGGAAGAAAAAAATTTTCACTGATAGGAATTTGGTCACATCCCTTATCTCCCCTTATCAAAAATTTCCTATCTACTACATTATCCAGCATGTACTCAAGATCACTATTTCGTAATTAGAATATCACAATATCATAAGTTCTCACAAAAATACATGGAATGCCATTATGACACTCATCTAACAATGGGGAGCTCAAAACCTAGAAAGCTCCTCATCCCCTTAATAATAATGTGTTTAATTTAGTCTTTTAGGTGAGGATTAGGTGTGAATATTGTTTTCACATACAAAAATAATTAATTGTTTAATTCCATAAATTTTATTATTCACCAAAACACATGTCATATCCACTATTTGTCTCTCCCACAAATTCCCATTATTTTATTAAAATATATGATTTTATCTCACCCAACTATCACATGTTCCTAAATTTACTCCTAATTGTTCCCTATGCCATAAATCTACTCCTAATTGTTCCCTATGCTGCTTTTCCCTTACTTATTTTTAGAAATTTATTTTCCTAGATCCATCATAACTATGGAGCTATCAAGCGTCGAGAGGGATCAAATATCTAGAGGTGCAAACCTCTTTTTTGAGTGCAAAACTTGAAGAAAGGTTTGCACCTCAAGAGATTTGATCCCTCTCGGCGCTTGTGTTATAGCATCATTTCTCACCTTCATATGATTCATGATTGCTTTTATGGCTTTGGGCACCCATTCCTACAGACTTGGACAAAATTCACTAAAAAATAGTGTTAAATTCCCCATACGCGGTTATGCCCAGACTTTTCCGCGTGTATACGTGAGTCCACATGTACTTTCCTGCGTATGCCATTAAAATTATTAAAAAATATATAAAAAATCCCTATTTTCGGGCTGGGTTGATGGTTACTCTCGTAGTTCAACCACCCCAGCACGTGGCCAACTCTTTCCAACTGTTGAAACTACTTTGAGGGAGTATAAAAGCCCCTCATGTGCGTGGCCTGAGGGAGAGAGAGAAATTATTGATATTATACTCTGTTGGTATTCCCTATCCAAGTCTGAATTCCTGTGCCTCATGCACTTCCCAGTTCATTACAGGAAACCCTTGTTTCCTGGAGATTCTCATCTCTTTATATGTCATCTCGTATGCACCAGTTCGGAAGGAATCTTAGCGAGGCAAGGGTGGGACAGATCCGGATGACGGTATGCTCGAAGATCGTGGAAGGATTCAGGTGATCTCTCCACTCGTTATTTCTGTACATGCTATTTATAATACAGAAGAACCATCTTGTTCCTGAAATATACGTGTTAGTGTCTGCTTGCATACATGAGAATATTGTTATTTAAGAATTTTTTATGGTTTATCTAATGTTTCATATGGATTTCACTAAAATTTAGAGTAGATATATGTTGTACAACCTGTTCTTCGTGCTTGTTTCTTCTTGTCTTTCAGGTTAAGAAGGAAGAAGGGTTGCTGGGGGTTTGCACCCCGCGAGATCTGCTTCAACCGTAGGACCTACGGGTAACTTCTTCGATCTACTCTATTTAGTTTTTCATGAACATGTATGGTTGTGTGAGTCCTTCTTAAGTAGCATGCCCTGCTCTATCGACGTTTAAACCCAACAAACCTGTAGGGTGATTTTCCTCGAAACAGCTTGATAGATCCGTAGTTAAGATGGATCTAAGTTGTTTTCAGTCATGTACAACCAAGGAAAAACTATCGATAATATGAGAAACATATGATTAATTTTATCAATAATATGTAAATACATCTAATATTAATATAATCATTTTAAATATGCTAAATATGTTTGAGATTTATCAAGTCATTTTAATTTTAAACTTTCTTAGTTACCTAAATTTGTTGAGATGATAAATATTCTCGAATAACTTTAATAATGGAAAATGATCAAATAAAATTTTTGAATGAAAAGTGACAATGTAATAATATTGAATGATAGAATGTGAATAATTAAAATGTAATCAATTACAAATAGCATTTATTGTGATCAATCTTAAACTATTTTCTTCTTCCATTCTTATTGTCACCCTTATTAGTTTTGTCATCTTTCCGTATCGATTATATTAAAAAGAAAGTAAAAATAACAAATCATAAACCATTTAAATATTTAGCTCGAACTCTTGTAGCAAACACCATACCTCAAGTCTCTCTTGCTCTCCAATATTATTAGGTTTACTTATTATAACACAAAAATCGTTCTACATTGTCAATAATTTTTTGCGCTTACACTGAATTCAATGAACACTATTAATCCAATGACTTTACAAGTAATGTACCATCATACATGCAATTATATCAAATCAGAAATCAACATATACAATGAAATCAATGGGGATTGTCTTGTTACAAGTAACATTTCAATTTACCACATGTGCAAATGTAGGTTCACATTCTATCATTCATGTAGTTTTAAAAACTTCACATGCCATGCCAATTATAATTCAACTATCCAACAAAAAAAATTAACATTAAATATCACATGCCAAATGTAATTCAGATGACAACATTACTTCACATTCACATGCCAAAAGTACTAAAACCATCCAAAAATTAAATAAAACAAATTATATAATAACATTGTAATAAAATATGTCCAATAATTGTAAATCTCACTTGAGTATCAAATTGTATCAAGTTTAACAAATTTTAAAACCATCTAAATTTTGAAATCAAATCTACTGTAAATCATGTCCATCAAATGGAGGATCTAGCATCTGGGTCTCAGTCCGCGCCCTATCCCGTGAATAGGAAACCTACATAAAAAATGCACATGTACTTGAACATTAAAATTTCAAGTTTTAAAAATGAATGAGAATATATATATCTAGAACTTCATGTAAAAAACAAAATATAACAAAAAAATCATGCAATACCTCGTAAGGTTCCCTCTCCATTTGATGAACAGGTTCTCCCATAGAAACATCTGCAGTGGTAAACTGTACAATATACATGTACAGTTAAATATATATATATATATATATATATATATATATATATATATAAATTAAAAACTTTCAAATGAAAATGCACGTGTACATATATAAACTTATTTTCAATAATATTAAAAAAAGGAACTAAAGACAACTTGTTCAAATGTTGTGGATGTTCCTATCTCCATCGCTAGAGTCCGCGGATTAAAGAAATCTTCTATAGGAACCTAAATTCAAAAAAAATTAAATAACTCAAAATATAGATCTCTCTCTCTCTCTCTCTCTCTCTCTCTCTCTCTATATATATATATATATATATATATCTCAATTTTTAATGGAACTTTTTGAGGTAGAATATATATATATATATATAACTTTTAAACATAAATTTTAAACTTGTGAAAAATTGTCCATACTTGTGGCTCATCTCCCAAGGAAGTAGAAGGTACATCTCCTAAGGAAGAAAAAAGCACCGCCATCCCAAAAACATCAGACGGAATCGGTACCTGTTAAAACATTTTATCAAATTATATATATACATACATGTACATGTGTGGCAACAATTATTTATTTTAGAGTCACTTAAAAAACACTAACATACATGTGCCAACATATCATGATGGTCGGACCCATCTGCATCGTTTGAACTGGAGGTCCTGAATGTAATATTAACATTTTCATCACGCATCATGCCTGAGAACTGCAAATGGTGTTTTAACACATAATCATACATTTTTTTTAGATTAATGTACACATAAAAATAAATGTATACATGTACATAGACATGTATTTATTACAAATTGTACACATGTATATGAAAATATAATTTCAAACCCTAAGGTCACTAACACATACCGTTCTGGTACCCTCTTCCTCATGAAAAATTATGTCTTGCAGACCATTGCGACAATTTATTGCGTATGTTCGGAGATCTTCAACATTCATGTTGTAAATCCCCTCATCTGTACGACAAACAAAATTGGCACGTGCATTTTCACATGCTCTTTGTCGATTTAAACAAATATTGACTCCACTCAATCCACTATGAACATTGTCGATCATAACATCTCTTGCTTCTCGACTTATTTGATAAGTCGCATCCATCTCTGATCGCAGAGTTTCGACTCTAAATGGTCGACTCACCAATGGCGGCTCAGGGCGAGGCAAATCCACATCTCGCTTAGCGCCCTTACGTTGATATAATAGACCTCTCCCTGGGCCAAAAAATTCTGAAGGAAGGTCATTGTAGTCGGGTTTCATACCCAAAAAAAATTCTGCATAAAACATTTGTGCAAAAGAAATAGGAACCTCATCGTTCCATGGAAGCCTTCCAAAGGCCGCAAGATGTCGATCATACAAATAACTAGCTTTGTCTGGGTGCTTGAAATACTGCACCTTCAACATTCTTCTTTTTGGCCCTTCCTTATAATTAAACATTGACTTGGCCTCTCCTCTTGTAACTTTTTGTTTTATGTCCTGCCATTTATCGAGACCTATCATTGTTTCTTTTCTCTTTCTCATCAATTCTACAAACGAATCAATCGTTGGCCCGAAATTTTGGTACACATTTACCATTTCACCCAATGAATGTGTAACTATTTCAAGGCTTTGTCTACTCTCAGCAGGTAGAGACAAAGCCATGAGATCTCTTTGCAATTTTGCATGAAGGCTTTCACACCTTTGTAAGCTGCATTCCGCCATGTTGGTTTCCCATGGTATATCAGTAATCTCAGCTAGATAAGTTGTGCTGGGTTGACAAACTTCTTCTTGAATGTAGCGAGCTGCTCTGCGTCTATTTTGACCACTAGCTCGAACATTTCCGGCCTTTGCATCAATATATATAAAATTCCGTATATTAGAAAAAACACGTGTAAAGAAAGTTGTACAAATTTAATGAAAAAATATTGAAATTGATGGCAACCTTGATGTTGTTGGTTAACATCTTCTCCAACATGACCCTCCTAAGAACCAAACCCAGAATGACACTGCTGAGAACTAGACCCACAGTGACCCTGTTGAGAACCAGCAGTCGTTGATTGGCCTTCGGGGGAATAAATATCACCCCCTACCCGCAACCTGCTACCACTCTTACCTCGACCAGTTGAACCTTGGCCACGCTCCATGGATGGAGTAGACACCCTTCTCCTCTTACCTCCTAAAAATTAAAATATGAAACTTATTAACAACTAATTTCACTCACAAATTTAATAAAACAATCAATTCCATATGTACACACATGTATGGAGATTTAAGATTATATTTAAATACCATGAACATCCTCCAATCCCTGAACCTCCATATGGGATTCGGCTGATCTTCGTCTTTCATCCTCCATGATATATATCTATTTGTCGACATTTACACAAAATAGATTTCAAAAAATCAATTTGTAATTTAGTGTACACAAATTATCTAGAACACAACTTTCAAAGCAATAATTGATCATGTGTGAAACTAAATTTAATCGAAAAAGATATTATAAAAATGATAAGTTCACCAAATTGCGCTTTACATGGTGGGAGCACACTTGGTATAAAATTTACTACTTATACACTTTAGTTTGTGGAAGAAATGACAAATGTACATAGTTTACCTTAAATTTGTTGTGTTTTATGGACATTAAAATGAAGAACTTCTATTTAGATCCATTCCAGAGATTGACTGTAGGGGAATTTACTAGATATGTCACCTTTTATAAAAGATGAGATCCAGAGGCTACCTGGCCCTTTACAGACTCTGCCTATAGAACTTATAGAAGTAAACACTAGAGGCATTAACAATATCAAATAAAATTTTCATGCTCAGACATTGGAATGTGTCTCTTTCCCTACGCAAAAAAATAGTTCAAGGTAGTTAATCTTCATAGACACGTCATCAAGCAGGTCAATGTGATCATCCCCAACTTACTTTTCATGAAATTAGGCTTGGAAGCCTCTACAACCTGGTTGATGGAGTTGAATGGGAACTCGGACAAGGCCTTTACAAAATACATGCTAGTGAATAATACTTACTAGGTTATGCCAACAAATAAAGTGGGAGAAATTTTTTCTCCTCGAGGTTGTCCAATTGGGTGTGTAATACCAACTTCACCCATTTCCTAACAAGTTTCTCTCTTAGGTTACAAATGTCTTCCACCTTATTAGTTATATATTTTTCAATTTCCCGTGGATTCCTTGATTTTTTTCTCCTACCATCTCCCTCTCTCACTCCCCAAATTATTGTTGTCAAACATGCCCCATTGAGGATCTGGAGCAATGTTTGCACCATACTTTGAATTGTCATTGATGCTAATTGAAATTGGAGTCATGTATACTAGATTGCTTGCTTAAGTGGCTCTTACTTGGACAATATCATGAGATGAGTTTTACATGATGGTCATATGAGGTTGGAAGCTACTTGGTGTAATTTTCCTTAAATCTTCAAAAAAACAGAGCAAAAATGTCATTTTCGATCATTTTTTATTAGCTTCTGCATACAACAAATGTTATCACAATTGCAACACAATCATGCTCCATGAGCATGAATTATGAATGTCGCAAGCCAAATAGCAAGGAAATTTGCATTCATTTAGGCAAAAGAAGGCAAATAAAGTTGCTAAGTCTTGATACTTACCATGTGTTTCAAAGCCATAACGAAGGTTGGCTTTGAGAGTGTCCTCTCAAATCCCCGTCTTGAGATGAAATTTAATTCAATGTCTCTTAGAGTTGCAAGGTGGAATTGATAGAACTATTTGATTTCTTTACCATAGATGGATCAAGACATGTAATTTAACTTTACGAGCATATTGAAGATGTACCATAGATGGATCAAGACATGTAATTTAACTTTACGAGCAGATTGAAGATGAAGAGATTTTAGATTTTGTTGTTCTCACTGAAGGTTTTTATCTAGTTTTGTTTCTTAAACCATCATTTCCATAGGACATTTTTGGTGAATAGATTCTTGACCTTGATGAGAGGATATGATACCTTGAAGAGGCTACATCTTTTGGTGACGTCACTAATTGTTTCTCTATTATCATGTTTGTTAAACATCTCGCTTAGGGCGAGGCAACTCCACATATATTGTACAGTTTATTGGACAGAAAACAATATGTAGAAATATTCACTTGGTTTTTATAATTGGATAGAAGAATGACTTAAAATGACCTTGTATGTCTTCTCATTTTAGAGCTCAATTTTTTAGGAAGGATTTAAGTATCCACCTTTCAAGAATCGCTAGAAGAGGTTGATAAAGAATATAGGAAGACAAAAAACTAACCAGTGGTGTACTAAATGTATTTCTTGGGAGGTAGATTGGCATATGGACTTTTGGTAGCTAGAAATTTTCCAAACAAGTGAATGTATTTGAAAACCAAACCTCTAGTTTATTTTGGTTTAGAAAAGGTCTAGAATTTGAAAAGTGAATTCCCTCTTTCTTCCTCTTACATGTCCAATGATCGGAATCTGGATCGAGGGAAAAAAATTTCCTAAATAAAAATTTTGCATTTTATTTGTACACATGATTTTTTAAAAGCTAATTAACTCATAAATTTCTCACAAAATACACTTAAAGCTTGACACAAACCCCTTCCCAATTGGCTAACTTTAGACGATCCTAAACACATTTTTATTTAACTAATGAGGGAGATAGCCCAATAAAACTAGTTTGTCAATATTCAAATCAAGTTGGTATAAGAGTACAATTTAGCTCATTTTAGTCAAGGTTAGTTAGAAGAATTAGCTATTGGTTTATGTCTTCAATTTCCTCTCAAAATGAATGTGTACGTGCTTTTGAAAGACACACTAGAGGAATAAGTTCCAAATTTTTGATGAAAATGTGCTATGAAAGTAAAGGGTTAAAGGCAACCATGTACAAGGCATAGTTAATACAAGGCATAGTTGAGCCAAATGTTGTTGAGGAAGGGCCTAATTATTTGGGTCTTGGTTATGGAAAACATGGAGAATGCTCCAAAGCCAAGGAGGCACATGAAGTTGTTCCAACAAGGAATTTTATTTTGTGTTCATTACCTCAAGCATGTGAAGTTTTTGTTCATGATAAATGGAAAAGTTTGACACCCACTTTGCAAGAAGATGTTAATAAACATGCAGCTAATGAGAATGTAAAAGAAGAGGATGTTGAAAGCTATATCTAGTCATTGAATTCATTGCTAGTATTCAGAGGAGAGCCACTACCTCATCAAATTCACCTCCTCAAAAAGGCGACAATGGTGAATGTTCAAGGTATAAATTTGCCTTTAATCAAATTGCTTTTGATTATAATAAACATGGTAAATATTCACATAAGATATATAAAAGAACTTGCACATGTTCCTTTTGTGGTTTGAATAATCATAATGTTTATAGATGTTGGAAGAAGATATCCATACACATTGAAACTTTCTAAATAAATGAGGCAAAAAGTCAAAGGCCCATTGGACAAGGAAAATGATGTTGAAAATAAGATGCAATTGTTTATTACTCATTGCGATAAGAAAGGTCACCTTGTGGACAAGTGTTGGACTTTATATCCAACAAGTCATCCACAACATTTGAAGAAGGTGGAAAGAGATAGTGACAAGAATGGAAAAGAGGATTCCATAATCAATGAGGGTCAAGATGATTCACATGATGAAGTGCAGCTAAAAGATGCGCCATTGAAATGGTTTTCTAACAGATGGTTAGATTTCTTATCTAATTAAGGCATTGCATGTATTTTGATGTTTCATGAATTTCTTTGCAAATTCAAAGTATAGTGCATGTTGCATGAATCAAGATGTTGAAAGTAGAGTTACGTTGACACACTTAAATGCAACAAATATGGAAATTTGTACCTCAGCTCTATTATTTGACTTGAGAGTCAGTTGTTTGAAGAGGCATGTTTTGTCAATTTGTGTTTGGTTGATGGTTTTGTACACCAATATGTAAGAGTACATGGAGATATTCACATGATGTGAATTTTTTTTCTTTGAAGGAGAAAAATGATATGTCAGCGAACTATGTTTCTTGCATGATGTGTTTTCAGTTTGATGGTTTTGTTTGTGACAAGACGTCACAAGATTTTGGGAAGGTCCACTCTTGAGCGAGAGCCTCATGATTACAACCTAATCATGAGAATAAAATGGGAGTGCATCCTTATTTTGAAAACAAATAGGATTCTGAGCTACCTAGGACTCAGACCATTATTTTTAAATTTGAAATATCATGGTGTGTTGTTTCAATGCCTGAATCCACAACCCTAACATAAATTGTTTTATTCCTTTTTTGCAGGATTTAGTTGGTTATATTAAAATTCAGTTGAATTTAAAATTCTTGGCTTAGTGGCATGAACCAAACATATTGTACATATTAAATGAGGAATTTTTCTCTCCCAATCACTTCTAAATCACCCATATCACCAAGAAAACATGTTTTAAAAGAACATACTTTGGTATGGGAAAGACCTTAGGTTTCAAATATTATAAGAAGGTTTTTGATATGGTTGAGAGAATATGGAAAATAGAATCCATAAACAAATTATTTTTCAAAACGTATTACTTTCAAAGTATCAAGAAGGAACATGTACAAGGGTGTTCAATGAATTAACGCTATTTATTTAAATTCCATGATGTATATCTTACTCATAATTTTAAAAAATTATTAAATAATGACCTAGATTGGATAATTATATTATTTGTCATATATTTTGATGCTTATAGAGTGAAAAAACTGTAAGAATCAACTTGTAGGGTCATTTTAATGGTGGGTGGAGAATTGGGGTCTAAAACCTTTTGGAATTATTTTGAGTCATTAAATGACATTTTTAGGGGTCAAACGATTATCCCTTGTGCCAAAATCTTAACCATTATTCTACACTTAAAGACATATCCAATGGTGCAAGAAAAACATCAAATGAAGTTCATTCAAAATTTATGCCTTTAGTAAGTTGACCTATCATGTTGACCACCATGGTACGAGATAATGACATTTTAGCTCCATTACTCATGCATGGAAAGCTACCTACATGTGGAATTTTAAGAAGACTCTAAAAGGTATACAATCACAAACCTCGTTAATGGTTGACAGAGTCAAATCTTACACCTAGTTGGCTATCACGCTATGGTTAAATACTTGGCCACTAGGAGGAATAAGAGTTCCATTTTGTGTTATTGTATTTTGTTCCATAGTTGAAAATACAACTAGGAGTGTGAAGTTAGAGAGAAAATGTATGAAGTTAAGTTTTTATAGAAACCTTACACGCTAAAAGTCTTAGCTAACTCTAGAGAGATTACCTCTTTCTTTTTTACTCACATATTTTCCATACCGTAAAAGAGAGAGTAGAACATGTTTACATTTTAGTGTTGTTTTTCTCCCATAAGGATTTCTAGGGAAACAATGGAGTCTAGAGCATCATTACTTTTTAGGGTTGCTTGTCTCCATAAGGATTCATATGAAAATAATTGTGTTGAGTGTCTAGAGACATATGTATGTGCGTGTTTCATTATGTTCTCTATTTCTTACGTTGTGTTTCATTATGTTTTATATTTCTTACATTTCCTACCCTCCTATTTTCTTTCCACTCAAGGTTTATAAAATAACATGAGAAGCAACAGAAGACTTGGAAAAATCATTTTCATTATCTATATGGAAGGCAAGAAGGATTATATACCCTTAAGATTAAACTTATGTAGTTTGTCAATTTTTATCATATATTTTTTGGTAAGGGTAAATGTTTTTTATCTATAGTACAAGTCATGAGTTCCCCAATTTTACCTTATGTAAAGCATGATTCTAGGATTACTACAATTTGTACTTGGTTTTTATCGTGATGATGCCTGTCTCCCAATCACTTAAGCCATCTTCTATGGGTAGTTAAATCTTTATAACAATACTTTAAAAGTAATATTTATCTATTTGTATTATGTGAAATGTAAAAAAAATGGTATACTATTTTTCATAAAATTGGGCCGAGTAAATATCATATATTTCGATGAAAGTTGATTATATGACACATTTTCTTTAAAAAGGATCTAACAATTTTGTTAAGGTATGAATTTTCAATTTTGTGTGGCTCTCTATCAAAATTATGTCACATTTTATACAATAAAGTTCTAAACATTTTTTTTCAAGTTTGGATACTGTTATTCTTTTATATAATTTAACATTAGATATAAGTTCAAATTGAAAGCGCTAGATGAAATATAGCTTAGATATGGCATTTGCAAATTGTTATCTATTTATTAAACTAAAGGACATAATTATTACACATGTTTAATTTACATTCAAATGCTTATTTGATTTATCTCCTACAACTTAATGTAATGTTAGATATAATTTTAAAAATTAAGTTGAAGGCCCATGAGATAAATGACTTCTATGTGACATTTTATTGAACAGGGCCTATTTGTTGTGTTATATGAACAATTGGTACGGATATCTAATTTGCATTACTAATATGTCATGCTTCTTTAATTTATCTTTTATAGATGACCAAAGCGCATCCCTTTTTAATCTATCCCTTTTGACTTTGGATATGTGTGCATTATTCATCCACATATTTTTCTATCATAAAGGAGTAAAATTGTAAATTCCATCCTCTGTGTCAATGTTAAGGTTAAGCACATGGATTAAAGTTTTATATATTATATGAGGAGGTTATGTATTACATATGGTTTTGAATGAGCTTTTGGACTTTGATATATCTAAAGAGTCCAAAGCTCATTCAAGACTACATGTAATACATAGCCTCCTCATCTAATATATATCTAAAGAGTCCAAATGCTCATTCAAGACCATATGTAGTCAATATAGCCTCCTCATCTAACTTAGCCAGTGATTTGCAATATTATATTTGAGTTGGCTTGCTCCATTTCAAGATATTATAATTTGTTAGATTATTATTTCTATAGATTTTGATTATGGTAGTAAAATGTTACAAAAACCAAAACTCGTACAAATAATATTATTCTAGATATATGGGTAAAGGACATGTAGAGAAGATCAAATAATATTAAACTTTTCATAAATAGTTTAGATAAAAAAAAATGCATTTTCTAATTTTGATTGTAAATTCTAAGGCTTAAAGCAATAATTTTTCTAATAATTTTTTTTAATTAATAAATTAAAAAAAAAACATTTTCAATCAAAATCACATACAACACATAATAAAAATAATTTAAAAACAATTTAAAAATTCATACACCATGTATGACATTACTATGACAAACAACATAAAAATAACAAAAAAATACATACAATGCATCCATTACATCGCAGTCTTCAAAACATACAATGCATTAAATTTGACAAAATTATTCACTACACAATTGTGTCATTTGTTCATAAAAAATTGTTGAATATGAATGTGCAAATAAGGAGGTTGAAATAAGGAGGTTTCACATTGGCTTTCTATGTTAATTTGAGAATTTAAAAATTGTTTTTGCAGTATTACTTATCAACATATATATCATGAAAAGAATACTATTGTACATGAATTGTCAAAGCTATGGGCCGAACGTCGTTTTTGGAAAGAAATATGAAACCACGAAAGGCGAAGAATATGCTAAATACATATTCTCAAGAAAGGTACGAGAGTAGCGTACATATCAATGTCATGGTATTGGCATTAGTGATCTTCCTTTGTGTTTAGTGATTAGTGAATTTGGGATTTTTCTCCTCGATTTCTATGTGGATGTTGAAACATGTGCTTAGCATGAAATACTAATGGCCGCCTTAGCAGAACAAATTTTGAACATTGTGAACCGTCAGGGGAAGAAATTCTACTTGCCTCTGTACCTTGAAGGCAAGAGACATTTTCATGGGATACTAAGCCAATCCTTGGTATAGACTCATTTAAGAACATGTTTTTCATTGAAAAAAAATGGTTGACCTACTTGGGCATACATTGAAAAGAACTATCTGCAACTAATGAAGAGATTTTGTAAATTTTGTAAAGTGCATACTGTATGCGTAAAAATCTAGTATATATTACATCCAGGAATGCCACAATTATACAATAAGTTTAACTCTTTTTTTCGAACTCGACGTGAATTATGTGATGTCATGGTCTTGCGTAATTTTAGCAAGGTACTTAAACTTTGTTCTAAATAATCATTAGAACTCTACTCTCGTAAAATATAGGCGTATCCTATGAAAATATAACGTTATTCAGATGGAAATATCACCGAATATTTTCATCCTTTCTTATTTGATTAAGAGGCTACAAGATCCTTTTGTTTGCGTGACAAGTAATTGCCAAATTTTAAAATACAATAAAATAATTTTGACAAGTAATCAAGAAATACAATGCGACTTTTGTATATATGGTGGGCAATTGATGTTTATGTATGTGGTCGGATTAATAATTAGGTAACCCTCATTGGTGTGTTAAACAAGATTTGTATGTCTTATTTATGATATATGGTGTTATGTTATTTATGTATGGGTTTGAATTAACCGTAAAAATAAGTCATTAGCATTAATTATAACTTAAAAAGTCATGTGGTGTTTAATTCTTATATTTTATTATGAATTAACTAGAATGTTTATGCACTATACCTATAATGTTCATGTGATTAACAGAGTAGATTGACTTTATAATGTACCTCTATCATTCTCGTACAATAAAATCAAGAATCAAAGCAACCATATGTGAATTTTAGCTTCAAAATAATTCCTTAAATAGTAAATATAAATGAATGAATCATTCTATACAATAAATTCAAGAATCAAAAGCATGTACAATAAAATCAAGAATCAAAGCAACCACATGTGAATTTCCGCTTCAAAATAATTCCGTAAATAATAAATATAACAAATGAACCATTCGTACAATATATTCAATAATCAAAGCATGTACATAAAATCAAGAATCAAAGTAACCATATGTGAATTCCTGCCTTCAAAATAATTTCCATACTCGATATCCGATGAATCGAGCAAAGAACACTCTCACGAGAGGTGCGACGCGCGATGAGCAAAGACAAAGTCGCAAACAACGTTGAATAATTCAACTAGTAAACGCTCCCACATCGCGGCAATATATTTATAAACAATAGTTCTACGAACTTTTTCAAATAGCCTACCGAACTTTTGTCACGAAGCCCAATCTTCGCAAAAATTATGTTTGCCCGTGCCGTCGCTGTGCCGTTAATCTAAATGTTAATCACGAGTTCTGGCCAACTTAGGAAGAAATTTTCGTCCAAACTCTTGCGCCGAAAGTCCGGCCAAAATTTTGACAATGTTCGAAATTTCGAACTATTGTTGAAAAAAATTTCGGTCTCCCGATTCTCACAAAAGTGTAACCCAAATTTTCCACGTTCGCCCAACTCTCTCCATGAATCTATTGCTAATCATATATCACTATTTTCACAAAACTAACTCCCCCGCGATCACGATCATGATGTTGGAAATATGATGCGCAGTGTTGTCCTTGATGGCAACCCACCGATGAAGATGAAGACATGTGACCGTTGACATGTGTTGACCTTGATGGCAAACCACCCGATGAAGTTCTTCTTGACTCGATGGACTTGGTAAATGATGTAAATCGATGGTCATGGACAATATGATGCTGAATGTTGTCCTTGAAAGGCAACCCACATGATGAAGATAATGACAACTTACTTGATGAAGTTGTCCCTAAGAAAATATGTTCCCGATGAAGAAAATATGATGTTTCTACAAAGCAGTGTACAAAAGGCTATGAAGAAAGGATTTCTAATGTACTCAAAGTATGATGAAAAGAGTATTGGGTCTCTTGGTATACGCTGATCGGCCTAGGGAAGTCGCGTATGCACGCGAAAAGAACGTGCCAAGTCGCGTATGGGAAAAAGCGCTCAAAAATGCAAAACCAAGGGTAACCCCATGGTATTGGACCCATCGTATTGGGTAATGATCCACCTAATTGACCCCGTCTAGGTAGTTTTGGGCTTATGGTATTGTTTTGGCCCATGGTATTGAAAAAGGGGCTCATGGTATTGAAAAAGGAAAACCTATATAAGGAGAACAAATTCATCAGGCAAATCATGAGTGTGGGGCAAGATGTCCGAGCTTGAATGAATACTTTCCGAATTAGATCCGAATGAAAGGGTTACACTTCGAAGATAAATCTGAATGGATAATGCACCAATGATGAAGAAAGGGATCTAGATCTGAAATGTGTATCTACTAGATCTCGCTTATGAAGGCTTAGATCCGTGATGAGGCGAACATCTAGGCGAACATCCGTCCGATGAAAGGGTAACCGACCCGAAAATCCGATCCGAAGAAGTATGCCGCCTCCGTAATAATTGAAGATCTATACGCTACTGGCGCGCGAAGCGCGTATATACGCGCCCGCCGAAGATAGGCGCGTATGCGCAATAAAACATACACCGAGGTATACGCTGGTTTGTGTGATCTTGCGCGCGTATATACGCGAAGCATCGGGGGGTGAGCGCGTATGCAAACTTGGGTTTGCCGAAGCAAGGCATGAACATCCGATCCGCTTCCGCCGTGCTTCGCTATCCGGACCGTGTCGATATGTATCTCATGGATGATGTATGTTCGAGCTAAAGCATGAAAAGGGTCTACGCGTAAATATGATGAATTGTGGCCTCGCAAGTTGTGTTCTATTGGGCGTGCTGGATCCAGCAGAAAATTGATGAAACGTGATCCAAGGTGGTGTCGAAGGTTGTAGCTTTCGGGCCGGGGGTAGTAGCTCCTTCCGTGTGAGGCCGGTAAACGAGATCGGGGGATCGTAGCCTCCCCTTTCCAGGAGAGGCCGGTAAACGAGTCGGGGTTGGAGCCCCTTCCAGGAGAAGCCGGTGAAATCCAGGCCACAGTGGGTGCTCGCGTGTTGGTCAAGTCTCCAGAATGCTGACATATGTTGTAACATGTTTTCTCTATAATAAAAATATTGAAGGCCGAGCAACTCATAGCCGGTGGTTTTTTCCCGATTTGGGTTTCCACCTGCAACCCCGTGTTCATGTGTGATGCTTTGTGTGATGGCTTATTCTCGTTATTACCGCACATGTTTACATTTTATTGAACATCTGATGACTTGAATGATAGAATGATCTAAGTGAAGAGTTAATTACATATCTAGATCCTTCTGTATACGCAAGTTTCACAAAGAAGATCCGCGCATATACACAAAGCTTATTGAAGGAAATTAGCGTATGGGTTTTAAGGAATGAAAAAGTAAAAGTTTTGATTATGTCAGGAACATCGATTCACCCCCTCTCAATATTTTTCCCAACACCGGTAATGTGAAAGGTGTCTCGTGCGTGCTTGATCACGAAAGGAGATCCGTCGCAATGGGAAGTCAAGAAGGAGTAATGTCTATAAAGCCACCTCTATTCAATGGAAGCAATCTGATATTCCTGAAGGTACGTACAAAAGCATATCCGCAAAGTCTTGGTGCGTATGTATGGGCAATCGTGGAAGAAGGTTATCAATACCCGCAAGTATTCCTACCGACGCAAAGCAGAAAGGAAGAAGTATGAAACCAATGCCAAAGAATGTATTATTGGGAAGCATGTATGAATCAGAATTTACAAAGTGATGCAGCTACATTCAGCAAAATAACATGGGACAAAATCATTCTAAGCTATGAAGGAGACAAGCAAAAGTGCAAAACTCCAAACTCTCAGAATTGAATACAAAATTTGAAGATGCATAGTGATAAAAGTGTTGCCGCTTCTTTCTTCATCTAGATGATATTGTAAATCTGATGAGAAATTCTGGGTGAAAACCATGGCCTACATTACTTCCGGTGGAAAAGGTCTCGAGATCTTTGACTTCAAAATTTGACTTCTAAAGTTTTCGGCTATTGAAGAAAGGCAAGATCCGCAAACTCTTTTCTATTGTTCAATTACATGGTACTGAACGTTTTGAAATGAGACAAGGAGGTCCTTCAAATAAGAGAAGTCATGAAGGCATCTACAAAAGGAAAGGAAAAGGAGGTTATCAAAGACAACAGTTAACCAAACATGTATCCAATATGAAGAAGAAGCAAATTCTCAAGAGAAAGTCTAACCAGGTACCGGAAGATTCAAAGGTAAGCTTCCTTCAAATGTTTTTGAGGTGGTAAAGTTGGTCATTATAAGCGCTGCAAAATGTCTCATGAAAGAAAAGCAGGCAGTAAGAAAAGTAATAAAGAACCGATCTAGCTCTAAGAAAAGTTACTATGCTAATGAAGATAGTGATGAGTCATCTAATAGTGAGGAAGAATGTGAAGAAGATCTTGTGACTTCTCATGGCATTTGAACAAAAAGAAGAAAAGGATAATTTTATGGATGTTTATAGAGAATGATTTTCAAGAAAATAATCAACTCAAACTATGCTTAAGAACAAAAGATAATCAAACAGAGACCATTGAAAAGCAAATACTGAAGAAGCAAAGAAACATATTGAAAAACTAGAATGTGAAGTGGTAAGTCAAAGAAAATAAATTGAGAAAGCAAAGACCTTGAATCTTAGATTTGCTAAAGGATCTGAAACCTTAGATGAGATTATCAAGGTACAACGTTCTCCTCTCTTATAAAGACAAACCGGGATATAACGTGAGAATCTTCTCAAACTTCACTCCAAATTATCTAAAAGAAGCACAGGTGGTATACTTAATTCAAACCCACTCAAAGAAGGAACAAAGAATCTCTTCAGCAGGGAAAGCAAGACCATCTCGATTCAAGGAACACTAACAGTGATAAATTTCAAAGACACTACAACCAACAAAACTCAAATAGAAATTCCATGATCGCAGAATTTCTACTTCAATGGGCAATGTTTTACTTGTCACAATTTTGGTCATAAAGCTATTCAAATGTGGCATATAAAACCATCATGACAAGAAGCAAGAAAGAAAAGGTCGATACCTAACTGGGTAAAGGTCATCATAACAATTTTTTATCCTCTTCAAAGTAGTTGAATGTACTTATTGCAATAACTTTGGCCATGAAGAATCAATGCAGGAACAAGATCCCAACTTAAAGAACATGTTCCCTCAAGCTCTAAAGTGTGGAAGAAGAAAGAACCGCCTATTGAAAATTGTAGCATTATTTATGTATAGAAGAAAATCAATGGTACATTGATAGTGGGTGCTCAAGACACATGACAAAGGACAAAAGCAAACTTCATGCTTATAATGCTCTAGAAAAGGAAAAGAAAGCATTTGGAAATGATACTCCCGCCGTGATTAAAGGAAAAGGGCCGTATTTCTAAAAGAAAAGGTGAAGGCTAAAGATGTCATGTATGTGGATGGATTAAGGCATAACCTCGTTAAGTGTTAGTCAAATGTGTGATCAAGGAGTTGCATATTCCCGCTCCAAAGAATGTGGTTCGTGATCTTGACACAGTAAAAATCATTATAAAAGGAAAAAGAAATCCAAGCAACTCCGTATATTCCGAATGGCATAGATCAATGTTACTTGGAGCAAGTCTTCGCAAAATTGGCTATGGCATAGAAGGTCAGCATCCGAGCTTCTCTCAAATCAACAAAGCAAGCGTACTCTGCCGTTCGTGATCTTCCCCAAGGTCAATCTTCCGTAAAGTACCATATGCAAATCTTGTCAATTTGGTAAGCAAACCAGTATTTAATGCCAGTAGAAGGATCATCACAAGCCTCTCGAACTCATTCATACCGATATATGTGGACCTATGAGGAAAAGTCATTACGTGGGGAAGAATACTATATCCTTATTTATTGATGACTACTCTAGAATGTGTTGGATCGGGTTCATCAAACACAAAGATCAAGCACTTGAAAAATTTGTAACTTCAAAGCCTTGGCAGAAATGAATCGATCTAAAAATCAAGGTTTTAGATCTGATCGAGGAGGAGAATATTCATCAAAATGAATTCTTTAAATTTTGTGAACAACATGGCATTAAACGACAAACAGGAGGCGGTGCACTCCGCAACAAAATGGTGTGCGTAAAGAATGAATAGAACAATTGTTCAAATGGCTAGAGCTATGCTTCGCTCGATTCTGATGTTCCCGACATGTTCCTTGGAGTGAAGCAACACACAAGAAGCGAACATTCTCAATAAAGCTCATGTTCGGTAAATAGTGACAAACTCCATATGAACTTCCGGTATGGCAATTCTCCCACCGTGAAGCATTTTAAGGTTTTTGGAAGTAAATGCTTTATCAAAAATAATGATGAAAAACTTGGCAAGTTTGAACCTAGATCGATGAAGGGATATTTCTGGTTACTTTTTCGTCAAGCAAAGCTTTCACATGTTACAATAAAAGGCTTCGAAAGGTTGTTGAATGTATTGATGTTACACATGAGTCTCCATACTCTCCTAAGGAAGAAAACAAACCACAAATGAAGATGATGGCGACATATGGCCTTCTACATCGATAGCAATGATATAGACAAGGATCCAATGAAGAACCCGAAGATGATCTATCCGAAAAAAGCTCCATCCGCATATGTTCAAAAGAATCATCCCTGAATCAAATTTTGGGTGACAAAGAATCCGTGTACCAACAAGGAGAACTCTTATGGGATCTTCTAATCATTCGGGCACTTTATCCACAATTGAACCACACAATGTCAATGAAGCAGAAAAATATGAATGTTGGAGGCAAGCCATGGATGAAGAACTTGTTCAAATTGAGAAGAATGACATCAGATTTGGTTCCAAGGCCTCATGATAAAAATGTCATTGGAACTAAATGGATTTTCAAGAACAAGTTAAATGAGAATGGGGATACAAAGAAACAAAGCTAGACTCGTGTTCAGAAGGGTACACTCAACAAGAAGGTATAGACTTTGAAGAAACTTTTGCTCCCGTAGCTAGATCAGCCATCGAATGTTCCTTGCTTTTTCAAGTTATCAACAAATCAAAGTTTATCAAAATGGATGTCAACTCGCTTTAATGGTGATCTAGAAGAAGAAGTATATATAGAACAACCAAGGATTCATTTTGGGAAATGATGCAAATCTTGTTTGTAAACTTAAAAAGGCTCTATATGGTCTCAAACAAAGCTCCAAGCAGCTAAGTACTTCATCGTCTCCTGACAAACATTCTTATCAACAAGGATTTTCAAAGGGGTCCGCTCGATAGCAACTTATACAAAAAAGTTGAAAATGATAAACTATTGATTGTTGTTGTATATGTTGATGATATCATTTTGGAGTAACGAAGAATCTATGAGCTTTAAATTTGCTTCATTAAGTAAGAATTTGAAATGTCTTTGCTTCGGGGAACTAACTTTCTTTCTTGGCTTGCAAGTGCATCAATCTACAAAGATGGTATATTCCTATCACAAGAAAAATATCTTAAGCAAATTCCGAAGAAGTATGGCATGGAAGAATGCAAACTCGTAAGCACTCATCGATAACCCCCGAAGGTAATCTCAAATTTTTCCTGATGATTCTCCTATCATTAATCAACTAGATTACAGATCAATGATAGGAAGTCTACTTTATCTCAATCGGGACTAGACCAGACATTATGCATGCAGTTGGGATTGTTGACGATTCCAAGCCAATCCAAAAGAGTCTACCTTCAGTCATGAAAAGAATTTTCAAAATATCTACAAGGAACTCAAGACTTTGGTCTATGGTATCCGAAGAATGCGGATCTTACTCTTCATGCTTACACCGATGCAAACATTGGGTCAGAAGTGTTGATGATCGGAAAAGCACTAGTGGTGGCATTTTACATGGGGCCCCGTTAGTTTCTTGTCTTCAAAGAAGAAGGCAAATCATTGTCTTTTATCACTACAGAAAGATGTGGGTCGCCGTGACCTTGCCGCACTCAACTCCTATGGATGATGCAAACCTTGCAAGATTTTCTAAATCCAATGTGCAACTCCTATCTCCATTATGTGTGATAATACAAGTGCCATCGCATCTCAAAGAATCCCGTTATGCATTCGAAAACCAAGCACATTCCCATCAAATATCATTTCCTACGTGAACAAGCGTTTAGAGAAAGAAGTCGGAGGCATGTTACCTCCAAAGAACAAGCCGATATCTTTACCAAACCTCCGCCTGTGGAAGTCGAGCATTCACATTTCTAAGCCGGGAGTGGTCTCTGTCACCAAAAGAACAAATCTGGTTGAAATTTAGAAGATGGCTTGGGATATTTGTGTTTCCCGAAACATGTCACAGATACACGGCGAGTTCCCTACGTAAACCGCGTATGTATGATTAATTACATTTTTTTGCGCTGAGTCGGGCCTTTTCAAAGATGAAATCGGCAGCGTCGTTTGGTATCTCCGATACCGTTTGGCATTCCAGTGTTCCAGCTTCATAATCGTTAATAATGTTTTGATGAAGATGCCTTGATGATTTGTTGGTGGAAGTTTTCGTGATGCACAAACTGTGTATTTTAGCTCCTTGGAAAGATTGCTTAAGGTACGTATCTGTGGGGAGTATCGTTTTGCCGAGTATAATGCATTGTTGGCATTATGTTGTTTCTCGATATATGTTCTCTTTCTTGAGGACTTTCGGTGTTGGTCTTAAAGTTATTTTTTGTAGATTGGTGTAATGTTCTGCCGAGACTCATGATGTAAATTGTTATACCAAATCATGTAAGGACTTGTCAAATTTTAAAACCCACTTGGTTGGGCACTGAACACTCTTTGTAAAACCCACTCGGTTGGGGTAGCCCAGTTGAAATGTGTAAACCCACTTGGTTGTACTCGAGTTCATTGGTGATAGGAAAGTCTTTGAGTCATGTACTTTATTGACAAATATGTTGAAGTTTCAGCATGAACTCAGGGGGAGCTTGGCTACTTCGACACATATCAGATCTGTTGGTTTTTGATCCGCCCTTTGCCCTTGATGTCAAAGGGGGAGAGTGACATGGTGTTTGAATGAAGAGAAGATAATGATGTCAAATGATTGGGAGAGTGACATATTTGGGGGAGTGACATGGTATCTATCTGCTGTGGTAACCAAACACCATCGTGGTTGCCATCAAGTCCAAAGGGGGAGATTGTTGGAAATATGATGCAGAGTCTTGTCCTTGATGGCAACCCACTGAATGAAGATGAAGACATGTGACTAATGTCATGTGTTGACCTTGATGGCAAACCACCTGATGAAGTTCTTCTTGACTTGATGGACTTGGTAAATGATGTAAATCTGATGGTTGTTGACAATATGATGCTGAATGTTGTCCTTGAAAGGCAACCCACATGATGAAGATAATGACAACTTACTTGATGAAGTTTTCCCTAAGAAAATATGTTCCTGATGAAGAAAATATGATGTTTCTACAGTGTGTACAAAAGGCTATGAAGAAAGGATTTCAGAATGTACTCAAAGTATGATGAAAAAGAGTATGTCTCTTGGTATACGCGGACTGGCCTAGGGGAAGTCGCGTATGCACGCGGAAAAGAACGTGCCAAGTCGCGTATGGGAAAAAGCGCTAAAAAATGCAAAACCAAGGGTAACCCCATGGTATTGACGCATTGTATTGGGTAATGATCCGCCTAATTGACCCCGTCTAGGTAGTTTTGGGCTTATGGTATTGTTTTGGCCCATGGTATTGAAAAAGGGGCTCATGGTATTGAAAAAGGAAAACCTATATAAGGAGAACAAATTCATTGTGCAAATCATGAGTGTGGGTGCAAGATGTCTGAGCTTGAATGAATACTTCTCTCTGAAGTAGATCTGAATGAAAGGGTTACACTTGAAGATAAATCTGAATGGATGATGCACCTATGATGAAGAAAGGGATCTAGATCTGAAATGTATCTACTAGATCTGCTTATGGAAGGCTTAGATCTGTGATGAGGCGAACATCTAGGCGAACATCTGTCCGAAGTGAAAGGGTAAATCTGAACTGAATATCTGATCTGAAGAAGTATGCTGCTCTGTAATAATTGAAGATCTATACGCTACTTCGACGCGGAGGAAGCGCGTATATACGCATCTTCAGCGAAGAGAAAGCGCGTATGCGCAATAAAATATACACTGAGGTATACGCCGGTTTGTGTGGACGGAAGCGCGTATATACGCGAAATCAGTGAAGTAAAAGAGCGTATGCAAACTAGGGTTTGCTGAAGCAAGGGGTATGAAATATCTGATCTATTCTGCTGTGTTTCTGCTATCTGATCTGTGTTGATATGTATCTGTTGGTGATGTATGGTTGAACTTAAAAGTATGGAAAGGGTCCAGTATGAAAATATGATGAATTGTGGCCTGCAAGTTGTGTTCTATTGAAGTGGTTGGATCCAGTGTGAAAATTGATGAAACGTGGTCCAAGGTGGTGCTGAAGGTTGTAGCTTTCAGTCAGGGGGTTGTAGCTCCCTTCCAGGTGAGGCTGGTAAACGAGATCGGGGGGTCGTAGCTCCCTTCCAGGAGAGGCTGGTAAACGAGTCAGGGGGTTGGAGCTCTCTTCCAGGAGAGGCTGGTAAACGAGCGCAGGTGGGTGCCTGCGTGCTGGTCAAGTCTGCGCCAGCACATATGTTGTAATATGTTTTCTCTATAATAAAATATTGAAGGCTGAGCAACTGCAGCGGTGGTTTTCTCCCGTTTTGGGTTTCCACCTAAAAATCCTGGTGTTCATGTGTGATGCTTTGTGTGATGGCTTATTCTGTTATTACTGCACATGTTTACAGTTTATTGAACATCTGATAAATGAATAATGGAATGATCTAAGTGAAGAGTTAATTACATATCTAGATCTCTGTATACGCGAGTTTAAAAAAGGGGATCCGCGTATATACGCAGGTTTACTGAAGGAAAGTAGCGTATGGGTTTTAAGGAATGAAAAAGTAAAAAGTTTTGATTATGCTGTAAATACTGATTCACCCCCCCTCCCAGTATTTTTCCCAACACATGATCCTCCTCATGCTCACTATGAGTATTAAGTGACATCCCAACCAAAACCTTAAAATTATCTCTTATGTACCTTGCCATGCATTTCAGTTTGGAGCTCCATCTTCCATTAATGAAAGGAAGTGTCCTATAAATGCGAGATATAGGATTCTTAATGCATAATACACTCACCATACATGAGCAACAAGCATCCAACCTGTGTTGTAAAATAAAATAGAACCAAATAACAATGAACAAAATTAGATTATGTACTAAACTTCAAAAATAACTAATCAGGAGTAAACATAAGTATGGATATGAACACAAATCACTTAAGTTTAGCATGCATATGAACACATTGATTGAGAATATATATAGAAGTATAATTCATGAAAATGTTCCTCTCCTTTGCAGCAAGTTCAAGTATTCAGTATTGTACAATTTTAGATTAAATTATGTAAGGGAGCAAAAGCAATAAATAGGACTAGATGATGTTTTAGAGATATGTTACATTTGTGGTTTTCTGTTATTTTTGGTTGGTACATGTATAGAAAATAAAAACTATTTAACATGAATAACTGATAACACATTTTAAAAAAATGGTTTCTATAAAGAGGGTAAGTGGGAGATCTGAGTTGCAACATAGTCTAAAGAAACTAGTTTCTTGCTTTTTTTAGCATGATTTTCTGCTCAATTTTTTTCTAATTCCATTAAAAATTTGTAAAATTGTAGTTTTGAATTGTTGAGTTTGTAAAATTGTCTTTCCTAGAAGTTGAAATTCAGAATGAGATATTCACGAAAATACTTTTCCAACTTAAACTCATTTTTTCAATCAAAATTATCATTGAAATGATGAAATATTCTCATCAAAATTCTATATAATCCTCAAATATGACCACTTACTATATAAATTACAAATACAAATATTCAATAAATATAAATAAATGTACATTAATTTATATTTATTAAATACTCAAAATTTATAATCAAAATATAAATACTCATACAAAATAATAATTTTAATTTAACCTTACTTTATATCACTGAAAATTATATTCAAAATAAAGGCATAATTAAAAAAAATTATCATTTCATTATTTAATTAGTGTAGATTTATTATTAAATTTTAATAATTATTAAAATATATATACCTAATGGAAAAATAATATTTAATATAATAATTTTTTTAATTGTAAACTTGAACGAAAACAAATTATTGTTATAGCATCATTTTTCACCCTCATGTGATTCATGATTGTCTCTATGGCCTTGGGCACCCATTCCCACAGACTTGAACAAAATTCATAAAAAACAGTGTTAAAAATCCCATACGCAGGTATGCCCAGACTTTTCCGCGTGTATACGCGAGTCCACATGTACTTTTCCACGTATTCCATTAAAATCATTAAAAATATATATAAAAAATCCCTATTTTCGGGCTGGGTTGATGGTTACTCCAGTAGTTCAACCACCCCAGCACGTGGCCAACTGTTTCCAACTGATTGAAACTACTTTGAGGGAGTATAAAAGCCCCTCATGTGTATGGCCTAAGGGAGAGAGAAATCTTATAGATATTATACTCTGTTGGAATCCCCATTCAAGTCTGAATTCCCGTGCCTCCTGCACTTTCCCAGATTTATACAGGAAACCCTTGTTTCCTAGAGATGTTCATCAGTTTATATGACATCTAGTGTGCACAAGTCTTGAAGGTATCTTATCGAGGCAAGGGCGGGATGGATCCGGATGACGGTCTGTTCGAAGATCGTGGAAAGATTCAGGTGATCTCTCCACTTTTTATTTCTGTACATGCTGTTCACAATAATGAAGAACCATCTTGTTCCTGAACTTATGTGTTAATATCTATTAGTATATGTGAAAGGATTCATTACTAAGCATTTATTATTGTTTATTTAATGTTTCACATGGATTACACTAAAATTTAGGAACAATATATATTGTACAACTAGGTTTTCGTGCATGTTCTTTCTTGTCTTCCAAGTTGAAGAGGAAGAAGGGTTGCTGGGGGTTTGGACCCCGCGGGATCTACATCAAACGTAGGACTACGGGTGAGTTCTACTATCGTTGTTATCTAGTTCCTAGCATTTAAGTGTGGTTGTGTGCGAGTCCTTCTGAATAACATGCCCTGATCTGTGGAGGTTTTGAGCCAACAAACCTCTATGGTGTTTTTTCCCAAAACAAAACTGGTGACTCCGCTGGGGACTGCATTTTTGTGATTCCCCTGTTGGGTTGTTTTAGCTGTTTTAAAGGTTTCCAACAGTTTGAATCATTTTTACCAGTCTAGTTAACTTTTTCTCAGTCAGACTGAAGACCTGGTTCTTTATCCAGGCTTGATCTTTTTTATTTTTCATTATTTACCTTTTCATACACGGGTTTGTCTGTACACAGATGCGTATACACACGGTTTTCTTCAAAGGAAGTCGCGTATACGCAAGTTTCCTTTGACACAGTCGTGTATGCACGCTTGTTTCAAAACTGTCAACTAGCATATGCCTGGGCAAATTTTGAAATTTTTGACTTCTTTACTTTTTAGTCTTGTCTACCTGTGGAGACCTGTTCCTGCAGTGTCTTTATATCTTCTGGATTGTGTTGAAAGTGGTCATTGATCTTTTTTCTCTGTTGTTTGGTTGAAGAATAGATTATCTGGAAAATCTTGTTTTTAGTGCTTGCATTTCTGGTTCGAGTACCAAGATCTCTTCCTAGGGATTCTTGGCTGTTCTGCTTCATCAGGATAGAGAGCTTCTACTCATATACTCTTTCCTAGCCTTGTGTCTTGCTTTGCACTTCGATTTTTGCCCATTTTTTTGGCTTTTTTTCTTGAGTTCATTTGACTAGGTCTCGTTGCAATTTTTGAAGAGTCTTTCTTGATTCTTTGAAGTTTTTCTTTGCTGCAAGGTTGTACTATTCTTCTGGGCTGAGTTTCCAAGTTTCTTGTCTTCTTTTGCTCATATAAATCTTGCTACTAAAGTGGCACTATAAGATTTGGAGATTTTTTGGAGTTTTGCTTGAAATTCAGAGTTGGTTTGCTTGGGATTTGATAGTTTTCTTGGTCTCTTCGAGCTCTTCTTTTTAAAAAATTCAAAAACTGAAAAAAAAATTTGTTTTGTCATTTGCTTTTGTTTTCAATTTTTGTTTTCGTTCTGTTACATCTTTTGAAGCTTTGCTGAGATTTCTTGCCTTTGGTTTTTGACTTGATTTTGGAAAGGAATTGTCATTGGTTTCTTCCTCTTGTTTCAAGCATATTTTGATGCCTTCATATTGAGAGTTTCTACTTTTGGGAACTAGTTTTGTGGACAATCAAAAAGTGATAAAACTGAAGGATTCTTTGGGAAATTTCTCTTTGCTTTGTTAGATTTTTGCATCTTAGGATTTGCATGCTTTTAGTTATTTGCATTAGGTGCTTTTAAGCATTTAGTCATTTTCATAGATTTTGCGAGTGTGAGTTTGATATTTGAAAAGAAAAAATATATAATCTCGTAGAACCCGTGTAGAAATTTCTTTTCATCGAAAGGCATTTACTACATTTGCATGTAGTTTGGTTTTCATTAATTTCTTTTCTGCATCACAAAACACCACGAGTTTCGTTTCCGTATCCCTTTGACTTAATATAACAGCGAATTAAAATAAGCGCTATAATTTAAAAACAACTAGCAAGTTTTTATTAAGTGTCATACACCAACTAGCTAGGTTGTAGGGCCTTGGATTAGGTGAGTGGAGAGTTAACTCTTCAAGGCCGCTCAAACAAAAACATATAAGTTTATTAATTGAGTGAAATCCAACTCTGTTAGGTGGACCGCGAAAGCTCTCCTCCAAAGAGTCAAGCGCGAGGGGAAGTGAAGGCCGAGAAGAGAGATACCCCCTCTCTGACTTGTTGGATCTAACCTCAAGACCGTTCCGCCCGGCTTCTGACATGGATTGGTGCCCATAGTTTCCATTCCTAGGTTCCACATAGGTGACTGAAGGGGGGAATACCCGTGGTACCTGAGGCAGACGTTGTATCACTTCCAGCAGTACTTCTGGGGGGTACCCTTGTGAAGCTTGGGTACTTGTGCCGGAAAAGGCTATTGTTAGGAGGTCAGTGTAACTGTTTCTATTACCTTCGCTAGTAGGCCTGGGCCGTAATTATCCCAGACTACTTTCGAGAGGTCCTATTCCTTGCTTTCTTGTATTTTGGTGTCCGGTCCTAATCACCCGGAGTGGAAATACCTGAAGGCTGTTTGTTTGATTGTATCTCAGGGATTTTTGTAGTGAGTGCTCTTTGCTCCTAGCTTGCCTAGCTTTACACATTTTTGAGTCTAATTAAAATTTGTTAAAGTGGCTGATCAAGCGCCTCGTCGATCGAGGAGAATCCGGGGGTTTTCTCCCGAGAGTCCAGAACCTTCTTCAAGAAGGCGTAGGACTAATTCAACAGGTGAATATCACCCTGTGGCATCTGACGCATTGGAGAGAGTTCCTCCACAGGGGATTGAAGCCTTCATAGCTTGTTCTGGTGTTGGTTCTGAGAGGAGCGTTCCGCTCACCTCGAGAGTCTTATTTCCGCAGGAAGAAGAAGTACAAGTAGAGGAAGTACCTCAACCCTCTGAGTCACTTCCATCTCCTCTTCCTCCTGATTATCCATTTGTTGTTCATTACATCAGACCTGAGTCTGCAAGACCAGAAGATCCTCCATATTATTCATACCTTTCGATGGCCACGACTGGGAACGCAGCTTCAGCTGTGAGTGCTGTAGGCATTCAGATTCCTGCTTCTGTTGAAGGAGGAGGCACTATTGCTATATCTTCGATTGCTTCTAGTACTGTTGTGTTTGGCTCTGGTTTCACCCAAGCACAAGCTTCTCAATCTGGGCCCTTTTGTTTTGGAATGCCCACTAGTGGGATTCCTTCATTTTCCTTTTCCGCTGCTGTAGCTGGATCTACACCCATGTCTTCCATGGCTAGTGGATCAGCTTCTTTTCAAGGGTTCCCCTTCGGAACTGTGCATATTCCTAGTTTGAATCCTTCTTTAGGGTCCTTTCCATTTACTTCTCAGACTCAGAGTTTCAACCCTTGGTCTAGAGGTCAGAATTCAACTACTTTTACAGGTTGGAACCCTGTATTCACTACAGCGGGGGCAGGGAATCAGTTTTACGCTGGTCACCAAGGGAATGCTTCTTTCCCTTCGTCGAGTGCTTATCAGACTTTTTTACCTCTTTCTAATGACTGTAACCCCTATCAGGGGCTTTCCTCTTCATTCAATACTTCAGGAGGGGGAACTGGTCCAGTCTTTGGTAACTCTGCGTTGGGAGGAGGTTCTTCTCCTTTTTCTACGAGTTCTTTTTGGAAACCTGGTGCCTCATCAAATCCAGGGTATTGTTTTCAGAATGTAGGGAGTTCATCCCATCAAGGATGGAATCCTCAGGCTCTGCCTCGTTTACCTTTTCTGGCAACGTTAAACTTGCCAGATCTGTCGAAATTGACAAATGATCCGATCTGGTATAGTCCTGGGTGGCCTCCGATATTGACCAAAATACCTTCAGACATTCCAAAGTTCGAAGGCAAGAATGGAGAGGATCCGGCTGATCACATCACCACTTTCCATTTATGGTGCTCTTCTAACTCCCTGATCGATGATTCGATTATGTTGAGATTGTTTCAACGCACCTTAACTAGAAACGCTGCCAAGTGGTATATTGAGTTAACTGGGGCCAGTTTTGCTACATTTGGAGATCTGGCTGTTACATTTCTGAATCATTTCCAGTTGCCCATCCGTTATGACGTCGGTACTGAACTCCTAGCTAATTTTAAACAGGACGACGCAACCCACATTTCTGACCATATTCAGGAATGGCAGAGAAGGAAGAGGCTTATTAAAGCTCATATTCTAGGAGAATTCCTTTTGGAATGGTTCTTGAAATCTCTGTAGTCAGACATTTCTAAAGATGTATCCCTGTCTGGGGTATTTTCAGAGGAACAGGCCATTTTTAGGGCCCAACAGCTTGAATTTATATATTCTCAGTATGGAGTCCTTCATAAATATTTTCCCAATGCTCCTCGCTCCAAATTAGATTTATCCAAGACTAAGCTTGGTCCTCATGGTGATGAACTTATTGGGTCGATCAATAGTGGTGCAACTAACATGCTTACTCAATTGCAACAGTTGTCTTTACAATTTGCTCCTTCTGGTCAGGCTGTGCCTGCTGAGTCACCGCCTTCTCAATCTTTGTCAATGAATGCCATTCAAACTTCTGATCCCAAAGGAAATCAACAATCCGAAGGGAAGAAGAAGGGATGGAATAATAAGAAAAAGGGCAAGAATGGGAAGGGTAATGCGAATAAAACCAACGAGCATGTTGGTGAGGGTCCAAAGGACAAGAAGAAAGTGAAGTTTCCATGCAAGTTGTGTGCTAGAGACCATCTTACACACCTTTGCCCTAAAATTTAAAATTCTCAGTGCTTGTTAGCTCAGCAGGGTTCTTCTAGTTCACAGGCTGTGTTGACAAACCCTTTTCCCCAAGGGCAATAACTAGTGGTTAGCGCGAATCAAAGTACTGGGGCTTCCTCCGGGGGCACCCAGGAAGGGGAAATTCCATCAAACATATTCATGATGAGTGCTCACATGTATGTGGCCACGAGATCCCGTGATTATGGTGAATAAGAGTCTTCTAAAGCTAAGGGTGCTCCCGATGCTACTGAGCCGCTTCATATTATGAGGCCTACTATTGAGCCTATACCTCGAATGCCCAAAGCATATACTAAGCATACGACGATTAATCCAAATGCTAGGGCTGCCCAGAACTACTCTATTGTGGAAGATATAGCGTAGATTCCTTGCGCCATGTCGGCTCTTGAGGTGCTCCAGTCTTGTCCTTCTCAGCATAGCGCTCTGCTCACTACCATTGGGGCTATTGATCCAAAGAACTCTCTTATGATTACATTTGATATGTCTAATTTTTAAAAGAGACTCCCTCATCATATGGCTTTTCACATTAAATCGTTGTATCAAAAATGCAATATTTTTCGGACGGTTGTTGATGACGGTGCTTCCACTTGTGTGATGTCTCTCACATGCTGGAAAGGAATTGGATCTCCCGCAGCTATTCCATTTTCTACTCTTCTAACTGCGTTTGATGGTCATTCTCAAAGACCGCATGGTATTGTCCTAGATTTTCCCATCTGTGTTGGGGAGAAACTGGATTTATGAGATGGATGCTATTGCATCCTCAGTGTTTCGGATTATTTTTTTCCCTCACGAAGGGAGGATTGTTATAGTGGATGAACTGGACTGTCCTCCTATAGACTCGAATGCATCTACTGACTCAACTATTCCAAAGTTGGATAATACCAAGACGCCTGTTGAGAATTTAGGGGTTGGAATGGGTGGAATGGCGTTTCCCATGCCTGCAGCTGAGATTGCTTACCAGTCTATTGTTGACTCTGCAGATTCCATTCCAGCTCCTCTTTCTCCGGAGATTGGATGGCGATGTGGCTCTAGCTTGGACACTTAGTTCTTCTTCTACCCAGGATTGCCTTGATACCACTCTTCCATCTGAAGAGGCCATCCTGGAAGCTATGAATGGTATAGAGAGACCGTGGGATGATTTGCATCATCGGTCTTACTTTCTACCTGATTTGAGCGAAGTCGAATCGAGTTTTCCAAGTCCTCCGTCTCCTGGTCCTGATCGCCCAGTCCTGAACCCTTTAGCACCAACACAGGTATATGCTGAAGGGAACATGGCTGTGATTTCTCCTACTATCCTGGTGAACATTTCCAGGGATCCCAATGTTATTGAGAATGTCTACATCGGAGATGAATGTTCCCCTGAAGAGATTCAGATTTATACCGATCTCTTTAAAGAGTATAGGGATGTATTCACTTGGTCTTATGAGGAAATGCCTGGTATAGATCCATCTATTTTCTAGCATGAGATCAAGACTTACGAAAATGCTAAGCCGGTGAGGTAAAAACTTCGTCCGGTTAATCCTAGGAAGGCAGTAGCTATCAAAGCTGAGGTGGAAAAGCTGCTCAAGGTGGGATTCATTTTCCCTGTTCCTTTGACAGAATGGGTTTCAAATCCTGTTCCCGTAGATAAAAAGCAAGGAACAATTTGAGTTTGCATTGATTTCAGAGACCCTAATAAAGCATGTCCTAAAGATAATTACCCCACACCATTTATAGATCAGATTATCGATGAGTGTGCCGGTAACGAAATTTTCTCCTTCATGGACGATTTCTCCGGATATAATCAAATTACTATTCGTCCTGAAGATCATCATAAGACTGCTTTTATTTGTCCCTGGGGTACTTTTTCTTACATGAAAATGCCTTTTGGTCTTAAAAATGTCGGGGCTACCTTTCAGCAGGCCATGTCATATGCCTTCCATGACATCAAACATATTATCGAGGCATATTTGGATGATTTAGCTACTCATTCTCGAAAAAGAATGGATCATCCTGCTCACCTCCGGAAAGTATTTGAACGATGTCGTTTCTATAAGATTAGGTTGAATCCGAACAAGTGCGTTTTTGTGGTTACATCCGGTTGGTTATTGGGATTCATTATGTCTAGGGAAGGGATTAGGGTAGATCCCTTCAAGGTTGAGGCAATACTTCGGTTGCCTCCCCCGTCCTCTATTCGTTAACTTCAAAGTCTATAAGGAAAGGCTAATTTTCTTCGGAGATTTATCGTAAATTATGCTGAAGTTACCAAGGGATTTATAAGATTGTTGAAGAAGGGAGTTCCATTTTTTTGGGATGACTTCGCTCAACGCTCATTCAATGCTTTGAAAAAAGCATTGACCTCTGCCCCTTTATTGAGTCCACCTGATTATAGCAGGGATTTCCTTTTGTATCTTGCAATAGCAGAATCTACCATTGGTATGGTTCTAGTTCAGTAGGATGATGCTCTTGCAGAGCATGGTATATACTATCTTAGTCGAGGATTGGTAGGACCTGAACTCTGGTATACTCCGATAGAAAAGTTAGCTTTAGCAGCTATTCATGCTGTGCAGCAACTCCAACATTACATTCTTCTAAGAAAAAATTATGTTTTTGCAGCAGCCAATCCATTTCAGTTTGTTCTCAGTAGGTGAGTGATTGGGGGCAAATACAATAGATGGATTGTGATTTTGCAGGAATTTGATCTTGAGTTTATGTCTGCCAAGTCCAAGAAATCATTGGTTTTCGCGGAATTGATCTCCGAGTTGCCCCTGTGGGGAAGAGATAGTCTATGATGAATCCTTCCCGGATGAACATTTGTTTCTTATCTCTCCATAGGATCCTTGGTATGGAGATATCATTGTGTATCTTCAGACTACGAAGTTTCCCTGTACTTTTTCGAAAGATGAGCGTCGTAAGTTTCGTCACTTGGCTAAGAATTACTTAATCATTGGTGATGCTTTATACTGTCGAGGGGTTGATTCAATCCTGAGACATTGCTTAACTCTCGAAGAAGCAGAGGCTGTGCTGAATGATTGCCACAGTGGAGCTTGTGGTGGTCATTTATCTGGGCTTGCTACAACCCAAAATATCCTGCGTGCTGGGTACTTTTGGCCTTCGATTTTGAAATATTGTATGGAGTTGGTCAAAAAGTGTCATCCGTGTCAAGTTTATACTTGAAAAATGCGCGCTCATCCAGCTCCACTTTTTCCAATCATTACTGTCGGTCCCTTTACAAAGTGGGGTATTGATTATACTACTTGTAACCCGCCTTCGCCTACAGGTCACAAGTACATTATTGTAGCAGTAGACTACTTTAAGAAGTGGGTTGAGGCTATGCCTACTTTTGGGAATGATGGTGAGACTGTAGCTCTTTTTCTTTTCAACCAGGTTATTGCTCGTTTTGGTATTCCTAGAGAGATTATCACTGATCATGGCAGCCATTTTCATAATAGCATGTTGGCTGAGTTGGCTCTAAAATTAGGTTTCGGGCAGGAGCATTCATGTCCATATTATCCTCAAGCCAATGGGCAAGTGGAAGCCGTGAATAAATCCTTGAAGACAATTCTTCAAAGGAGAATCAATAAATCTCGATCCAACTAGCATATTATGTTATATCCTGCACTGTGGGCATACAGGACATCAGTGAAAACTGCAACTGGCTTTACTCCGTTTCAACTAGTTTACGGGTTGGAATCCGTATTTCGCATTGAATGTGAGATTCCTTCTCTTAAGTTAGCTTTTGAACTTCTTCCTGACACTTCTAGTCTTGAATAACGTCTCCTTCATCTGGAACATCTTGATGAGCAGTGTCAGGATGCCGCCACGATGAATGAAGCGCATAAAAACTGAGTTAAAGTTCAGTACGATAAATCGGTCAAACCTAGGGTTTTCTCGGAAGGCGACCTTGTTTTGGTCTATGCCGAAGAGAAATATGCCCTAGGGGCAGGAAATTTTAAATCTATGTGGTATGGCCCCTTTATTGTTAAAAAAGTCCTTAAAAAAGGAGCATATACCTTGGTTGATTTTGAAGGAAACGAGTTGTCGGAGCCCAGAAATGGGCTCTATTTGAAAAAGTATTATGCCTAGGCTTCGGCCTGACATTTTGCTTTTATATATAGTAGTTTTACTTTGTACATATCTGGTTTTTTCAATTTTTGATGGGATGGTGATGTTTTTGATCTTCTTTGGCAGGTTGTGTCAAATGTCATGAATCATTTTGGTTTCACCGATGGTGCTAGTAGACACACCCGGAACTTGGCTTCCGCGGCTTGGGTGCTTCATCATCCATCTGGTCAGCTGTTAGTATCAAGACGAGTCTACATTGGTCCTGCTTCCAATAATATAGCAGAATACACTGCAGTTATTTATCTACTCTCGAAGGCAATATCTTTGGGTGTTGATTCGTTTGTAGTTTTCTTGGACTCCCAGCTGGTGGTGTCGCAATTGAACAATACTTATCAGGTTCGAGATCCTTTTTTACTCCGGTTGTTCCTGAGGGTACGTTTGTTACAAAGATCATTTCAATTTTTAACTTTCATTCATATTCCTCGAGCTGACAATTGGATGGCAGACTCATTAGCTAATCAAGCAATTGATTGGCATATTAATCATTCAATACAATAAAATTTAATCATCAAAAACATCACACATTTTTATATATTTGTCACATCACATCAAAAATCATTGTATATATATCATCAGAGTGTTTCAAAAAACTACACAAAATTTGGATCCATAAGTCATACAAAAATTGGGCTTATGCTCGATCATGTTCAGTCTCAAAAAATAAAAAATATACAGTCATCTGGTATGTCATATCTATCTACTCCTGAGGTCCCTGCCCAGAATTTGTGTTCCTATAGAACATGATCGCGGTGGCAACTCGGCGGAATAACCGTACCCAGTCACGGGGTACTCCTACCACCCGTCTCTGGATGGCTTCAGGTAGATCCTCCACTGCAGCCATAGGTACTTGGCGGGTTAATCCCTCCAAGTTCCTCTGTACAGCCTGGAGGGTCCTGTCTGGATCTACTGTATTCACCTCCCCTTTGTGATGCTTATGGCGTGGGTAACCCTCAGGTCGAACTGGTCCAATATCTATATCATGATCATTATAAAATTGTAAGACATTTTGAATCCAGTCAAAAACATGTTTTTTTTCCATTTTTTCATATATATTGAAAAAATCCAAAAAAATTATATAAGTCAAAAATTGCAAACTTACCAACTATGCCCCAGGCCGCGCCTGGTGGAAGGACTAGGTCTGGATCGCCACGAAATCCATCCTGGCATAGGGATAGTCCTCCACAGCAATGATTTGTTCTCCCCACCATTGGAAGAACTCATCATCCCAAGTGGTTTGGGTAACTTCACTTCCCCCAAACCTCTTCATCAAGTCAGCCGATCGGGTAATTCTTGGGTCTCTCGGGTTGCTGATAGAAGAGGTCACTTTGGGTCTCAGCCCAGGAATCTTCTCGAAGAAGAATGTCATCAAAATTGTACCATATCCAAAATTTTTTGTCTTTACTTTTCAGATAGAAGTCAATTCTTGCTTCATGTTCATCAGAAGAGCTGTGCACCAATCATATACATGAGTTAAGCATTCCACTGTTATACTCATTTGAGTCCTGGATGCCTGGTGTAGGGAAGCAAATCCCGCTACCCTGCCAATGGTAAAAAGGAGGATTTTCATGTGCAAGTCTCTTAAATCTTTGATAGCAATTTGAGTTCCAACTTTCTTGGAACCCTCTATGCAGTAGACGTGGACGTAATCTTCCATGGTTAGCCCTCCCAAAGGCTTACCATGCAATTCTACTGGCTCCCCCCTCCGGGAGAGTCCAATAATAAAATAAATATCTCCCACCTCGATGCGTATGGGCATTTGATCTATTATGAAGCAGTCTTCTTCCGGTTCCCAATAATTCACAAGCATTTCGAGCAACTAGACATTACTCTTCATATTTGGCATTTTGAAAAACTTGAGAAATCCACAATTTCGGAGAATATTTAGTGATGCTTGGTCTTGCATGAATTCATTGTCAATGGCACTGTGCTCGCGCTCTCTCCAAGATATATTCATCCTGCAAAAATTCAATAATTTTTTCATTAGCTACGCATTTTTTCATTTTGGGTTGCGCATACGTGACTTTCTTTGTGCATAGTCGCGTATATACGCGACTTGATCATTATAAACCCACGTATGCGCAAACCCGTGATTTAAAAAAAATGGTTCTACAGTGAAAATTCCTAATTTTTAACTTATGAACGGACAAAATGAATAAAAAGGATGAATTAAGAGCTTACCTAACAAATTTGGTGAATTTTTACAGTCGGTTGCTCCTATTTTGACGAAAGAGGCTTTTTCTCCAGAGCACTTTTTCCCAAATCAACAATGTAACAATGAACCAAATATGAGGTAACTTGTGTATTTATGCCTAAAATTGAAAATTTTTTGCAAAAATTTGTTATGCTTATTTTTTCAATCTATCTTAAGCTGCATAATCCTGATGATTGGAAGTGCCCAGATTGGTATATTTTCAGGTACATTTTGATGAATTTGATATTTTTCCCGGTTTTTGACCCATGACTGCTGACCTGTCATGGCAGGTATATGATCTTCACTATCATATAGGTTAGGGAATCCACTTTCCGTTGCATTCTGCATACTAGCCTCCATTCTGATCACTTGCCATAGGGTCGATCCCATCAGGTCATGAGTATTACACCCATTTCACTCGCCGATTATTTAATCATGACTTGGTGGTAGAGCCTTCCTTTACATGGGCTTCCTAGTTAGTTCCTCGCTAGCATTTGTTGCCCATGCTGCGTTTTATGTAGGCTCGGGAGTCCTCTTTAGTCCCGCCATGACTTATGTGTTGAAGCTTCATTCTTCTTCTTCCTCACTATCATTTTTCTGGCTATTACCCTAGAGGCTCCCTGGTGTTGTTGAGTTGTATTACCGCATTGCATATTAGCTACTTGTTTATCCTGGCCTTTAGCCGGCTTCATTTTGGACTCAGTGTTTAAGCCAAATTTTGACCTTGACTATCTGTACAAGTTAACCATTGCATGCACTTAGCTATCACGACTTGACACCCTCTTTACCCATGGATGGAACATTCCTCTGAGTATCGCTTACCAGTTTCCGCCACCTTGCATTGAGCATAGGATCATTCCAATCCCAGGAACTAGTGCATCTGTTTCTTGATACTCATTCTATCCATTGTACCATAGCATTCTTTTATTCTTTTTCAGGCTTATTATATGAAAAAGACAAAAAAATCAAATATAACAAAAAGAGTGGGAACGGGATATAACTTCGTAATTTGATGGCAGTACAGTGTCAGTTTGTCGCCCTTGAACAAAGCACATACACTTATATATTTCCTTCATTTGGGATGGTTTTAGTTTTGACCTAGGTTCAGCCTTTGCCTTGTTTCACTTGTCAGTCCTCCCTCGGTTGGTTATCTCTTCCAATCATATGGAGAGTTTGTTTTTGTCTCTTGCATAACAGACTTATACAGTGTCACTTTTTACTGCCATGGTCATCACGAGTCGTGCTTTTGTTCAAGGGAAGTCTAACTAGAGTCGGCCATTCTGTGGTGTCTCTTGACTCATTATTCAGTCGGCCTTCCCGGTTTTGTCAGTATCTTGTTCTATCACATCAGATGTTTTGGTCTTCTACTCGTGCTGGTTTGAGAAGGTCTCCATTGACTTCTCGCTGGCGGGTTTGTCTCTTATCGACTACAACACATTGCTCTGAGAGCAAACCTAGAGCCGCACCCTGGCCCTATTTCCATCATTGATAGGTGACCTTGTGCTCAGCATTTGATCATCATTATGGGTCTTTGACTGAGTGGTTTCCCCTGTGTTCGACGTCAGCATCCATTATCACACTTGGGATTCGTGCAGTACCTTGATTTCCATTTGACCCCATCGGTGGATATCTCGCCTCTGTGTCAACTTTAATTATTGGTTGGTTCAGAGGGTTTCTTCCGTGCGCTAGCTTCATCTTATGCATGTCGGAAATGTACTTCGGTTTGGTTCCGTCACTCTACTTCGTCCGATTCCTTCCAAATCTTGGCCTGCGGGTTACACTCGCGCTGGACTGATGTGGGATGCCTTAATGCCTTCCTTCCAGTAGATATTTTCCCATCGACTCCGACTCATTGCTCTGGGAATAAGGTCTAGAGTCTTTTTGTCAGTACCTTAGGGTTTGCAGTCATCAGTGGTAGACTCTTCACTATCGATAGTGGGGATTCATCATTGCCTCCTGATTGGTAGATTCTTTCAAGTGTTCGACTTCAACTCATTTATTCGCACTTGTTAGATTGTACTGGGGCACCTTGACACTCATTTTCATTATTGGTGGGTTGTCTCGCATTGGTTAACGGTATACATCATTGATCGGTAATCCAACGATTTCTCACATGGTCGACTTCAGCTCATTTATTCCCATTGTGTAGAATTGTGCCATAGTGATCGGTGAAGACCTCGGGTTGCATCAGCATTTCTCGGTTCACTTTTGACAGTCCATTCAGTTTCTGCCAGTGATGCCATTCACCCTTATATGTTGCAGTGTCAGTACAACAGCATCCTATATGTTGGCTCCTGAGTTGCATGATTGTACCATTTATTCTACCTCTTATGATTTGGTACTTGGAGATTCAGTTACTTATATGATCATACATCCAGTTTTAGCATCATTAATCAAATTTCTATATGTGATACTTGGACATTGATTCCGACTTGTACTTCCGAGCCATGCTCAGATGATTCATTGTGTACTTTTAGTTCAGCTATACTTGTATACATTTTGGATCTATTATGTACTTTTGATATGATTTATTTTGACTGAGCATGGGTATGCCCACCTCAGCATGAGTTGACTCTCTGTTTCTTTCATTGGTTTTTGGCAGGCTGAAATCTGGTGAAGTCCTCTCTTGTCCTTGTGAAGTTCTCTCTATGTGCATAATACATTTCGGCCATCATGTACCCCTTTTGGCCTCATATATTAGGGGGCATATGCTATAGCATCATTTTTCACCCTCATGTGATTCATGATTGTCTCTATGGCCTTGGGCACCCATTCCCACAGACTTGAACAAAATTCATAAAAAACAGTGTTAAAAATCCCATACGTGGGTATGCCCAGACTTTTTAGCGTGTATACGCGAGTCCAAATGTACTTTTCCGTGTATGCCATTAAAATCATTAAAAAATATATAAAAATTCCCTATTTTCGGGATGGGTTGATGGTTACTCCAGCAGTTCAACCACCCCAGCACGTGGCCAACTGTTTCCAACTGATTGAAACTACTTTGAGGGAGTATAAAAGCCCCTCATGTGTATGGCCTAAGGGAGATAGAAATATTATAGATATTATACTCTGTTGGAATCCCAATTCAAGTCTGAATTCCTGTGCCTCCTGCACTTTTCCAGATTTATACAGGAAACCCTTGTTTCCTGGAGATGTTCATCAGTTTATATGACATCTAGTGTGCACAAGTCTTGAAGGTATCTTAGTGAGGCAAGGGCGGGACAGATCTGGATGACAGTCTGTTCGAAGACCGTGGAAGGATTCAGGTGATTTGTCCACTTTTTATTTCTGTACATGCTGTTCACAATAATGAAGACCCATCTTGTTCCTGAACTTATGTGTTAATATCTATTAGTATATGTGAAAGGATTGATTATTAAGAATTTATTATTGTTTATTTAATGTTTCGAATGGATTAAAATAACATTTAGGAGCAATATATACTGTACAACTAGGTTTCTGTGCATGTTCTTTCTTGTCTTCCAGGTTGAAGAGGAAGAAGGGTTGCTGGGGGTTTGGACCCCACGGGATCTACATCGAACGTAGGACTATGGGTGAGTTCTACTATTGTTGTTAACTAGTTCTTAGCATTTAAGTGTGGTTGTGTGTGAGTCCTTCTGAATAGCATGCTCTGATCCGTGGATAATTATTTTTAATGGATATTATAGTGTGGGAAACCAATGACATCTTGTAGAATCCTATTGACATATAATTTAAGAAAAGCCATTCACTCTCTAAAGACTCTTATTGGCATAATGAGTATAATATATTAAAATGATGACTGCATGTGAAAACCTTTTATATTCACTTATTAATACAAATTTTTTAATTTTTAATAATATATTGGAATAAACACTCTTTATAATTATCCTATGGTATATTGGGAAAGGCTATTAGTATACATGCTTTCATTGACACAAAGAAAAGTCATGGTATGACTAAGCAAATATTATTTCCAAATAGCTTTATTATTATGAGATCCTTAATTGAAATTTTCTTTCATTAAGTTAAAGAAGATATTTTTTTATAAATTTCACTTATTTTCAAATATCTTTATTAATATTGGTTTTTAAACTAATTTTTATATTAATATAAATTGAATATATTTAATTTTGAAAATTCAATTTATTAACTAAAAATGTATTATTGTATGAAGTTGATCTAAAAGTGTAATTACTTGTGTAAGAGCCTATTTTAAAGGAAGTAAGGAAACAAGCTAATGACTCAAGATCCAAAAACATCTTGTAAGAGTGAAACCTTGTCCCCTAACCAATCACAAAGGGTAATTTTTGTAGGGTGGTTTTGCTACAATAGCAATGATGAGTAAATCTACATTGGAAAATAACAATAAGTGATGACATCATTGGTTTGACAACTAAGTTATGCTAGGTTTTCCTAAAAAGTCACTAAATATCCAAGATCACAATAAATTATTTTAATTTAATACTATTACTATAAATATTATAAAAATAGATTTCCAATTTCTCTTTTATAGTTAAATTTGATAGTGAAGAAGACTTGAGAAAGTATTAAATGATGGGCTTTAATTTGGGGAAGTGTTAGGCTCTTCATCACCCCATGGTTTCCATACATTGATGCCATAAAAATGGTGGTTCCAACAACATCGCCCCATGCTTTCCATACTTTGATGCTACAAAAATGGTTGTTCCAACAATGTTGGTTTGGGTAAGGCTTGTAAATCACCCCCTTCGTTTCTAGCAAGAGAAGGTTCTAAACTAAATAAAAAATAACTTGGAAAAAATAAAAAATACTGATCTTGAAATACTTTGGATAGAATTTGTGTAGAATAGATCTCAACAAAGGCTTACCTAATCACATCAAATGAACATAAAAATCTCTCAAAGGATGGTATTATATTATGAAAGTAGTATGAAAATACTATTTTCAATACCAGACAAGAGATTTGTGAAACGCATCTACAAAGGCAAAAATCATCCCAAGAAAGAAAAAGGAGATGGCACACAAATAAAAAAGATGGTAGATCTCTCATAGCCACCACTTCCATACTTTGATCCTACAAAAATGGTTGTTTCAACAATTTTGGTTTGGGTAGATCTTCTAAATCACCCACTTACTTTCGAGCACCATAAGGTTCTAAGCTAAATAAAAAATAACTTTGGAAAATGAAAAAATACTGATCTTAAAATAATAAAGAAAGAGATCTTGAAATAACAAAGAAAGAGCTATTTACTTTGGATAAAATTTGTGTAGAAATAGATCTCAACAAAGGCTTATCTAATCACATCAATTAAAACATAAAAATCTCTCAAAAGACCTTATTAAATTATGAAAATACCACTTTCAAATACCAAACAAAAAATTGTAAAATATATCTACACATGAAAAAATGATCCCCAAAACAAATGAATAATAAAAAAAATATTGTAGACATCTCATAGCCAGCACTCACCAAGAAAAATAAATTATAAAAGATCCTCCCATCCAAAACAAGAAAAATAAAAACACACACCCAAAACTGAATCATCATATTCCATGAGTAAAATAACATCTAAATACAAGAGAACAATGCACCACATCAATAGAAAAATAACACTATCAAAAAAATAAAAAGAATATAAAAAGATTTTATATTTCAAAAAGCTGAGACTCAAATAAAAAAATCTATTCTAAAACTTTGGGAAGCCTAGCAAATTCACATTAGTTCCAGTTGCTCCAAACTCAAAATAATGGCGGAAAGGGCACACAAAGAAAAGAAACTAAAAATAGTCAAAAAACTACTTAACTTTTAATGTATATATGTATTATTTTTCTCAGTTTTTCATAATGTATATATGTATTATTTTTCTCAGTTTTTCACTTAGGTTATAAACCCCGCCCCTATGAATAAAAAGCTACTTCTGTCACTTCTTGTAACCGTCTGGATTTGGGCAGTTCTCTTAAATACACATTGAATTTTATATATGCAAAACTAATAATCTAAATTATAATAGATGAATAAAAAAATATTAACTTAAAAAAGACCAGATAAACCCTAAACATGAAACTAACACTTTGAAAAAAAAATAAAAGACAAAACTTATATAAAGCTAGCACTCCAAAACACAAACCAAGAAAATTAAAACAAAGCTGTAGATGTACTTAAAAATCAAAACTTAGATAAAGCTAACACTTCAAAACATAAACTAAGAAAATTAAAACAGAACTGTAGATGTACTTCACCTTGTACTCGAACACACACTGCAGGGTCGACAAGCTATGCGATGGCTATGGCTAGTGCTTTCGGTAATGTTCTAGAATTCGGGTGCCCTATCTCACAGAAATGTGCGCACAAAGCCACCATCGAACAACCTGTGCCAAATCCTGCATTCAATCCACGGGCAAAACAATCCCTCGTGGCAGGGAACGGGCGTCTCTGCATTTCCTCTCAACTCGAATTTTCTGATATTGTAGCATCGATAGTAGCAAGAGCTGAGCTTGGAGCCCAACCCCCACGATACCTGACCACTCCATCTATTCCTGTAACGCGCTAAGTGGTTCCTCCACCCTAACTTCACCGGAACAATCATTTCTCCATGTTCCACAACGTGCTCTTCGATATACCTGTTAGCACCCAATCTGGACCTCAGGCTGAAAAAAGAAAATCAGGGTAACAACTAAACCACGCTCAGCCTTGTAGCTAGCCCTACAAGGACAGGAGAGGGCTCTATCCGTAGAATAGATATTCAATAACACGATAATAAACTGATTTTAGGCTAGATATGTGACTATGAAAAGGGTTTTGATAAATGACTGAATTTTCAGGGATGTATGGGACAAAAAGGACAGCATGAGCTGAGGAGTTAAATCAAGGACACAGAATATTTCATAGGGCAAGATAGGCAGGAGGTTTAGTAATCAAGTTGAAATAAGATGAAGTGGAAAGAATTTTGAGAAGCTAAAAAGGGCATAATAAATGAATCATTTTCAAAAAGAAGAAAATACACAGAGTATGAGTGTTTCCCCAAGGCAGAGCATATAAAATGGATTCTACCTTTCTGACTTGAAAAAATTCAACTGGAAATGTTTATGAATGAATGTTGCAACATAACAATGTACATAGAAACGAAAAGAAGAGATATATGCTAAAACTCATACCACATGAATCCCACAAATCAGAGCTACATCACTTTATTAATTCCCTACCAAACTGTACAATGGAGCGCAGAGCTCGCTGTCACACTATTCCCCTACTTCTGAGTTTTCAGACCTCAGACTTCCAGCCCCTTTTACAAATGATTGGAATTTACAATAAATAGACATACTTTGTGGGAATATAGATCGATGGGAAGAGGAGGAATCATAACTGAAGATGGAAGACCAAGAGCTCATAATATTTTCATAAAGGAAGAGCTGCGTTACATTATTCCTCCTGAAATTTTCAGATATCCAATGCGGAGGCAAAACTTGTAGCGTGGATCCTTTAGAATCATTGTTGAAGATGCGACTGTTACAATTTTATTTCTCGCCTCTTGACGTTTCAATTTCCTTTAGTTCTTCATTCTCTGGTCTTTAATAGAATGCTGATAAAATGAATTTATTCTTTTTCGTGAAGGGAAAAATGCGTTTAAATGGGAAAAGGGAAGGGAAATGGAGGCGGGCCCCATATGGAAATCGCAATTGGAGATCGGGCGCAAGAGGGATATATATAACACAGTAATCGCAAGCGCAAATCTGGAGGTGGGACGGAGCGGAATGGCGTATACAATAGTTTCGATGCGATTGAGGGGGGAAAACCCTTTGTACTAAAATTTCGAGTTAATAGGGAAACATGCCCTTTATTATATGAATGGGCAGAAGTACTGATGGTGGGACCCAAGGGCCAATCGTAATCGAAAATTGGAAGGGGAAAGCAATCGCAATCGAAACAATCGGTAGGATAGTTGCGATCAGAGGAGGGGATGTGATTCATTGTGGGCCGCCCGATCGGCGGGGAAGATCGACGGTTGTGGGTTAATCAGGGGCGAGCCATCGGTGAGAGTTAATCAGAGGTGGGATTTAAAACCATGCGATTGGAACATTGCAATTGGTGGAGGACTATTGGATTAGTTGATGAGATCGACAACTCTGGTGTAATCGGGAGTATGTCAATCGGAGGGTGTCAATCGGAGAGGGGCTGATGGAAGCGCCGATTGCAATGGTGCGATTGGATGTAGGCCTTTTGATCGGCGAGAAAGATCGATGGTGCTGGATCGATCAGGGGTTGTTAATCGGAGGTCACGATCGGAGGGGAATGCGATTGATCACAATCGGAGGATTGTGGGAGGGACTTGCAATTGCGATGATTGGAGTTCTATGCGATCAATCCCATCGCAAGTGTTTGCGATGGGCTGATCAGAGCTCTTCAAATAGATGTTGCGATCGAAATATTTTTGCGTTTGCGATTTATAAATAAAACTTTAAACTTTATATTATAAAGTTTTGACTATATGCGTGGTGGGGAAGTGGTTTATACGGGTGGGGACTTTATATATAATGGAAACTTTGATTTTATAATAAAGTTTCAAGGGTAATGGTGGGGAAGTGGTTTTGGGATCGGATATATGTATTAATGTGATTTTTTCCATTGGGAAAGGGAAAAAGGGATTTTATAAAGGAATATTAAACTTTAATAATACAAATTTTAAAAGGGAAGGATGGGAAATAGGGGATATATGAGGATGTAGGGACTTTTACTTCACTTAAGCATAAATTTCAATTTAGAGGTCAGTTTTGAGAGTGCACTATACCGTTCGAAAGCTCTTTCCGGGCTCTTTCTGATGGATTGGCCTTGAAGATGATCTGGCACTGAACATGCTGTGGAAAACTTCTCTGAAAGTCAGGGACATCACTTTGTGGAGATAACAGCTTCTGAATTGTGACTGAAAGGTAAAGTATTATGTTTTCACCTCAAAACATGGTTTTGAGGTGAAAATTACACCAAACTGAATAGCTAATATCTTTGATCTTCTAGGTGCAGTGACTTTGAGTTTATTGACTTTCTCATGACCTTGCTGATATTTATTGGCATTTGACTCATTAATTTGACCGTGATGAGACCTTAGATACTAATGAGACCCATCCTATGACATACCGATATGATTTTGAGAATGAAGTGACTAATGACTGAAGACCATAGGGAGGAGAATCTGTAAGTACCTCATGAGGGAAAACTAATAAAAATTAGTACCATCAATGAATCCGTGACCTAGCGGAATGGTGAAATTGATTATTATGGGACTCCTAATATGCAAATGAAAAGAGTAACTTTGATCACTGATGGAAGTATGAATAGACTGACACTAACATTGGCTCCAATGGGGATGGTAGCTCCTTGGAGGTGCCAAGAACACCGTAGACCAAGTAGCCTTATCCATTGGGCATGGAGTCAATAGCTAAAAACCAAACTGAGTACTGAAAGAAACTTGACCCAACAAACTGACTCAAAAGTGACTCAAAGCTAACCTAGAAAAAACTTAACATTTGAAGCTTGATGGCAGTATATGACCAAGACTTGAGGTTTCAAATCTTGATGATAACCACCTATGTTTCTTGAAGACCAATGTTCCATCAGGCTATATCAAAATGCTAATGTAACCAATCAAGCAGATGCCTCCTTGATTGATTCTTTTGATCAGATCCTCTGGTCAACAATAGATACTTGCAATTGGGCATCCAAAAGCATGGTTGGCCATGATCTCCTTCATCATTGAATACTACAATAATTACCTTCACTACTGACTGCAATAAATTTGCCACTGGATCCTGAAAAACATGAAGATTTACCTCCTGCGGAAGAGACAAGGTGTATCTTTCTCTTGATTCTGATCTTCCTTCACAATGTACCTCAGTAAGAGTGTGTTCCTGGTCTTCAAAAAATTATGAACAAGCAGGTGAGAAAATTTTCTCTTGAAATAACATTTCAAAAAATGAGACATAGGAAGAAGAGTCTGAAAGGCAGTCCTGAATGCTCTGATCTTCTGTAATCTGAATATATTGTTGAACATCTTCATATGATATGATAGCCAGATTATCATGCTTCTCATTATATTCATCAATCATAAGAGAAGACATTTCAGATGGTTCTTGAGATCCAACACTGTCATTTCTATCATCTACCATATAGTCATCCAAAGAAACTCTTTCAATTACTTGATCAAATATCTCATCTTGTTTTTCATTAAGGGAATGGATTACCTCCTCGTGAAGACTCTTTTCTGATGGAACGAGAAAACTCAGGTCTATAACTATGTTTTCTTCATTTCAGGCATCCTTAACAATAGAGCACTTCATGATGGGACTGGGAACAACATACTCGTCATCATTACATTTTGAATCCAGTTCTGGTTTAACTCTATCGCTGTCTGAGACTGGAACATCATTTTCATGCATATCGTCCTTTATTTAAATCTTATCTTAAATGAAACTTTGTCTTCCATGATTTTCAACCATATGGAAATCTTCAACCTATTGATCTTGATAAGTATCCTCTATGATTTATGCGGGCTGCTGAAACGGATTTTCATACAATGCTTCCATGATTTCTTCGTCCATGAATTCATCGTCTCCATAAAAATTCTCAAGGTCATCAATGAAACTATTAACATGTTCACAACAGTTCTGAACTAACAGTAAAGATGGACAAGATTCTCTGTACCTTTCGAAGAATATGGTATGAAAATCTTTTAAACAATAAATACAACCAGGTGGCAAACTTTCATACCAAGATCGAGCTTCATATTCCAGAGTAGCCATAAACATTTTCATCAAATTGTCTTCAGGAAAATCGATCTTTAATTTATGCACATGAATGTGAAATTTCACTAGTTGAAGGGCATCGTTATTACCTTCCACATTTCTGAACATAGGCAAATTCTGAAGCCAATCCACCTTGGGCATTTTATTTGGGAAACCTGGAATATGGCCTCGGATCATGGGAGCATATCTTCTTGCAATACGTTCCATGTTAAAACAAAGATATTAAAGCTACTTATCTTCCTGCAGTGGAGTCACCATGAAGGATTTGATTTTCTGGATCTTTCAGTGAATGGAGTCGCCAGGTGAATGTTTTCAGCCTTTATATGCATCTGATTGTTGTTCACCATCAACATTCAGATATAATATTTTGTCATTCTTTTACCGAGAAAATATTAATGAGGTACTTAATCTTCTATGAAAATTTTTTGTGATTTTGAGTCCCCAGTATGGTCGCCAGAGATGTTAGCACCCAATCTGAACCTCAGGCTGAAAAAGGCAAATCAGGGTAACAACTAAACCACGCTCAGCCTTGTAGCTAGCCCTACAAGGACAGGAGAGGGCTCTCCCCATAGAATAGATATTCAATAACATGATAATAAACTGATTTTAGGCTAGATATGTGACTGTGAAAAGGGTTTTGATAAATGACTGAATTTTCAGGGATGTATGGGATAAAAAGGACAACATGAGCTGAGGAATTAAATCAAGGACACAAAATATTTCATAGGGCAATATAGGCAGGAGGTTTAGCAATCAAGTTGAAATAAGATGAAGTGGAAATACTGTTGAGAAACTAAAAAGGGCATAATAAATGAATCCTTTTCAAACAGAAGAAAATACACAGAGTATGAATGTTTCCCCAAGGCAGAACATATAAAATGGATTCTACCTTTCTGACTTGAAAACATTCAACTGGAAATGTTTATGAATGAATGTTGCAACATAACAATGTACATAGAAACACAAAGAAGAGACATATGCTAAAACTCATACCACATGAATCCCACAAATCAGAGCTGCATCACATTATTAATTCCCTACCAAACTGTACAACGGAGTGCAGAGCTCGCTATCACAATATTCCCCTACTTCTGAGTTCTCAGACCTCAGACTTCCAGACCCTTTTACAAATGATTGGAATTTACAATAAATAGACATAATCTGTGGGAATATAGATCAATGGGAAGAGGAGGAATCATAAATGAAGATGGAAGACCACGAGCTCATAATATTTTCATAAAGGAAGAGCTGCGTTACATTATTGCTCCTAAAATTTTTGGATATCCAATGCGGAGGCAAAACCTGTAGCGTGGATCCTTTAGAATCATTGTTGAAGATGCGACTGTTACAATTTTATTTCTCGCCTCCTGACGTTTCGATTTCCTTTAGTTCTTCATTCTCTAGTCTTTAATAGAATGCTGATAAAATGAATTTATGCTTTTTCGTGAAGGGAAAAATGCGTTTAAATGGGAAAAGGGAAGGGAAATGGAGGCAGGACCCATATGGAAATCACAATCAGAGATCGGGCGCAAGAGGGATATATATGACACAGTAATCACAATCACAAATCGTGAGGTGGGACGAAGCGGAATGGCGTATACAATAGTTCCGATGCGATTGAGGGGGGAAAACCCTTTGTACTAAAATTTCAAGCTAACAGGGAAATAGGCCCTTTATTATATGAATGGGTGGAAGTACTGATGGCAAGACCGAAGGGCCAATCGTAATCGCAAATCGGAAGCGGAAAGAAATCACAATCGGAACAATCGAGAGGGTAGTTGCAATCGGAGGAGGGGATGCGATTAATTGTGGGCCGCCTGATCGGCGGGGAAGATCGACGGTTGTGGGTTAATCGGGGGCGAGCCATCAGTGAGAGTCAATCGGAGGTGGGATTTAAAACCATGCGATTGGAAAATTGCGATTGGCGGAGGACCGTTGAATTAGATGATGAGATCGACAGCTCTGGTGTAATCAAATGTATGTCAATAGGAGGGTGTCAATCGGAGAGGGACTTATGGAAACACCGATTGTGATGGTGTGATTAGATGAAGGGCGTCCGATCAGCGGGGAAGACTGACGGTGTTGGATCGATCGGGGGTTGTTAATCGGAGGTCGCGATCAGAGGGGAATATGATTGATCGCAATCGGAGGATTGGGGGAGGGACTTGCGATTGCGATGATCATAATTATATGCGATCAATCGCATCACAAGTGTTTGTGACGGGCTGATTTGAGCTCTTCAAATAGATGTTGCGATGGAAATATTTTTGCGATTGTGATTTATAAATAAAACTTTAAACTTTATATTATAAATTTTTGACTATATGCGTGGTGGGGAAGTGGTTTATACGGGTGGGGAATTTATATATAATGGAAACTTTGATTTTATAATAAAGTTTCAAGGGTAACGGTGGGGAAGTGGTTTTGGGATCGGATATATGTATTAATGTGATTTTTTCCATTGGGAAAGGGAAAAAGGGATTTTATAAGGGAATATTAAACTTTAATAATACAAAGTTTAAAAGGGAAGGATGGGAAATAGGGGATATATGAGGATGTAGGGACTTTTACTTCACTTAAGCATAAATCTCAATCCAGAGGTCAGTTTTGAGAGTGCACTATACCATTCGAAAGCTCTTTCCGAGCTCTTTCCGATGGGTTGGCCTTGAAGATGATCTGGCGTTGAACATGCTGTGGAAAACTTCTCTGAAAGGCAGGGACATCACTTTGTGGAGATAACAGCTTCTAAATTGTGACTGAAAGACAAAGTATTATGTTTTCACCTCAAAACATGGTTTTGAGGTGAAAATTACACCGAACTGAACAACTAATATCTCTGATCTTCCAGGTGCAGTGACTTTGAGTTTATTGACTTCCTCATGACCTTGCTGATATTTATTGAGATTTGACTCATTAATTTGACCGTGATGAGACCTTAGATACTAATGAGACCCATCCTATGACCTACCGATATGATTTTGAGAATGAAGTGACTAATGACTGAAGACCATAGGGAGGAGAATCCACAAGTACTTCATGAGGGAAAACTGATAAAAATTACTACCATCAATGAAACCATGACCTAGCGGAATGGTGAAATTGATTATTATGGGACTCCTAATATGCAAATGCAAAGAGTAACTTTGATCACTGATGGCAGTATGACTAGACTGAAACTAACAATACCGACCAAGGAACTTGCTCTCATCAAGAAACTCTTTCAGTGCTTTGCATGTCCTCCGGATCTAGGGATATTGTTGCACAGGCACTCTTAGAAATATCTTCTCCAATATATCGGGCACGATGTTGATTAAAACATAAGGATCTGAAGACGATGGATTGCTAATCGCAGATTTTGCAGACTTTGTAGTACTGGAAGTTGACTCGTCATAGTCCTCTATAGCATATCCCTGCAACACTTTTCAGGGATGGCCTACATTAATGAAGAGTCTTTTCCGTGACCTGTGCTAATTGGTCTGCCGATATATCAATAGCAATGCTGCTTTAAATTATAAAATTTACTTTGTTTCTATTTTTAATTATTCATTTCTTGGTCTTTAAATAGACTACATTTTACTTAAATACCATGGGTCAATACCATTGTTTCTCAATACCATGGTTTATTTATTTTTTATAAAATTAAAATATTTATATTAAATTACATTAATTTTTTATTTTATTTTATTTTATTTATATTTTTATGTAATTTGACTTAGTCAAAATATTAAAAATTTTAGTACAACGTGTGCTTTCTAGCACAATTATCAATAATTACCAGCCTAGATCCATCTTAACTATGGATCTATTAAGCGTCGAGAGGGATCAAATCTCTCGAGGTGCAAACCTCTTTTTTTGAGTGAAAAACTTGAGGAAAGGTTTGCACCTCGAGAGAATTGATCCTTCTCGGTGCTTAATAGATCCAGAGTTAAGATGGATCTAGGCTGGTTTCAGTCGTGTGCGGCCATGGAAAATATATCAAACATTTGATTAATTTTATCAACAATATGTAAATACAGATAATATAAATATAATAATTTTATATATGCTAAATATGTCTGATATTTTTCTGGTCATTTTAATTTTAAAATTTTATTAGTTACCTAATGCGCTCATATTAAAAAAATTTAATATGTATAAGATTATATATTATGATTGAAAATGCAATGTTATAATATTGAATGATCGAAAATTCAAATAATAAGAATATAGTCAATCAAAAAATAGTTTACAATGTGATTGATCTCAATTTCTCTTCTTCTGTTTTTCTTGCAGTCACCCTGCTACTTTTTCCATATTTGCATATCGATCATATGAAAAGGGATTTTGAAATCGTATAACATTCATATCTTTAACTCGAGATATTGCAGTAAACATCATACCCTATCTCTCTTTCGTCCCAATATTAATAGTAGCTTTCTCCAAAGTCAATCCTTGTGATTTATGGATTGTTAAGCCCCAAGCAAGTTTCAAAGGAAGTTGTTTTCTACTACCTCTTTCAATAGGTGTAATAGGAACTGTTTGAGGGGATGAATCATCCCATGGTACTCCCATATAATTATCAAATCTTACTAAAACATATGTGGGTGGTTCTGGGGGTGATTTTCCCGGTTTATACACAATTGTTTCTACAATTCCAAGAGCACCATTTACAAGTCCTGCATCAGTCCATATGTTTGATGTAAGCATCACTCGAGCTCTAACTGCAATGATTAATTCAAGTTCCATTTCATCCTCATCTATTTGCATGGATTTCCTTTTACTTTTGTAGCAACACTGGCTGCAATAGGACAATTTAGCCTTCTTAAACAAAGCTTATTATGATGTTCTACATCATCATTTGTTGCAAACAAATGTATTTCCTTATCAAAGGAATCATTTGTGGAAGGATCCAAGCATGTATTTGTATGAGTCATAAGTGCTTTCTAGTCTTCCATAGTTGGTTTTGAATCCCTTACCTTCATTAACAAATGACGAAAATATATTTGTTGATTGCTTTTTCCATCTTGTCGAAACACGGTATCAAGGGTCACAATTGTTGTGAATGAGTTCCATAATTATTTTGCAATACCTTCACATGCATATGTAGGTTTATCTAGAACAGGAGGCAATTGTCTCAAATCACCGACCAATATAATCGATCTCCCACCAAAAATAAGCTTCTCATTTTCTGGGAAAGCTTGTCGAAGTCTCTTATCAATGTTTTGCAACAAATTTCTTCCAATGAAACTCATTTCATCTATCAAGATATACTTCACATGCTTCAAATATGGTTGTAGGGTCATTAAAATTGATCCTTTCAAAGGTGACATGTCTTTCATTGGAATTTGAAGTACAGAATGAATTCTTCTTGCAGATATGTTGAAAGCTGCAACCCCTGTAGGAGCTAAAAGAAGTAATGGACTCTTCTCTGGAAATGACTCGGCTTCAAGGGAATTTTTAATAGCTCCAATCAAATAAGACTTTCATGTACCTGCAGTGCCTTTGATTATCATAAGTAGTTCATCAACCCCTAATCTATTATGTTCAAGGACAATATCAAATGCTATTCTTTGCTTAACCCCCAAACTTTCAATGGAATAAGACTTTGCATGTTGGTTAGCACAGATTAAATTCAACTTTCGCTTTTCCGATATGAAATGAATAGCACGATTGGAAATCACTTCATCAACAAAATGTGTGTTCCAATTATGTGCACGATCACGATCTATGCGTCCCAGCATCTCAAATTCATTGTAATTTATATATTTCTTCTCATACAATCCACAAATTATCTCCCACTCATTCTCCCTAGAATCTGCAGGTGGTTTCTAAACTTCTTCTCCTTCAGATTCTACTTGATCGACGGGTGGTAATGGATTGTGATCAATATGCCATGGATTATATTGAAAATGTTCCCAATTATTGACTATCTCATCATCTCCTCGACCTATATCTCTATGGAAATCATGAAAGGCCTTGTACAATACTAACTCAGACCAACAAAACTCTACAAACTTGTCATCTCCTCCATCAAGAACTGAGTTAAATTGAGGAATCACACGTACAATAGCTCCATTCTTCCATTCTAAGCATTTCTCCCCACGTCAATGTTTATCATATGACCATGATTTTGCAACATCTATCAACGCAAGGTGCTGAATATGGGCAGGTCGCTTGGTATATGCATCAATAAGGGAATTATCACTATTGGCATCATATGTTTCAATCTGTACTTGTTTGAAAACTTTCCTACCAACATTCAGAACCAAAAATTGACGACTACATTCAGAAAGAGGGAGTTATAGAAGCAAATGACATGTCTCTTGTGCACATATATCCCTGTCAATAATAGTTTCACACAACAAAATCTTGTATGCACATGTTGCTGGTTCATTTTGATTTTGAATAGAAGAAACACGCATCAACATATTATGGAATGTTTCTGATCTTTTTTCAGATTTTACTGCATATTTTGCTATGTAATTAATGACAACGCGCTTTGAAAGAACTGGTTTCCAATCAATGTTAGCCCTCCACATCATCAATGTTTCATGATTGTGTGTATTCAATCTATCATCATTTTGTCTCCTTTCATACTTTTTTTCTCCATTCTCATCGACATAAAGTTTTGACTGTTCACATAAATCCCATGGTGCCCTATATCTACATAACAATCTTCCTGCCTTCTTTCGAAGGTATGATCTCTCATTGCAAGTGATGTGACGCTCAACGCAATTAAGAAGTTCTTCATAATTAATCACAGGATCAGACTGAAATATTTTCCGTGTGTCCTTTAAGCAAGGATGATCATCAATATTGTGTCTAAATTGAATATTTCTTTGATGTTGATCACGTGGATTCATTGCATGTACACATTCATCAAAATATTCTTTTGCAAATCTAACTTGCACTAGATCATCCCAATTCAACATGTCCATGTTAGGAGCATTTTTTATCCATATAAATCCATGCACATGTGGAGACCCACGATGTTGCCACTCATAGCGACACCAATAATATGTAGCTTGATGATAACATTCTAAAATTTCAACTCGAAACATTGTATGTCTTAAGTGCATACAATGTGCTAAAATATGGGGATTATCAATTACATTTTGACTTCTCCATTTCCTTACTTCCCCTGGATCTCTAGGACATGTACCTAGCATTAATTTATGTAAATCTGGCCATTGCATATCTACTGCACTTAATGTAAAGAATATTTTAGGACTCATAATTTGTTGATCCATGTCCGATAGCTCAGCACGACACTTATTCCAATATGCACGTGTGCGTCTTAGTACAGTGCCAGGTCGCATCAATATTTCTCCAATTGGTGAATCTAGAATATTTTGTAAATGTTCTCATAACTCCTCCATTGTTGTTGGTAAATCTGTCATATTTTTCTTCACAAATATTGTAGACACAGCTTGAGCACGATGTCTGATGATGATATTGATTAAAAAGTATCTAAATCGGCGATGCCTTCCAAACCTGTTATCACGATATCAAGGAAGATCCTTTGCATAATCATGAAGATGGACATGTCTCTCACGTGCTTGCAACCAATCTACTTCACCTTTTGGGAACAATGACGGAAATTCCATATCAAATAATCCCACTGTGTTATACTCATTGATTGGAGATGAGCCAATTCCAGGCCAACTAAGCACTTCCTCTGTATTAGGTTGTTCCTCTGCATTAGGGTTGTTTACCCACTGTCGAATAATATCAATCTCTCATGTAGAATTTGGAAGCTTTGATGCAAATGAAGTTTTATGTAAGCCATCTAATGCATCGTCAATCCTTGGAACCCCTTCCAACATTGAAAATTCAGTGTCACTATATTTCTCTCGCAAAGTAATAGCATTAATCATATGTGATACATCTGTTGCAATTTCAGGTATTTCTTGAAGTGCACCATTATCAACTTGAAATCCACGATAATATGGATCATTATGAATCCTATAGTGTAATGCATGTAATACAATTTATTTCCTGACAGTAAAATCATAACTTGATCCCTTTGCACCTTTTTTCCGTACAACAATTATCAAATCCAAGTCTTTAATATGTGGAGGTAACTTCACGACAAGATTGATAACCTCTTGTGGAATACTAATGGTGTGTCCTCTATATTTGTATTGTCCACCTATTGAGTGCATAACCTGCAAATTTGGACTTGCACATGCTACCAACATCTCTTCGACTTGTGTGAGCTCTGCAAGAACATTAGGTTTTTCTCCTGGATTCATATGGTTATCGGCTGAAAATCTATGATGACTTCCTTCTCGTTTACATCTCATGCAAATTGTTCCTAAGAAAAATAAACCAACTTCATTGTGATCTATCCTCAGCTAGAGATTTGATCCCTCTCAGCGCTTGATAGATCTAGAGTTAAGATGGATCCAGCCTAGATCCATCTTAACTCTGGATCTATCAAGCGCCGAGAGGGATCAAATCTCTAGAGGTGCAAACCTATTTTTTTGAGTGCAAAACTTGAGGAAATGTTTGCACCTCGAGAGATTTGATCCCTCTCGGCACTTGATAGATCCAGAGTTAAGATGGATCTAGGCTGGTTTCAGTCATGTGCGGCCAAGGAAAATATATCGAAAATATGATTAATTTTATCAAAAGTATGTAAATACAGATAATATAAATAAAATAATTTTATATATGCTAAATATGTCTGATATTTATCTGGTCATTTTAATTTTAAAATTTTCTTAGTTACCTCATTTTTTTGAGATGATAAATATTGTTAATAAATTTAATGATGAAAAATGATAGAAAATGAAAATAGTAAGAATGTAGTCAATTACAAACAGTCTTCATTGTGATCAATCTCAAATTATTTTCTTTTTCTATTCCTATTGTCACCCTTGTTAGTTTTTTCATCTTTTCATATCAATTCTATGAAAAGGACAATTGAAATAATAAACCATTTAAATATTTAGCTTGAACTATTGTACTGAACATCATACATTGTCTCTCTTGCACTTCAATATTAATAGGTTGATTTAATATAACACAAATATTAATTTACATTGTTAATAATTTTGTGTGCTTACACTGAAATCAATGCACAATCTTAATCCAATCACTTTAAAATTAATGTACCATCAATGTACATCAAATCAGAAATCAACGTCTACACTGAAATCAATGCACGTAATGCAAACAATCAAATAAGTTTACAAAACAACATCTACACTAAGATCAATGCATCTAATGCAGGTAATCAAATAAGATTAGAAATCAACATCTATATTGAAATAAATGGATCTAGTGCAAGTAATAAAATAGGATTTGAAACCAACATCTACACTTATATCAATGCATCTAGTGTAAGAAATAAAATAGGATTAGAAATCATCATATTAATGTACATTGTTAATAATTGTGTGTGCTTACACTGAAAAATAAACCAACTTCATTGAGATCCATCTAGAGTTAAGATGGATCCACCTTAAGTTGTATGTGAGCCATCTAATGCATCGTCAATCCCTGGAACCCCTTCCAACATTGCAAATTCAGTATCACTATATTTCTCTGGCACAGTAATAGCATTAATCATATGTGATACATCTATTGCAATTTTAGGTATTTATTGAAGTGCATCATTATCAACTTGAACTCCACGATAGTATGGATCATTATGAATCTTATAGTGTAATGCATGCAATACAATTTATTTCCTGACAGTAAAATCATAACTTGATCCCTTTGCACCTTTTTTCCGCACAACAATTATCAAATCCAAGTCTTTAATATGTCGAGGTAACTTCATGGCAAGATTGCTAACCTCTTGTGGAAAACTAATGGTGTGTTCTTTATATTTGTATTGTCCACCTATTGAGTGCATAACCTGAAAAATTGGACTTGCACGTGCTATCAGCATCTCTTCGACTTGTCTGAGCTCTGCAAGAATATTAGGTTGTTCTCCTAGATTCATATGGTTATCAGCTGAAAATCTATGATGACTTCCTTCTCGTTTAAATCTGATGCACATTGTACCTATGTTTGTCGTATGTACTTGAATTGTAGAATACGACTCTTCACACACATGACATATTTGAACATCATCCAATCGATCAATTCTATCATGAAATTTTCGATATGAAATATTCATATCAACAAAACTTTCATGTTGATGTTGGGAATCAATATGTTTTAAACATGTTTCTTTCATAGGATTTTCCTTTTCGTCCTATACCATGTATGAGTTATTCAGATATTGTTTTCTTTGTTGATATGATCTTTTTTGTTCACTTTTTCATTTTCTTTGTTCTTCATGTTTTTCAGGTGTTATTTCCTTTGGGTTATCTTGTCCATTTCCTCTTTGTTCTGCATTTTCTTCTATTATTTGTTGTATCTTCCTTTTTCGATATTCTCTTTGATATTCACTTTTGCGTGCTCTTCTCTCTTCTTGTTATTCTGCAGTTGAAATTTCTTGTGCCTTTATTTTTCGATATTCTCGTGCTTTTTCATTATGCTTTATCCTTTGTTCTTCATGTTCTTCAAATTTCATTTCTAATTTCTTTCTATGTCGATAATTTTTTTGATATTCTCTTTGACGTGCTCTTCTCTCTTCTTGTTGTTCTGCAGTTTTCATTTCTAGCTCCTTTCTTTGTCGATATGTTTTTGCATATTTTGTTTCATATGTTCTATGTGTTTCTCTTTGTTCTTCACTTTTCTCCTTTCTTTGATCTTCTCTTTGTTCGTCACACATTTCTTCAAAGTTATTTTCCTCCATCTCATTATTATGAGAAGACATGGCTGCTTGAATTACTGCAACACAAATATAAATGCAAAAATCAGTTTTGGTCAATAGAAAGTGCATTGCATATGCACCTAGGTCTCATTTTGAGTGCATTCCAATGCAGTTTTCGATGCCTAAGGGTGCGTTACACTCTCTAGAAAAATAATTTACCCTAAGGGGCCAAAATCCCTAAAAAATTGCAACTAAATGAATATTGAAAGCAATAGGGGGTCTATGGCACCAACTTGGATCAAACAGCGATGAAACCCATCCACAGAATCGATCGCAATCAACAGCTGAAGTTCGGGGGCAAAAACAGGTTTAGAGCTCCAAAATGAAAATGGTAACTTTCAAATGGTAAAAATGAATAGTAAAAATCTTTTAAATAGTCATTTACTTATTTGAAAATCATATTTATTGCTGTGACTACAACTTTATTCATTTTTTATCATGAAACATGTATTTTTAATCCATTTGATGTTGTTCTGAATAGGTTTGCAAATTATGAGAAGATTAGTCGTGCACATTTATTTCAAGAATGATTTGACCACAAAGCATACTTTTATCCTTATTTTTAGAGCTTTGATAAAAATGAAAGAGGACTTGAAGCACTTTTATCTCTTTTTCGATCTTTGATAACAACGAAAATGGAACCCCTCATGTCTTCTTTTAGCTCTTTTAGACTCTGATAATATGAAAATATTTTTGAGCACTTGTCTTTTTGAGCTCGTAAAAGTTAATGAATTGATATCTACTTGGTATAAGTTTGACCCTTTTTTGGACTAAGATAGATTATTCATGAAAAAGGAATGCCTTAGTCGAACATGACTAGGAGGTTCTCTCAAATATTATTTTACACTTTCTCGGATCTGATCGACAACTTTACGAAAAATTACCTATGGAGTTTTATTTTTTCCTTTTTTTCAAACTCTCTAAATATGAAAAAGGACCTGTTTTTCACTGTCATTAGGCTCGTTAAAACATAAAATAGTGACGAGCTTTTCGATCATGGCAAGAATCAAGTTTCATTCATCGCTAGAATCATTAAATTATTAAATAGAGATACATTATTCACCTGAAGGGTTGAATTATAGATAAAGAATATGTTATCCTCCTCAAGCTTGTTAAAAAATAAAGAGGTATTGGTCAACAAATGACCAGGGAAAATTTGGGAAAGTGAATTTTTTTTTTTACTGTAACAGGTCGCTCTTGAGCATGACACTTCACTCCATCATCGTGACTGTTTGGGTTGGGTAATATTCAAGACGATTCATTCATACCTATGGCTCATCATACCTTTAGTTTGGTTTTGGGTCAATGCTACCAACTCATCTTCTGTAATACTCATAAACCTTCATTCTCATGACAGTCATCCCTCAAAATTGCTATATCAAGTCACATTTTGTCTCTAAAATCAGTAACTCCCATTTCGCGATAAAGTAACTTCCTATCAGCATCAAATCATCATCCAGGAGGTTTACTTAGAAACATCATCTTCCAGTACCATGAGGCAGCATCGACGAGATCCTCACTTTCAGACTTTTGACCGAAATATTTTGTTTGGCGTTTGACATTATGTTATTACACCCTAAATTTTCAAAATCATAACTTGAAATGTGTCAAGTTTGTATTTAGATTGGTTAGAAGCATACCATCATGAAATGATAAATTTCATGATTAGTATAATCTTCTATGAGTTTTTAAGTTGTTAGGGAATGATCTCAAGTCATATAAAAGGAACAAATTTGAAATAGGTACTTTAAATCAACCTAATATCTCAAATCTAGCCACATGTCAAAAAAATTCTCAGTCTGCAGCGATTTTGGTACAAAATTAACAGATTTTGTTGCGGAAACACCTAGTAATTTTGTAGCGAAACTAACACTTGTAAGGCTAAATGCACTACGAAAGCGTGTCATCATATAACGGTTTTCTGCATAATGATGAGTTGTTAAACTTTGAGGGTTTCAAGGTCATGCTGTCATAATAGGGTTATCATTGAAAGTCTTAGGCATTTTTTGGAATCAACCACCATTTTCTTAATAAATCTCATCTCATTTTTTAAAATTAATCCTTCATTCCTCACGCTTTATTTTCCACTCTTGTAAGATGCTACCAAAGAAGCTTGTTGTCACTTTCATTTCCCTTAGAAACCCTCTGTCATGTCAGTCCTCTTTTACCATAACAACTCGTTGTCATTAAAGGCCTTTACTGAACAGGTGTAAATATCTAGAGAAGGCCACTGCTACAAAACAAGAAGAAATTGCTACACCAAAGAAATAAAATAAAGGAGGCCTACTATTCAGGTACAAACCTACAAGTCCAAGATTAATCATGGAAGATCCAAATTTCGTAGAAATTCTTACAAGAGAAGGCTACATTAAATTTTTTCAAAAGTTCCAAGGTCATTAGAAACATGTATCACAAGATTTTGTACTCAATTTCAAAGGAACATCTACAAAGGTTGGATTTCTTTATGTGCCAGTTTTGTCTGAGAGCATTTCTCAAGCAACATGGATCCCTAGGATGGGAGAAGAATGGTTTAAAGCTACAAATTTTGATTTAAAGAGTTGTGATGATTATCTAAAGCCTAAACATGTAGGCATAGATATGACTATAGGGATTCCCAAAACTTGCGTTTAAAGATAACTACTCTAATTTATTGGCAGTCATACAGAAATGCTTTACCTGTGAAGGAAGACTTTGTAAAATCTACATGTATCACTTAAAAATGTTACTTAATTTTATGGGAAAAAAGCTGATAGATATTCCTTTTTACCTTTTCAAAAGCCTTGGATAAATGGCACATAAAGTGCAAGGTAGACCTGAAAGAAGCGAAACTTCCATCTTTCACCATGGATTGATGAAATTACTAGTATTGGAAGAATTAAATAAACTAGACAGACACTGGGAATCTTTCTTGTTTATGAATGGGTATGAAATGGATGTTTTATCCCCAAGGAAAGCCTCTAAACTGAAAACTATTTCTCCTAGGCAAGAGCTGAATACTACGACAAAATTAGAAGAGAATCAACAAGAAGGTTTAAAAGCTACAGGTAAAGACGTGGAGGTAGAAGCTAATTTTATCGAAGAGGCGGCACCACATCAACCAACTAATAAGCATGCTAAAAAGAATGTCATAAATAGCAAGACTAAACCTACATCAAAAAGGTCTAAAGGAAGCACAAAGGAAACTATTGGAGGTAAAGGCAGGCTTGAAGACATCTTATAGGATATAGACATTGCAGAAACCCCTGTAGTGAAAGCAACTGAGGTAGAAGGATCCAAGATTAAAGGGAAGGGTCTTTTGGCCAAGAAATTATATTTTTCATCAGAGGATTGAGGTTTTCTTTTTAAACCTAGAAATCCTTTTACTAGATCACAAATTTCTGAGACTATCACAGTTGGAAATAAGCAGTAGAGGCAAGATAAAGAAAAAAGGGAAGCAGTGCAAGAAGTCATAGTTATATCTCCTACTGAGACAGAGGTTACTAAATAAAAGAAAGGTCAATCTAAAAGAAATATTTAGATGGAGTCTGAGGCAGATTTTCGAAAGGGACAGTTTAAAGATAAGGAAGAAACAGTCAAACAGAGAAAGGGAAAGGAAAAAATCATAGAGCAAACTGAAAAAGAGTTTCTTGAATAACAGTTAAAAGAAGCTAGGGAAAAGTTTTCTGAAATAGAGAAAGAGCTGGAAAGATACAAGAAAGATAGAAAAATGATATATGAGGTGGAAAGGAAAGTGAATGATTAGGTTACTCATTTTGAAAAAACCATTGGAAAGGCCAAAAAATTGTTGAAGAAATCACAACCTTTACGCATCATGATGACACACACAAGGCAGAGGAATTTATGGCTACATGGAGAGAGTAAAAGTCTTCAGAGACAAGTAAAAGAGTTGAAAGTAAATATGGAGATGATGAAGACAGAATTAGAGAAGAAAGGTTTGGAAAGAGGAGCTATGGAAAAAACTATTGAAGTTTCTCATGAAGAAACTGCTGGTAAATAAGAAGGTAACAATGAATAATAGACCTTTTTGTCTTATATTATCATACTTTACATGCAGGTATATTCATGGATCTTTTAAGAGCTCAGATCCTAAAATTTTTCAAGTCTCTGAGTAATTAGGCAATTCCGTAGTGCACGCCAGGCTTGAAGCCCAGTTTTTGCTGTGGAATTTCTGAAAAATTCTTTTTGGTTTTAAGGCACCTAAACTGACAGTGTTGAGGAAATTTTAGGCTTGTATTTAAATTTTTTTGATCACTTAACACCCTCCAATGGTCAAGAATAGCAGAATATTATCTTAGATGACATTTTTGATTTTTGCTACGAAATTCGCTATGAAAGTAGCTCAAAACTCTGTTTTGACAGCAAGGTCAATTTTTGGAAGAAGGTGATGGGTAAATGACTATTTAAAATATGTTCTCCATAAGGAATGATAAATAATATCAGGGAAATGATAAAGGGTATCAGATCAGAATATTTCTAAGTGAAGATATTTTTTTATGGATACAGTTCAAAGATACCAGCTCACTATGCTACCATATCATCAAACTGGCAGTTGCTTAAGAGTAGGCAGAGCAGTTTCATGAAGACAGTCAGAGTATTAATGTTTTTTTTGTGGCCAGTATGGGTGAAATACATGATTCCTTTCAAGGAATATTTGGATCTTATTTAGATTAAAATGTAATAAGTAGGTGTTTGAGTCATAGTAGGACTCTAACTCCTAATTCGAAAGATGTCAGTTCTAGTTTTAAATATCTAGTTAGTGGTTAGATTTGGTGTCAGTAATAGAGTTTAATGATATAGCCACTTGGAAGATTGGATGTAAAGGCTAGATGCCTATAAGTAGTGAGTACTTCGATGTATGAAGGGATGGAAATATGATCAGGGCAGACTATTTTATTGTAAATCTTTGGAGTTTCTGATATATACAATAACAATACAACTTTTCTTCACCTGAGATTCTTATTATATTTCAATGTGTTTATGTCCTATATTTTGAAATGTTTTCTTCAAATGGCTTAATGCTTATTACTCAGAATTCATGTGTCACATGCTCTGACTTCCTTTTAAGTATTAAGCTATGGTTAAATGAGTTTCTATCCTATCTTTTGAGATGTTTTCTTCCAATGTCTTAATGCTTATTACTCGAAATTCATGATCGTTCATGCTCTCGCTTCCTTGTGTATTAAGCTATGGTGAATTGAGTATTTACTTCCATAAATTCCATAAATCGATTTATCATTACCTTAATTCATGTGTCACATGCTCTGACTTCCTTTGAACCTCAAGTTATTGGGATTTTCCTGAATGTGTTATTATTTCCATGAAATATAAACAAGCCTCAACTTCCACAAGGAAAGCCTTTGTCATCTTTATCCCTGTCACTGAATCCTTAACCCAATGGTAGCAAGCCTTCATCTTTTCAACCTGCAAACTTATAAAAATAATACATAAATCATAGAGTTAGCCATCTATTTTTATGATTAACCAATATCATAAACCCCCTTGAGAGATCCCTCTTAGACTGAAGAGGCTAAGCTTCAGTTAGAAGTGGTTTGAAATAGTTACACTGAAGTTGTCTGATCAGTAGCCAATTAGGTATGATTTTGGTGATAACACATTAAATCATGTATTCATGCCTTACGAAATGTACTGCAGTGCCTTGAAATCCATTAACTTCAATGGTGGTTCTCTCGCATTTGTTAACAGCTCACATGATTGGCTCATAATCAAACGATGTATTACCATGTTCAACTACAAATCATATATTCGCATGGCTAGACTTGTACCCAAACAATCAAGTGAACGAGATAAGAAGACACTAGATCTAGTTTCAGCCATCAGGGCTACAATTTCAGGATTTTTGTACACATCATTTGTACGGTGACCTTACATACAAATTGTCATCCAAACATGGGCCTATATCTATAGGCATTTCTATATCGGGCAACATTCCAATGTAAACAACTTTATGCACAATGTACATGTTATTAGATAGTTTATGTGCTGAGCATGGGAATGCCTTCCCTCAAATATTTGTGATCAAGAGGATATATCATGATGTAATGTATTGCAATATCGATGTGGGTCTCCACTCCTCTTCAGTGCCAACCCATCACATCGTAAACCATCTCATTCAAAAAATATTGTTATTATTCTTACTTCATGCTTTAGGGGGCAGCTATTATAGTGTAATTTGGGCATCATTCCCAATGACCTAGTAAAACTAGACATCATCCATAGGACCAATGAAATAGGGTCTATCATCCCCTATCATTTCAGTTGCTACATGCCCTAAGACAAGAAAAAACCATCCATGACTTCCATTGTAGGGTTTCAAAGGTTTCAAGTATATGTTATATCACTTATGATCTCACCAACGCAGCCTCTCAAGGGACTAATTTCCTTAAATATGCAGCTATCTCCATTCAAGGGTGCTTTGTAAAGCACTTCTCGACATTCAAGAGTGCGTTGGTCAAATGGGAGAAAAATTCTCATTTATCCGGAATCTCCACATGTCCAGTGCCTTCTAGAAGAGTCGATATGTGTCAAACTTTGAATCCATGTGTCCGTCTAACACCTATGAGATTGCAAAAATGTGTTTCATATTATTAGAAAGTCACTGATTGAGAAACTACCATTAGTTTCCGTATAAATTGAGCATAGATTCTAGTGTTAGGGAAGGAAGAAATTTAGTAAATAAACATTGTTGGATTCTCAATTTAGAGAGTGATAGGAGTGATATGCTGCTGGTCAGATGTTTACTGTGATGATGTTGAGATGATGCTTGAGCTAGTGACATCAAATCGACAGCTGGATGTAACCTCCCCTTTCTATCCATTAATAAAGATTGCTGCTCATTTTCCCATATATGTATCTATTTATGTTTCTACTTTTCATATGATGGATTGTTAACTAATATATATGTTTCATGTTTAATCAGTTTAACTAATTAAGATAAATAGGCATATTTATATTGCAATCTCTTTATTCTTTAGTGTTTATACTTGCAAGAACTAGTATGTCGATCAAAGTTGGATTGGAAGCTACAACAAGAGGATCAAAGTAGGAAACACTTGGATCACAAGTAAGTTCCTCTATCTTTCTGTGTGTCTATTTAATCTTATAGAAAGTATTTAAAAAGTATTTGATTTGTTGTTCTAAATGCATATCACCACATTTAGGGAACATGTTTTATCCGTAATTCATAATTCTGCATAACGGTCAACAAAACACCTTCCGCACATCATCAGTGTTTTGTATAAACCAAACCCTATTAATTCATTCTTTTGGTAAGTGTACAAAGATCGCAAACGGTGCACTATGTCCCCCATTCACCCATCCATCTTTTCTCCGATGGTAGTAGTCCCTAGTCACCCTTGGTTGGAGTATCACACCCTCACACATAAGCAACGATGACATTCATAACCAATATATACCCACCCTAGACATCCTACCGACTCCTGGGATTTCCCCATCATAAATAGTTATGACTGTCACCAAGCTACGTTTTATACTTCAAACTTGGGCCACAGAATCTCCATCATTATTTTTCAGTCACCCCTTGCCATAATGCCTATGTTAAACCTATCACATCCAGGATCCTTATCAAACATGTATATTCTTTGTAATGCAACTCTTTATTAAAATTATGTAAAAATGATGATTTATAAAACAAGATTATAAGGTGTTAAGGAGGGCTTAATAGAAAGACTCTGATAGCTTGTATACATCAGGTTAAACTTTAAAAATTTATTTATGCCACTTTGGAAGAGAAAATATTCATTTTTTCAAAATTTCCCAGTGGGTGCGCAGCTTCTCAATGAAAACCAATGCACATGCGCAGTGAACTATACTGGAAATTTGTGCAGGTTTCCGCTAAGTTTTGCATAGAAAACCACACAAGGAAGATAAAATTTAGAAGAAATAAATTTAATTATTTCTAACTCAGAGAATCTAGGATTTCATATACCCAACCACAATTAGAAAATTTAAACTAGGAAAGCTAGAATATCAAACCAAATAGAACAAAAGAAAACTAAAATTGTCTTCCCGAGTGGATTCAACAATTTGTTTTGTGGATTAATCCCTCTTGCGGACAGCATTGATCTCCCTAGTACCCCAGACAAACAAGAATTTGAATGCCCCTTTCTCTAAACTATTTTCATTTTAGATTATTATAACTTAGAAATGAAGAGGTTATGCTCCTACCTTTCAATCGAGACGTTTGATGTAGCAGTTTAATTTTCACTCCAAAGTAATCCTTCAATGCTAAGATGAACCTGAAATCACAAAAAATGCAAAGGATCAAAGCACCTGTAGTGTATAATAATCATAAATACTAGTTCAACTTAGTTTTCAAGAAATCTAAGTATTGACGTCATTTCAATGAATTTAGAAGCATGAAAAAGAGAAAAAGAGATCCATAAGTATTATCAGAAATAAAAAAGAGATAACTTACAACATGAGCCTTGATATTGTATAGATTTCTCCCATGTGTCTGCGCAATCATTTTCTTTGGTTTGACAATCCTGTCTCTCTAGAATTACCAACATGAAGTCTTGTGCATAAAGGTGTGATCTTCAATGTACAACTAGAACTTTCTAATTCGAAATCTACTATGAACTCACCACTACGAGTACGTACTCAAATCAGTATCTATTCGTACCCTCAAACCTAAAACTTTAGCTCAATTTATAGAGTGGTTAAGAAATTTTCAGATCCATGAAGAAAGGGGTGAGATCCTCCTGTTATCACCAAATTGAGTCCCGTTGGGCTGCTGCAATGGTGAAATTGGATTAACTATTTCAAACCAGCTTTTGACTAAATATTAGCCTCAACAGTATGAGAGCGATCTCTCAACCTATGAAATGGTTTGTAATGAAAACTCTATTATATGGCTAATTCTATGATAATGACTTGATTGTATATGACTGCAGGTGGAAAATGTAGAAGGTTTACTAACATTGGGCGTATGGAGTCAGTGCTAGGGAACTCAATAACAATGGATCTCCTTATCGAAGTTGAGGCATGTAGATATTTAAATGAAAGGACAACACACACAAAATTTACTCAATAGATAAATGTTCAAAGGAAATGAGAGCATGAGAAACATGAATTCTAAGTAATGAACATTAAGATATTGAAAGCAGGATATTGAGGAAGATATACAATAGATTAATGCTTAAAGGAAGTTAGAGCATGAGAAGCATGAATTTTGAGTATTCAAACATTAATAAATTGAAATAAAGTAGCAAGATAAATAAGACATGCTTCATAAAAACATCAAATGAATCTCAAGTGAAAGAGAAATCCCACAGTGATTGTCTATTACTGATCAGAACAATTTACAATAGTAGTAGTCACAAGTAACATCTTCCAACCCTTTCTAACTCTAAAAATATCTAATTTATTGAGTGAGGACTCATAAAAATGTTTTTCCACCTTTTTCGCTTCGAATTCCCACCTCAAAGACCTATTTCAAAAATGATTCCATTACTTGGAGACTTCCTAGGGATATATCTGTTTTGCAGAGTTTGAATACAAAAAAGACTCTTCTTTCATTAATAGTTTAAAAAATCAATTTAATAACCCTTATCAACTTCAAACAACTAATTTTCTGAGTGTACTAGAGTGCTGATGTGTCATTATGCCACATGGATGTTGAGCTGGATCTCCTCTAAGTCGAATTTTACAATTTTTTCACAAATCTGGTCAGTGAAAATTCTAAAAAACAAGCTTCTACGATGAGTATATAATTTCCAAACCTTGATGGATTTGAAAAAAATGAGAGAGGTTTTTGTAGACGACCCCGTGGCGAAGAAAAAATTCTTTCATATTTCCAAAATTCATTTTCGTTTGGTCTAAAATCAAACTTTAAGTTGACTACTAAAACAATCATGTACAGAAATTTTCGTAGCGTAGTTTAGTAGCAACTTTTCATAGCGCCTCTGTTTTAAACACTTTTTCCAATCAACTTGAATTTCTGCTACCATGAGCCTTTAAAAAATGTTAGGAGGGCTTCATGAAACATGTCTTCCTACTTTTGGGGAGCTGCTGCCATCACACATGATAATGCCTCCATGATGAACTAATGAGTTGGATAACTTTGTCGAAGACCAAACTTGGAAAAGAAAAATTCCTCTGACTATATTTGACCTTTACATGTGGCTATATTACCTTTTAAAACACCTTCAAGATAACAAAATACAACCCAAAGCTCCTTTCTGCAAAAACAGAGTGTCATTAGGCGGTTTCGTCGAGAGTTTTAGTAGCATGGGAAAAATGGCTTTTCCATCAATCTTCTTTACTTCTTTGTTGTTCCAAAACCTTCATTATGTCATGATACCTTGAAAACATTGATCTCCCCCCATAAAACATGCCAAAACTAGATTTTAAAGCAAAAAATCACCTACAAGAATTTTTGTAGTGTTTTTCTGGCTTCAAGCCTGAAGCACGCTACAAGAATCTTCAGCTATCAAGAATTTGCATTTCAAAAACATGTATAAAGTAGGAAAATTCTATTTTCTAAAAAATAGGTCCGAAAGATATCCCTTGTTCTCCTAATTTGTAGCACTTTTGAGAAAAGTAAAAGAGGTTAATGTTATTTGATATGTTATTGACAATAACCTCTCTCATTTTCTTAAAATACTTCTCTATTTTCCTAGAAATGTTGACTACTCAAAAGTCAAAAGATAGAGAAATCCTCATATTCGCTACAAAATTATTAGGTGTTTTCGTAGCATTTTCTGTTGTTTTCCTGTGTAAGACGCTACGAAAAATTTTAAAATTGGTAGATTCATCCTTTTGAGTTTGAATTCATGGGGAATGATAACTGACATGGTATGGGACTGATTTGACATGAAATGGCATAAATGAAGGTGATGTCAAAATGTAGTATAGGCTTAAAAATGCAAATTTTTTCCTATACCACCATGAAATGGCTTAGGACACCTTATCCATTTGGTGAGTGACCTATATGACCCTATCAAGAAATTTTTAACAATTTAATGGGTGATAAAACCTCAAATGAATGGACTTTTAGCCAAGGGATAAGCTCCATGAGTAGAGGGATATATCTCGAACTGACGCGACTCTAGAGGCTTCAAGTTGGGAGAATATTTGACCAAATAGGCTTATAGAAGTAACATTTTCGTGTTTACTTTATTTTTATGGGGGTGCGCAGTTTTTTGTGGCGAATAGAGTGGCGATCACCACGATTAATAGAATAAGTATCATCGCATGTGCAAGTAATGGTCACAAAAAGCGCACAGGTAATATTTTAAAGGTTTTAAACAACTTTTCTCGAGTTTCCAAGACTTGGTTCAGGAACATGAGTATTTGTTACCTCTAAGGGAGCATAATATGGATGATGATAGACCCATAATGATAGTCAAATGTCATGGTGACAAAATGACATCTAACACTTTGATCATAGACTCCGAAGTGGTTTGACATGTTCCTACAGTGCACGAACTTTCACCTGAATAATTGGAGAAGCTACCTCAGGATTTGATTCTTGACAAGAAGAATAGGACTTCATGACGACGAGGCATGGAGTACCTTTGTATTGGTTTCAAGGAAGTAAGGCTCGTTGGATTGAAAAAGAGAAAGTGAGAGAGGAATTCCCTCACTTGGAAATTAACTAATAAATTTTTTGGTGGCCCAAAATCTCATTAGTGGGTTGGAATGATTAAGGTGGCTCCAGAAATGTTCAGAATTCATAAGTGCCTTTGGAAGAGCTTAAAAATAGAACTCACTGGATTGAAGTGGAACTTGAATATCTTGTTGCAAGATTTCAAATGACACGAATGACACCTCAATCCAAGTTCGTATATCAAAATTATGGAAAGTCAAATTTTGGAAAATGTCACACCTCCCATTTTACCTCCAAAAAAAAAAAAAATTCCATTAAGCTATTTCAGTGAATCCTAGTAAGGGATTATGCTATTCCTTTGCAGATTTGATCTGATCAGGATCGTTTCCCTAAATTTCGATTTATTTCCCATGTGTCAACTTTGTTCCACTATACATAATAAAATTGATCTGAAACCCATATGAAATTTAAATACCTTGTAATATCCATCACTATAATTATCATAACAAGGAATGGGTTATTAAAAATTATATATGTTTATCCACTTCATAGGTCCCACCCTTGTTGCAATTGTTTGACATATTCTTAGACCATGAAGGGACGTAGGTGGAATCTATTTGGTTCACACATTAGCCACGGTTGTAATTATACATAGATCTATATGAAATCACGTAGACTTCTGTCTTTATGACTCCACATTGTCACTGGTGGATAGCATATAATTCATGGTGGAACAGACTTGACCTATGGTTATATCTCGGCGTACATGTTACTCAGGTCGATTTAATTGTCCACTCGTCCTTGTTTCGATTTCAAACAAATTTCATTGGGTTGGTCTCCACGTAATACGAGCTTTTGATTTGATGCATCGTATGGGTGAATGGAGACGGAGAATCAGTTTCCACGTAAGCTCACAGATAGTTTTTGATTCGTTTTTGGTTTTGCCACATAGGTAGTAACAAGTCTCTGCCCATTTTTGGTCACATGGATTCATTCCATGATGATCCAGGTTTCTCCCGTCACCTTACCTTGTCGACTACGCCAATTCTATGCCACCGCCAGCCCAAATCGACATTTAATGGCATTACTCGTTGGGTTGGATATTGAATGCAGGATGTATCTGGCTTATTAATACTTCGATCCATGACTCCTTCCCTCAGATCTCACCAGTTGGACGGCGTCGATTCATTCGTGGCTTTAGGGTTTTTATTGATCAATCCGATTATAATTTCACATATGGATTTGTTCAGGGTTCTTTTTGTTTTCTTTCCGCGCGTCGGTATTATTCATGACAGAGAAATTTTTTGATGCCCTAGCTCTACACCTAGCTCGGCTACCTCTTTGGCGTATCTCCGTACTAGCATGACGATTCAGGTATGAAATTATCGTACCCTCTCAGTTCTTACTGTTAAATCATGGCTTCCTTCTGCGGATTGAATTTTACGCTCCTTTCGTTGAGCCCTTACGGCGATTGTTGGACTTAGATGTATCATATGTCGTTATTTTGTTCCAGGTGATTTGCATCCACCCACTTGTTAATATTTCATCGCGTCTCATATATTTCTGTGTTAGTTTGCAGAGAATTGTTGTTTCGCCTTTCATGCATTAGATGGTGCGTGTTGAATCCATTCGTTTGGATTTTTCTTATGTGAATTCTCCAGAGCTCTTCTGACCGACGGCTCTTGTATTCAGAGGTTATCCTCCATCTTAAACTCATCAATGGTTTCTCGGGGTTTATTACTCTGGCACTGGCGCGACGCTCTGGTTCATTCCCATCTTGACCTGTGTAGGTCGAGCTCATACTAATTGGGTAAGGATAACTTCGTTATTCGAATTTGATCATCCACATTCATTATTTATTTGCTGATAACAATTTTATATCTCCTGTGTATGCGTACAAGCTATGGATGGGTTTCAACTTCTACCTCACCACGTACTATCATTTTTCTCAGTCCTCTTTTTGTTTTAGCACACATTCGCCCTACTTATCCCGTTTAGTAGTGGATTTAACTTGGTTCGTTGACTTGTGCAGGTAATATAAGCCTTGCGTCTTACTCTCTTACATTGACACAGAGAGTAATAGCAGCCTTTGACATTAACGTTGGTTTCGTTTTCCCCCCTTGCAGGTCGGTATTCACTGAACAATGGTTGAAGGGAATCCATATAGCTCTATAGTGCTCGTTAGACAGCTTAAATTTTTTATTTATGAGTTGTATAAATTTGGACAATTCAACTCTTAAGTCTCGACTTGAATATTTAATTATGTTTGCTCCAGTGGCATTTCGAGACAGTCCTCAAGCCACAGAGATTTATACTTGTTTCTATTTTTGTATAGATATATATATCTCTTGGTCATGATTCTAATCTCATAGATTTATATCACTTTGCAACATTCACCTCATGTCTTAGTTTATGAACCTCAAGAAAATTAATGTACTATTTTCTCTTCATATTGAAATTCGGTTGCATGTATTCTTATTCCTCAGTTTTATTATAGTGTTCAATAATGGTTCAGTTTGTCTATACTTCTTTTATTTATGAAGGTTTTCTTGTACTCTGCCTTGTGTATGACATTCTCATACTGCACTAGTGTATAGTTTTACTAGTTGCAGTAGCTAAGTCTCTTCAATACTTCTTGGAAATAGGACAACATATCACCATTTCTATTTTATACCCTTGTTATAAATTTGCACAGGATATTTGTCTAAATTATCTACAGGTAGTGTATAATTATGTATCTCTCTTTTTATGTTAAAATACATTTGTATGTAAAATCTACTATTTTACCTCCTTGACTTGGGTGCATATAATGGACTAGGGTACATATACTTCAATATACTATGCTATGGTGCATATGCATGTTCTTTATTTGCATAACTATCTTTTTTATTTTAAATTCTGGTCTCTAATATTAGAATGGTTCCATAAGATAACTATCAATGCATAGTCTCTTGCAATTCAATAGTTGTTTTCTTTTGCTAAAGTATTGGCTGCTTACATGAAAAATAAAGTTATCATTGAGCTTCTGGGTATGTATGAACTATGTGCTGACCATAAGATCAGTCGATATAGTCTCTACTTTCGTTCTTTAATATACATTGAAATTTACAATTCCTCTCCTGCTATTTCCCAATATAGTATTGACAACTCAGATTTCTCTCTCTTATATTTATATATATTAGAATCATGCTAGGAAACAGAAGCAGATTAAAACTAATTTATAGATATCTTCTCTGGAGAAATAAGTATCCTCAGATTTAAACCAACACTGGTTTAAAGATTCTGTTGGATTCTACTCCACAGATTTAGTTCTACAACTATGCATAATTTCAAGGGTGTATTCCTTATGATTGATTCTGTTAAATGTAGAAATTATATTCTAATATACAATTAGCTTTTATATGTAGCCAATTCATACTATATGAAGTAAACACACCAATAAATTTAGAGACATACCACTCATGCAATTGACCAACCTCCCAACCTTAGAGTCCTTCTGTCTCCCAAAACTCACCCCCAAGCTGAGATCATCTCCTTGACACAGATCAACCTCTAATCTGTACAAGAGCATCTTATTTAAGCTATTGTTCCCCAAAGCATGTTTCTAATTCTGCATCCAGAATCTCAGGATGCTTTTCTTCCTGTTTGCCTAGGCTTCCCACTTAGGGATTCTTTAAAGCTGTTTTATGCTTTTCCTCAGCTTTTCCAGCTTTTTACCTCTTCCCAACTACTTTCCTCATCATTGGGGAAATTCAGATTTTTCCTCAAAAATCTAAATTTAAAATTAATTTCTTTCAAGGATTTTTGAAAGATTGTGGGGAAATATTTGCCTCATCCATCCTCATGGATTTAGCAAGTGATCTCATAAATCTCATTTTGGTCAATCTGCACCACATTATTTTATTCATTTTTTCAATTAAATTTTTAATTACATTCACAAAATATTTATCCTTTGGGGTCCACTCCCCTTAGGATTAAAGTTCAAATATCTAACTTTGAAATTCAAACACATGAATTGGGGGTGTTACAGAAAAATAGGTCTAGTGGTAGCCATTGAGGAGGCAAAAATTTGGAACTTATCCGTGCAAGGATTCTGACCACAGGAATGAGAGAATTTGTCGCTTATTTAATTTTACCATTGACCCCAAATTTGGGTGGTGGCTTTTTTAACCACTTATAGATATATATATATATATTGGTGGGAGACCACCAACCATATATGTTACATATTAAAACAACAAAGGGTGAGGGTCGCAGGTAACCCAGACCTCGCCCAACGGTGCACTAACTACTATGCAGATCCAACAGGATTTGAACCCGCTTGACGTGGTGGGCTGACTCTTGACGTGGTGGGCTGAATCCATCCATCGAAGCATCACCCATCAATGTGTGGGGCCTTTCCCCAAAGGCCCCTTTGTGAGGGTGGTGCAATCCTTCCCATGTCATCAAGGCACTACACACGCACCTCCAAAGGTCTACTATATAGCAAGGGTTGGGAAGTTTCCTCCCTAGCTCTCATTCACCAAAGTATCAGATTGAATTCGAGTCCTCAAGTAATAATGCACATCATCAATCTCCTCGTGAGTACATCCAATATTTCCAAGCTTCTCCCTTGTCAATTGAAAATAATATATTCTTATAGCATATATTCAATATTCCACAATTCCAACTGGGTCTCTACCTACATAATCCTTTCCTTGTCCTGCATTAGGAGAAGAAATTAGGCCTCCCCTCTCCACAACATCATCCTCGTGGAGATATCTAGTAGAAATCTCAACTGCATGTCTAAGAAGCAAAGTCAACCTTCCACCTTCATCCTTCTTTTCTTTCATGGCTCTTGCAACAAGGTGAGTCATGCACTTCTCCTTTTTTTTTGTGTCATACATCCAAATTCCACTTATTCCACATAATCACGTCTCACATCAAGTTCCATTTCATATAAAATTAATATATTTAGTTTTTAAAATTTTAACTAATTTTTTATTAACTAAAATATCATGATACATTAAATTAATAGTATGAAACGTAAATTAATACTATTGATTTTGAAGTTTTATCTAAAATTTTCCGGCAAGCTCCATGGAGAAGTGGGCATACTCACTTGTAATATTGCAAACAATATGTCCTCCTATATTTCTCATTAATTTTTCCGAAAGGATGATCATGTGTTAATTTTCTATATAAAACTACGAAAATTTATCACTAAGACCATAAATTAAAAAAGAATTTATTCAAGAATTTATTGAGTGAATGACCCATATATATCTACTAAATTTGATCACCCCCTAGAACTATAATAAGAAACTTATTTATTGACTTTATTTATTTATTGAATTTATTGATTTATTGAGGTCTAAAGTTAAATCTTATAAGAATTTATCGTATAAGAACACATTTCAAATTGAATATGAGGTTGTAAACTTACCTACCTAAATTCTAAGAACTTAATTGAACCTATCCCATGACTTCCAATATTCTTCATAGTCCTAGGATTCTCCCACTCAATTTTTAAGAGCCTAATCAATTATTAGCTCTATAAATTGGGTTATTACATTCATCTATCAAATAATTAAATAAATTATCCCTACTAGCATTTTTATTGCTCTTTGTACATTATGATTTTAGTTTTTTTAAAGTTACTATAAGAACACATTTCAAAAATTAAAAAAAAAATAGCAATCTTATATAAGAAATTTCTTATATAAAATTCTCTAAAAGGATGATCATGTGTTAATTTCCTATATAAAACTACAAAACTTTATCACTAAGTCCATAAATTAAAAAAAAAATTATTCAAGAATTTATTGAGTGAATGACCCATATAAATCTACTAAATTTGATCACCCCCTATAACTATAATAAGAAATTTATTTATTGAATTTATTTATTTATTGAGGTCTAAAGTTAAATCTTATAAGAATACATCCTATAAGAATACATTTCAAATTGAATATGAGGTTGTAAAATCATATACCTAAATGCCAAGAACATAATTGAACCTATCCCATGACTTCCAATATTCTTCATAGTTCTAGGATTCTCCCACTCAATTTTTAAGAGCCTAATCAATTATTAGCCCTCTAAATTGGGTTATTACATTCATCTCTCAAATGATTTAATAAGTTGTTCTCACTAGCATTTTTATTTCTCTTTGTACATTATGATTTTAGGTTATTTTTTTGTTACTTTGTGTTTTGTTATCTATGAGTTAGTTGTTTTCTAAGTTCCTTCACAAATTTTCTATATTTCTATTTATATTTCTTTGCAATATATTTAATGTATACACTTTAAAATTTAAGTTATTATAAGATGTGTTAGCTTAAATGTATTTTTATTTATATTTCTTTGCAATATATCAATTGTATGCAATTTAAAATTTAAATTATTATAAGATGTGTTAACTTAAATTTTTAATGATTTTACCACATCTAAAAAAATAAAAGTTGTTTGGTAAATACTTGAATAGACCTATTATTTGTAATGTAAAAGGGTTCCACTTACATTTAAAATAAGCTATTTCTCTCCTTGTATAGTTTTAGAACCTAAAAAATCATGGCTATCCTTCCATTTCCTCTTCACAAGCTAAATAAATAAACATAATTCTACTTAATTCCATAATTTAATAAAAAATTCCATTTATAATATATTCAAATACACAATAAAAAATAATTATTTAAATAAATATTTAAATTTATAAAAAAATAAAATAAATTTAAAACCATATACATTTCTATTTAAAATTTATATAAAAATAACTCATGGAGAAATATACATACTTATTTACAATTTATACAAAAATAACTCATGAAAAAGTATACCAATTCATTTGTAAGATTTTATATAAAATGTTTTTCTACATTTTTTTCATAATTTTACCGCTATGTGATTACACATCTCAAATATACCATTATTTATCCAATATTTTGTAAAAAATTACCTATAAAACTTCACCAAGATTTAATAAAAAAATTGTCATATAAATTTATGAATATTGATTATTTTAATAAAAAAATTATTTATTGAATATTACATAAACTTTATTTTCCAGCTTTTCCAATTATCAAGATAAATTTTAATTTTATTGGAGCTTTAACATTTAAAATATCAAATGTCAATTTTCTAAAAAACAATTTCATAAAAAAAATTGGATTACAAAATTCTAAAGAAACAATCTCATAAAAAAGAACATTACAAAATGTATCTGCAGTTGTAAACACATATACCTAAATGACATGAATGTCATTAGACCTACCCCAGGAGCTAGTGTTCACATTAAATGTCACCGAGGTCTTGTTGAGAAAATTTTCAAAACACACAATATCACCACCGCTGGGGATACATGCACTATGTATTGCCATTTCACCGTATTGAATCTGGTTGAATATTTCCTCAGTAGATCTAGAAATCTCATTCCATTCACCTTTCTTTTTATGAGATTGATCAAGCGAGTTTTGATTGGTTAACTTCCTTGCAAACCACCAAGCCCAATGGATGAGCACATTGTGGTTTCTTCATTTCAAGTATTTCCCATCTTTCGTTCCTAACCCAGAAAACGATTAGATTTTGAGTAGCCTCTAATAGCACATGGCACGTCTGTAATAGATTCCACGAGTATCAACTACTCTAATATTTTGAAGCGGATGTAAACAACAATTTATCAACTCTCTCCGTGAATCTATTGCAGAATCATATATCACTGTTTTCACAAAACTAACTCCCTCACGATCACGATAACGATCCTCCTCATGCTCACTGTGAGTATTAAGTGGCATCCCAACCAAAACCTTAAAATTATCTCTTCCGTACCTTGCCATGCATTTCAGTTTGGAGCTACATCTTCCATTAATGAAAGGAAGTGTCCTATAAATGCCAGTTATAGGATTCTTAATTCATAATGCACTCACCATACATGAGCAGCAAGCATCCAACCTGTGTTGTAAAATAAAATAGAATCAAATAACAACGAACAAAATTAGATTATGTACTAAACTTCAAAAATAACTAATCATGAGTAAACATAAGTATGGATATGAACTGAAATCACTTGAGTTTAGCATGCATATGAACACATTGATTGAGAATATATGTAGAAGTATAATTCATGAAATTGTTCCTCTCCTTTGCAGCAAGTTCAAGTATTCAGTCTTGTACAATTTTAGATTAAATTATGTAAGGGAGCAAAAGCAATAAACAGGACTACATGATGTTTTAGAGATATGTTACATTTGTGGTTTTCTGTTATTTTTGGTTGGTACATGTATAGAAAATAAAAACTATTTAACATGAATAACTGATAACACATTTTTAAAAAGTGGTTTCTATAAAGGGGGTAAGTGGGAGATCTGAGTTGCAATATAGTCTAAAGAAACTAGTTTCTGGCTTTTTTTAACCTGATTTTCTGCTCAATTTTTTTCTAATTCCATTAAAAATTTGTAAAATTGTAGTTTTGAATTGTTGAGTTTGTAAAATTGTCTTTCCTAGAAGTTGAAATTCAGAATGAGATATTCACGAACATACTTTTCCAACTTAAACTCATTTTTTCAATCAAAATTATCATTGAAATGATGAAATATTCTCATCAAAATTCTATATAATCCTCAAATATGACCACTTGCTATATAAATTACAAATACAAATATTCAATAAATATAAATAAATGTACATTAATTTATATTTATTATATACTCAAAATTTATAATCAAAATATAAATACTCATACAAAATAATAATTTTAATTTAACCTTACTTTATATCACTGAAAATTATATTCAAAATAAAGGCATAATTAAAAAAAATATATCATTTCATTATTTAATTAGTGTAGATTTATTATTAAATTTTAATAATTATTAAAATATATATACCTAATGGAAAAATAATATATAATATAATAAATTTTTTAATTGTAAACTTGAATGAAAACAAATTATTGACCAAACAACTAGAATTAAATTTCTGTATTATATTGCTAAATAAAAATAATATATTGACTTATTTAAATAGAAATAATATATTGACTTATTTCATTAATTCTGTGGAAAATTATTTTTAATGGATATTATAGTGTGGGGAACCAATGACATCTTGTAGAATCCTATTGACATATAATTTAAGAAAAACCATTAAGTCTCTAAAGACTCTTATTGGCATAATGAGTATAATCTATTAAAATGATGAGTCCATGTGAAAACCTTTTATATTCACTTAGTAATACAAATTTTTTAATTTTTAATAATATATTGGAATAAACACTATTTATAATTATCCTATGGTATATTGGGAAAGGCTATTAGTATACATGCTTTCATTGACACAAAGAAAAGTCATGGTATGACTAAGCAAAGATTATTTCCAAATAGCTTTATTATTATGAGATCCTTAATTGAAATTTTCTTTCATTAAGTTAAAGAAGATATTTTTTTATAAATTTCACTTATTTTCAAATATTTTTATTAATATTGGTTTTTAAACTAATTTTTATATTAATATAAATTAAATATATTTAATTTTGAAAATTCAATTTATTAACTAAAAATGTATTATTGTATGAAGTTGATCTAAAAGTGTAAGTACTTGTGTAAGAGCCTATTTTAAAGGAAGTAATGAAACAAGCTAATGACTCAAGATCCAAAAACATCTTATAAGAGTGAAACCTTGCCCCCTAACCAATCACAAAGGGTAATTTTGGTATTGTGGTTTTGCTCCAATAGCAATGATGAGTAAATCTACATTGGCAAATAACAATAAGTGATGACATCATTGGTTTGACAACTAAGTTATGCTAGGTTTTCCTAAAAGATCACTAAATATCCAAGATCATAATAAATTATTTTAATTTAATACTATTACTATAAATATTATAAAAATAGATTTCCAATTTTTCTTTTATAGTTAAATTTGATAGTGAAGAAGACTTGAGAAAGTATTAAATGATGGGCTTTAATTTGGGGAAGATTTAGGCTCTTCATCACCCCATGGTTTCCATACATTGATGCCATAAAAATGATGGTTCCAACAACATCGCCCCATGCTTTCCATACTTTGATGCTACAAAAATGGTTGTTCCAACAATGTTGGTTTGGGTAAGGCTTCTAAATCACCCCCTTCCTTTCTAGTAAGAGAAGGTTCTAAACTAAATAAAAAATAACTTGGAAAAAAATAAAAAATACTGATCTTGAAATACTTTGGATAGAATTTGTGTAGAATGGATCTCAACAAAGGCTTAAGTAATCACATCAAATGAACATAAAAATCTCTCAAAGGATGGTATTAGATTATGAAAGTAGTATGAAAATACTATTTTCAATACCAAACAAGAGATTTGTGAAACACATCTAGAGAGGAAAAAATGATCCCAAGAAAGAAAAAGGAGATGACACACAAATCAAAAAGATGGTAGACTTCTCATAGCCACCACTTCCATACTTTGATGCTACAAAAATAGTTGTTTCAACAATGTTGGTTTGGGTAGAGCTTCTAAATCACCCCCTTACTTTCTAGCACCATAAGATTCTAAGCTAAATAAAAAATAACTTTGGAAAATGATAAAATACTGATCTTGAAATAATAAAGAAAGAGATCTTGAAATAACAAAGAAAGAGATATTTACTTTGGATAAAATTTGTGTAGAAATAGATCTCAACAAAGGCTTATCTAATCACATCAAATAAAACATAAAAATCTCTCAAAAGACCTTATTAAATTATGAAAATACCACTTTCAAATACCAAACAAGAAATTTGTAAAATACATCTACACAGGCAAAAATGATCCCCAAAACAAATGAATAATAAAAAAAAGATTGTAGACCTCTCATAGCCAGCACTCATCAAGAAAAATAAATCATAAAAGATCCTCCCATCAAAAACAAGAAAAAGAAAAACACACACCCAAAACTGAATCATCATATTCCATGAGTAAAATAACATCTAAATACAAGAGAACAATGCACCACATCAATAGAAAAATAACACTATCAAAAAAATAAAAAGAATATAAAAAGAGTGATGTAGGGGCATCTGAACATATCTGAATTCAAATATAGATTTGAAATTGAAGAGACGGTTATCAGAATAGTTAGGCAAACTAGGGCAAAAATTAGTTAAAACCAATTCTTGATCCTTGTAAAAACCTATAAAAAAATGAGAGCCTGTCGTGTGTGGGAGGGAGATATAGGAAAAGTACAATGTAGCCAGAAAAGGAATTGGGGCTAAGGCTGAAATGTGTGATTTCTACGTATCTGTGCATGTGAATATGATTTATTGCTAGTTTAGTTTTATGATTTTGATCGAGTGATAATTCTGGCTCGTTGTTAAATGAAAGAAGAACTGTAATTAACAGGATAGTGTGGAAGTGGAATTACTAGGTGGAATATAATCCACAGCTCAGCGAAGTCTTCATCCAAATGAAACCTGTGTAAAGGTTTGTATTATCAAGTAAGACGAGAGGGCATGGTATATCGGCATGTTTAATTTCTATCGATTTCCGTTTAATTGAATCGATACTGGTTGAGGAATCCACGTTTAATGTGTCGGGATGCAAGCCTGCAGAAAGATGGTTTGGTAAAACCATACCACCATTGATTTCATCTGGCGGAGTCAAATAAACGCAGTGGTTGATTGAAGCCTGTTTGGAGAAGGTGAAGTTGATTTCGCTGTGGGACCAGAATTCTTTTACAGTGTGCATATTTAGTTTTAAATGTTCCAGAGGCCAACGTTGATTGATTTATATTAATGGTGGAACAAGAAACCGTGTGCTGAAACCATGTGTTAAATTCTCTACAATTGAGTTTAATGGTGTTCTGGTTGTAATGGAGAAAATCGATATATTGTAGAGACAACTGTCTGAGTGGAAGGTGCAAAAATCTTGAAGATGCATAAAAACCCTGCGGCCAATTTTATTAATGCGCGGACGCG